>OZ007599.1:13973740-14551740 GCA_963931845.1 Maratus michaelseni | reverse complement strand
TTTTCACCTACATCTTAACTAAGTTTCAATGTTTACATTTTCAACGATGTGTGGATTTCCGCATTTGTAGATTTTAAGGAGTCTATTATATAATTAAAATACTCTTTTGCAAATTAAAATCTCTGTTATTGTTTGCTCTCTCTAACTCTATTTCTGTTACCACTCTTTTACCAGCAAAAAAAAAAAAAAAAGAATCGAGAAATGGTGGATTGCTTTACTGGTAGAGCTAGAAGAGGAAAAAAACCTTCCAAAAGTCCTACTAGTTCCTACTTGTATTTATGAAGGATTGACTTTTCACATTTTCTAAATTTAATACCAATTTTCATGGTTTAGTTGAAAAACGTATCAGTGTTGATGCCTTTGAGTATGTGTGACAAAACCATCACCAATTTTACATACTTAAAAACTTTGAAGGAATGAAATATGTACAAAATAATATGTATTATTCAAAAACCAGCTATCCAGAATGATGTTTCCAATTGATTGATTTCAGAATCTTTCCAGTAAACAGTGTCATACAGTATCAGTTTGACATGTTCATTGCTTGATTCATTACCACATACATTATAACTTGATGCTGACATCAATGATTCAAAATGGAAGCATATTTGGCTTGGTATTGGACATTTTGTTTTTATTGCAAAAGTGTTGTTTACAAGAGATTCCCAGAAATTGTCTTTCAAACTCTGATTGATCTTGATTGAATGAGTCATCTAACAAATAATTTGAAATCAGAAACAATACCACAGCCCTATATATTCTACAAATATCATCAAATGGATGTTGCTTTGATGCTCAACCAGTTATCCGGAATACACCTGGCTTCAACCATTCTGGATAAATGGTTCTATACTGTATGCCATTTTTTATTATAATTGCACAAGGGAACAACAACAACAACAAAACATTTCCTGAAAACTTGGGTGATCATAATGAAGAGCAGGGTAAACGGTTGCATCAAGATGATATAAAAATGCAGCAAAGGTACCAAGGACATTGAGATCGCCACATAATGGCTGACTACTGTTGGACCTTAAAAAGGTATTGTCCTGAACCCTGAAGAGAAACATTCTGGAAAATCCTACAGGAAATGGTTTTAATAGTAATGCTAAATTTATATTTCCATTTTGCAATATCTATCTCACTCAAAATACAATGTTACAAAATACGTAACATTTAAAAAAAAAAAAAAGTTTTTACATATTTAATGTTACATACAAGAAAAAAAAAATTGTACTTGTGCGATTATCGGATCGTTGGCTTTATTGCAAAAATGATAGCAAATCCAGAATATTTGCTATTGTCATATTCAACAGACCAAAATTCTCTATCCAAAATCATTGTTCCCCAGTGTCATCTATGGTAACAAAGTGAAAATCTCCATTTACAGTACTCATTAAGGCCAAGATTCAAAGTAGAAGTAGGTTATATCTCTTAGAAACATAAAAAGTATAACTTTTAAATACGTCATTTATTTTTGCAAGAGAATGTTTGTACACATTAAAATATGAAAAAAAAAAAAATTATACAGTCCCTGGATCCTACAAGTTATATTTAAAAAAAAACATTTTTCTATTTTTACTGCTGGAAAGTGCTGAAATTTCATAAAATTAAAAATATAGCTAAATAGATCTTTGATGTAAGAGAATGAAATGTTATCTGTTTTCTTAGTCAGACTGCAGAGAAAATTTTTCTTATTATAATGTATTACCCACAGACAGTATAATTTTTTTATATTTTTATATACATACATCCTTTTATTAAAAAAAGGCAATACTTGATTCATATTTCTTTGGAATTCTATCATCAGCAGTTTAAGAGAGAATTTTGAATAACCTGGCAAAGTTATTTTTATTACAATTTACATTTTCTTGCTGATTAGTGAGTCAGGCTGACTCAAAAACTTAAATGAAAGTCAACAAACCTTGCTCTGAATTGCTTTTTATTTTGGTGAATTTCGAATCTATCTAGTAGTGCATTAATTATTGCAACAGAAGTAAAGTCTTTGAAATAGTGAAAGAAAGGGGAAAAAAAAAACAGAAAAATTCTTTAAAAAAAGTCTTACACTGATTTTCTTTTAATATTATGAAGACTAAATGTCACATTACTTTTAATACTTTTCTCAAATTGAAACCAGCTTTTTTTTCCGACACAGTTACAGAGTCCCTTTTCTCTCAAGTAAATGCATAAAATTTGCAGCTCTTCTTATACATGCTTTCAAGGCTCAATCCAGGCAAAATTTGGGGCCTATTTATGGCCCCTTCACAAAAATCTGTTTAATAAAATGGGCCCCTTCACAAAAATCAATTTGAAAAAATGGGTTCCTTCACAAAATTTTTTATAATAAAACAGGTCCCTTCACAAAATTTTTTATAATAAAACAGGTTCCTTCACAAAATTCTTTTACTAAAATAGGCCCTTTCACAAATGCGTAATTTGTAAACAAACAAGTTTACCAGAGAGGAAAACTTCAGGAAAAGAATTTAAAAAAAGTTTTTGTTTATAAATTCTTGGTTCGAATTTGAATAACTGGATTTCCACTTTCATTACAAAATGTTATTTTTCACAAAAATATAATAAATTTTATAAAAATAACCTTCACTTTTCACAAAATGGGCCCCAAGAAGAAAAACCTGCATCGACCCCTGGTTTTAGGGAAATCAAATAACATTTTCCAATAAAGCAAATAGTCTTTCAGAAAATGATGCCAAAGTTGATATTTTAAGCCGATTTTTTGGGGTGAAACAGTCCAGGAAAGATTTCATCAGCTAGCAGTCAATTTTAAATCTGGAAACTGAAATTTCTTATTCCATTCTTAGGTATTTAAACAGTTATGGCTGTAAATTTCATGTGTTTACAGGTAAAAAGAATGGTTCATGTTCAGCAGGTAAAATTAAAACCTCTTTAATCCTACACTAGATGGTACCCGTCAAAATTTGACGGTAAATAACTTGAAAGCTCCTTTAGAAATATACTTATATTTTTAATTAGCTGCTTTTAAATTAATTAAATATTGAAAATTTTATGAATATTGTGTAAGCGATTTCTATAGATGTAAAACGATAGATTGTGTTGTCTGTCCAGCCAACTCAACTAATGAAGTGAAATAATTTTAAGTTTGTAATTTACATCCTATTATACTTGAATTATTTTAGCAAGAATTTAACTAAAAATATTAATTGAATGATTTATTTTTACTTACTACAGTCTCAAAAATTAAAAAAAAAATATATATATCAATATTTAGTATTTTCTATTTTTTTTTAATTACGCAGCCTTTAAAATTTTTTATTAATTTTACTTTTATCAGCCTGACTCTAAAACAAAGATAAACCATGGATATCAAGGTGAATTCTTTTATAATTCTTATATGGATATTTTTGCGCCTTTCTTTTTTCTGTTCTTTTCTTTTAAGGAGAATAATAATATAGTTTTCTTCGTTATTCAAATATATCTTGTTGATAATTGTCGTACAATATATCGACAAAAGTTTAGATCAGTTTATTTAATCGATAACTACGTGCAAAATCTTTTAATTTAAATATTTATAGCTGACCCCCGCCCGGCGTTGCCCGGACCCATGATAATAAATTAAAAAAGACACATCAAGTTTATTTTAAAATGAAAAATTCACGAAAAAATATTGATATTTAGTAATAAAAGCACTCACTTTCTTGTTTTTTTTTATTTTTTTACTTAGGGTCGTTTCATAGTTTTAAAATAAAAAGTTCTTTTTGTCCAAACTCTTTAAAAATTTTATTGGTTTTACAGCCCGTGTATCCAAGCTCTCTTTAAAATTTTGGAAAAAGTAATGCATATTTAGTAGTGGAAACATGAGTTCTTAAAAAAAAGATTTAGCTTTCAATCTTAGAGCAAAATTATATTAGGTGTAGGCTTTCAATACAATCAACCTTTTTTAACCCCTCTAGGCTAAACAGGTGAGGGCTAATCAGGTTCCCCCTTTCTGAGGGGAACCCCTCAGGAAGACAAAGACCATTCAGAAAAACGTTGGCGCATGCGTAAAGAGACGATATTTTGTGGAATATTTGACAGAATGCCTCTTTGATTTTAAATGTATAGATAGGATCATAGCAGATGAAAACTAGAAGATTTATGCTCAAAAACAAGAAGATTTGATTAAAAAAAGAAAAAAAAAGGAAAGTAGACATTTGGGTTAATATTTGATTATAATTTACACATAATTCAAAACCAAGTAGAATTTAAATAATTTTATCAACAGCACCACTTACAAAGAAAACATTGGAAGTTATGATTATATAAAAAGGTAAAAACATATTTCTATTCGAAAAAAAAAAATAATAATAATACTAATGCTGCCATGGTTTTGAATCTACTGTGTCCTTTTCATTTCCTTTGTTTACACTGCAAAACCTATTATATATAAAACATGAAAACTGGAATTTTATAGAGAAATGTCTGATAAAATTTTCAAACAAACATTTTTTAAATCAAAGAATTATTTTAAGTGCTATTTAAAATTGAAATCTTTCAATATTATATAGTTCAGTTACATAATTTTTTTGGGTTCAAAAACTATACATAGCAATTTAATAATCTTTTGCAGTCATGTACATGATCAGATTACAGTGTACAACTATTTTTTTTAATTTGACAACTTGTTCAATATTTTTTGGTTTATTAAAATTTTTCGTATTTGAATAGAGAATCAATTCACATTTTTAAAATAAGAAATATTCTATGTTTATTTACAGTTATCACATTTTAAAAAGCCTGAATAATAATTCCACAACAATTCAATTCAAATATTGTATTTTCAATTGAAATAGACATTTACATGTGAATATTTTGAAAATGAAAAAATACTTAATTATATTACATATGAAAAGTATTTCCTGGTGAGAATTAAATCATTTCAAACAAAATGTGCATTGAAGTATTTTTTTAATTATACATGGAGCATGGTAACGAAGGAAAGATTTTGCTGTGTAAAATTGCCTCATGGTTAACAAGAGACATTTATTTCTTAAGATTATTTGAAACAATTTATTTTCACCCCGACTTATCTCAGGGCTGCCACTGAAGTGGTTAATAAGAAAATAGAAGAATCTTATATCAGAAAAATTAAGGTGGGAATAACTTATAGTTAAAAAGCTGTTCTTGCTGATAAAATGAGGCATAATGGAGAAACCATGTTTTTAATTATCTCCACTATTCTCTTAAATGCCTCATAGCAAAGAGAAATATTGAAGCAATAATTCCTTGACAATTTTTCATGCACAACTATTATATTAACGATAAATTTGGAATAACATGTCACCCCATACCTTTTACAAGTAATAGTAAGCAATAAACATGAGTTAAAATGGCATGAGGAAGTTTGGAAAGTTATAAAAAGCAAGTGTTAATTAGATATCGATACCTTCATTAGTTCTGCAAGAAGTAAAAAATGGCTTAAACTTGCCTGTAGCAATATTTTCAAGTTTTATGGAGCAGGAATGAGGTACACATGGGAGGATGCATTGGGAAATGGAAGGTTAATGAAAATAGTTCGTATTAAAATGAATAAGAAATATATCAAAGAATGTAAGTTTCATCTTATATATGAAACAATCATCCATTACATGATGAGAAAACATACTGGTGACTGAGAACTATGAGTCAAAGATGATTTGCCAAATAATATTAATAATCAATTACTATTACTTAAAAGTGCTGAGGAAATTATTTTAACCTTCTCTGGATGGGTGGTTTAAATATTAGCTGGAGAGCTTCCCTTTTTAAAAGACTGTAATGATTTTATAATCTAACAAGTGCTTCTTTCCTTCTACAGTTATTACTGTTAACCTGTATTTTGAAGGGTCTGGATTAACAATAACTGTGAGGAAAAGAAGCACTTGCTAGATTTTAAAGCAGATTCGTTTTTAAAGGAACAAAAAACCCAGTCTCAGTTTTTCAGTTATAAATTTTTTGCACTGACTTTTTTTGTGGGAGGAGGGAGTAAAGAGTTCCTGTAAAAATATGTATAAATGATCTTTCAATAGCATTACATTAATTCAGATGTCAGAAAAATTTAATTTTGGCCATTATTTTTTTAACCAGGAATACTTACATGGTTTAAGATAGTCACTGTTTGTCCATTGACATCCTATGTGTAAAAAACCATTTTTTTTAAAACAAAAAATTTTACCTCTTCAATTTTTCTTCTATTTAAAGTACACACATGAAGCAATGTTTTCAGCAAGTTTCAGAAATATTTATGATGGGTCCTTTTTTTAATGGCCCATTACACCAAGCCATTTTTTGAGGGTGACTTTGCATGTAATATAAAGTATTAAAATGAAATTTTACTACTGTTTTGATATCATGTATGCATTCTTAGTACAAATAGCTTCAAATTGGTGCCAAAAATATAGAATTTAAGTCATATGTTGTCAAGTCATGGGCATTTTTAGACATTGGGATTGAATCCAAGATGGCCACCATTTTATAAAAATGACTAATTTTCAGAAGGCTATATCTCAGCTAATATTCTGCAATTTATTTTTAAATTTCAGATTTTGAAGGTTTCACTACTAATGTCTGTCTATTATAAAAAAAATTTAAAAAATCCGTGACTATGATACAACAACCATTGGTTGAATTCATATTGAATGACCCTAAAATCAAACATAAGAACTGTTGTACTTTGTTATTTATACTGAATCTCTTTATTTAATTGAACATCTTGATTTCAAGTTTAAAACACAATTTCAATTCAAATACATTCATATTATCTGCCCTTTAACTTATGATATTTCTTGTTCTTTAATTAAAAAAAAAATTATGAAAAAAATAATATACCAGATAAATAAATTTAAACTTATGTCATCTCTTTATTAACAAAACAACATTTTACATTATTTTAACAAGTCATTATAAAATAAAAATGTATACAAAATATAATACAATGATTATGCACCTTTAGAAATTGTCATGCATCACAATTTAGATCTACAAAAATGAACACTTTTTGAATTTTACATGCAAAATAAGTAACAACAAAATGGTCACAATTCAGGTGTTGCCACTTTATAATCACTGAGACTGAAGAGCAAACTACTGTTTTTTGATAAATACCTATAATAAAAGAGACGTTAAAAATACATATTTTATATTAACTGAATTCAATATAAAGAATAATCCAGTAATTCAAATGATCTTTGTTTCTCAATATACAGGGTGTTTATAAAGTCCTGGACCCATTTTGATGTTTAAAAACTCATAAAATAATAAAGATAGATTAAAATTAATAACATAAATGGTTAGATAGACTCAAAAAGTTTCATGACCCTTGTCAATGAACTTCCACGTGTGCCCCCTTCGTCGCATGGAGAATATCAAGTCGATAGTCAATTTCATGCCAGGTAGCGGCAAGCATGTCGGCATCCACAGAGGCTATTGTGGTTGTAATTCTGGCTTTTAAGTCATCAATGTTCGACACTCTCCTCCGGTAAACATTGTCCTTTACAAATCCCCAAAGGAAAAAGTCCAGCGGCGTTATATCAGGTGATCAGGGTGGCCAAGGAATTGGACCTCCTCGCCCAATCCATCTTCCTGGAAAATGGTCATTCAAAGAAGTACAAATGATGATATCCCAATGAGGTGGTGCACCATCTTGTTAGACATGTTGGAAAACTTCGTATTTCCACAACTAGAAGAGCTTCAGCCACATGTCTTTTTGCAACAAGATGGTGCACCACCTCATTGGTATACCATCGTTCGTACTTCTTTGAATGACCATTTTCTAGGAAGATGGATTGGGCAAGGAGGTCCAATTCCTTGGCCACCCAGATCACCTGATATAACGCCGCTGGACCTTTTTCCTTTGGGGATTTGTAAAGGACAATGTTTACAGGAGGAGAGTGTCGAACATTGATGACTTAAAAGCCAGAATTACAACCGCAATAGCCTCTGTGGATGCCGACATTTTTGCCACTACCTGGCGTGAAATTGACTATCGACTTGATATTCTCTGTGCGACGAAGGGGGGAATTTGACATAATTTTTAAAAAAGCAAGAATCTGCTAAATTACAGAAAATTCTCATCAGACATAGAGTGATGTAAATGGTATGATACAACTGAATGCGATAAGCAACATAAATTATTCAGCAATGTGAATGAGTGTGTCATCTGTACACAAAAGGCAAAAAACACTTCTCGTTGGTGATTTTGATGGTTCTATTTCTCGTCAAAAGAAACATTTTGTTGTGATTTTGCACAATGGCGATCAGTAGTGGGAACTCTACTTGTAACATAACTAACTATACAAAAATAAATAAAAAATACATCTTTTTATGACTGGATTTTGATGAGTTTATTACATCCATGCAAGAAAGATTTATATATATATAACTAAAAAACACTACAAAGGATGTGAATTTTCTTTTCATGCGTATAACCAACTTGAGTGAAAAATGTGTCCAGACCGGGGATCGAACCCAGATACCTTGGTACAGCGCACCAAGTGCTTTTACCAATTAAGCCACCTGGGTGACATCCAGTTTGATCCCCGGCCTGGTCACATTTTTCACTCAAGTTGGTTGTACACTGTTAAGCAAAGTGAACAGAAAATTCACATCCTTTGTAGTGATTTTTAAAGATTTAAAACGTAGTTTCTGTCCTACTGAAAATTTAAAAAAAAAAAAAAAAAACTATTTTGACAGATGGCAATTTAATTTATTTTGGAATATTTAAGTGTTATGTATTCAACGATTCTTTCATACGTTAAAATTTCACCTCATTAAAAAATACTAAGCTTACAGAAATTGAGTAAATCTGTTAATAAAGTAAGTAATATTTAAGAAACAATTTTAAAATGTTATTAACAATTTTCTGCTGTGGGCAATTTTGTAAGCTAGGGCAGGCTTGGATTTCAAACTCCAAAAAAGAGCCTGAACTCATATCTAGTACTGACAGATAATCACAATATATAGCTACTGCCAATTATCCAGCATACTGAGTGGATCAAATGGATACAGTATGTTCACCAGATATCTGTTGCATCCCTATTGTGAACATAAGAAAGACACCAATTCTTTATGCAAGGTAGAATAGGAGGTAGTTACCACAGAGATTTATGGTTGTCAGAAGTATATTAAAAGAAAAAAGAATAAAGACTGCTTTATTCAAGAAAAGTTGCTTACAGAATGTGAAAGCAACATTGGAAGGGGGTTAATTAGAGGTGCAGATTCCCAAAATTTGGAAGGAGCCAGTGGCCACAATTGTGAAACAAACACATAAAAACAATAGTGTTTATATGGAGTAAAAAGCAAAGTAAAAAAAAAAAATGCAGGAATTCAAAGTGTAAAGTAATTTATTCAATATACACACATACACAACAAAATTTGAATATTAAGTGTAATATAAATTTTAAATTATGTACAGTCAGAAGATAATGTTGGGCAAGGGAACACACTTCTAACATTTGTTTTTCTCTTTAAAAAAAAAAAAAAAAAATATATATATATATATATTTAATCACAGACTATGTAAAATTATCCGACTCAAACTTTTACGAATAACATAGCTATTCAAATATATTTAATAGTTTGCTGTGTTAAACAGTTAATTATGAAATGCAATAGATAAGATAAGATAATAATAAAGTTTGTTATGTGTTTTGGTCTTAATCTTTAAAAAAACAATCAAAATTTCGCTATAATGACTGGGAATAGCAGAAATTGATCACTTTTAAATCACATGGCGACTTAAACATGAAAAATTAGTGGCCACAGCAAAAAATTTAGTCGCCACCTGGCGACCATGAATCTGCACCTATAGGGTTTATGCAACAGAGTTTTGCATAACTGAGGGAAAATGCAAACTTTTCAAATTAATCAAATGAAATAATAATAATGTTCATATGAGGAATATTTAAAAAAGAAAATAATAGAGATTTCCAGTCACCTTAAATTTATCGAATATATATATTTTTTTTTTTTTGGGGGGGGGGGGATGTCAAACAATATAGTATGATTGAAATCAAAATTAATAATTAAAACTCAAAAACTATTTTAATATCAGTTGAAGTGAAACATTAATACATAAAAAGTGAATTTCAGTGCAAGTGCAGTAAATATCTCACTTGAATCTTTATAATGAAGGATAACAACTTACTTTAAAAAGTCATGCAGGTAGTAGGACAAAATATCTATTTGATTCTCTTCAAGAGCTGTTTGAGCTAGGATGCCACCAATTTTTGCTGGAAATGTGAAAAAATAAATAAAAACATTAACATAAATATAACTCCAAATTCACTATTTCTGTAAAATAATTAATTGTTAAAATTCTAAAGCCCCAAATTACTAAAGTATAAGAATTCAAAGAATTAGCAACTATCCAAGATTAAAATAATTAGTGAAGTGTGAGTTTTACTCACACACAAAGGGTTCTGTACAATAAATTAATTAATTACTAACTGCAAAAAGAATTAATCACTAACTCCTAAAAGAATAATAAGACTTTACAAAGTTGCACCACCACCTTTGTCTGTACAACGTATTTCTAGATAGGTTTTTAATTAATATCTCAACTAATAACAAACACATCTTTTTTTTAATCATTATTAACAATCCTTGGGTGATTCAACGTTGATAGGTATCTCGAATGCTCTGCAACTCCCTTGCTGCCCACAAAATAAAGTTTGTGACCTAGGATAATCGCTATAGTTTTCCTGCAAGGTTTAAATAAACTCTCACTACCCTTATTTTTTAGAATTTTAGTTTCAGTAGATTCGGAAAGGAAGGGGAGGGGACATTTTTTTCAGTATATTTTCGACGATATCTCAGAAATTATAATACCTAAAATTAAAACAAATATATTTTTGAGTTCAAAGATAAGAGATTTTTCAAACAATATCCCACACAACATAAGAAAGAAAAAAAAATCAAGTAACTTAATTAGCCTCCTAAATTTTTCCTAAAAATATTTGTGAATGGCTAATAATCTATAAATATGTAAGCATTTTGTAAGCCAAGTTTGAGCTTTCCATATTCCATAGTTTTTGAGAAAAACGGCTGTGACAGACACAGGAGTGATCTTATAATGGTTCCATTTTTACTTTTAAGTATGGAAACCCTAAAAACTAATTAAAATCTTTATAATCAACTAGATTTCAGATTCTAATAATAAATACATTTTATACATAAAATTTTTTTACATTTTTTTTTCATAAAAAGTAATGAGAAGCAGTTAAAATTTAAAGAGAATTCAGCATAGGCGTAACTAGAGCTATTTTGTGGGGTGGGCACAAGCCCCCCAACTTCATAAGTCCTTTGTATGTGTGTATGCGTCCAGTGGCACAGCCCAGGGGGGCGAGGGGTAAAACCCCTCCCATAGCTAAAAAAATATATATATTATAATTGCCGCTTATATGAATCACAAGCAAATTAGACGCTTTTATGAATCGAAACTAAAGTTAATATTAAGTTTTTTTAGTTTATTTGAAATTCTCAGCTTTGTTGAATCAAATTATATTCAAAAAAGTGATTCAATTAGACCGCGAATATTATATTTAAACTGTGGAAGCGTACATTAGATCTCAGATGCACTGGTTAAGTGAAAACTGTCATTTGTTTTGAAAAAGGGTAGCAATTACATTTTTGAGACATCTTAGAGTAAAAGAATGATCATTTCGGCCGTCATACGCTTTGAGTATTATACAGTGGATAGTTTTTAAATTGAATTTCTTTCTTTGCTCCATGTTCAAAAGGATAATGGACATCAACTTCCAGAAAAAAAAAAATATATGTTTATAGGTCTTTCTCAGTTTCAGACTTTCTGTTAAAGTCTGCACCGGAGAAATTTCTAGGTTCGAGCGCGACCCGACTTGAAGAAAATTTTTTGCCCCGCAGCCGGGTATAAAAGTTAAAAGTTCGATTCGGATCGTAAAAAATATATGTATGTATATTAGACCGGCCTTGGAAAAAAAAAAAAAGCTAAAAATTACTCTAATTCGGTCCGGGCTATGCACATAGTTTATTGGCCGAACCCGGCCCGGCTCATACAAAAACGTAATTATCCCTTCCCAGCTCGCCTGAATTTCAACAAAAAACATATTTTTACACTGGTATGGTTAAAAATTGTCTTCTACGAGAAGTTCTGACAAAAATATTTTAGTTTTTCTTTTCATGTTGTTTGTATTCTTCGTTTTTAAAAAAACGCTTTGTGCTGAGATATTTATTTTGCTACTGGATCTCGATTTGTAAACAAATGACTCAGTTGTTATTAATAACTTTAATCCATATTCCATGGCTTGAAAACTTAAAAACCTGAAAATTCTTATAGCATCGTAAAAATTTCTAAGACGGAATCGCATAGGAGAACAGATATATCCGTTATAGGAAAGTTACCTTCTTAGCACTCACTGTCGGTTGTAAATATATTGCATTCTTTTCTCACGTATTATTATGTTCATTTTGCATGGATAAATACATTTTTCCGTTTGAAACAGGATCCTGTCATGGGCAGGTTCTTTTTCACTACGCTTTATTGTACTTTAATTTTATTGTCTCGAAAATGAACTATTCTTTAAAAAGAATAAATTGAAAAATTTAATTCTAGAACAATGACTATTTAAAAATCTATGCATTTTTTTGGAAATTGTTGGGCCGATCGAAATTTTACTGATTTTTGCATGGGTCAGGACAAGGTAGGCAGGGCCAATTATTTTCATATGGGCTTGACAGAAACAGGACCCGAAAATTTCAACTCGTCTAGACCTTTAGGAAGAGTGAATTCCAGTTTCAGCCCGGCCTGGAAAAAAGGAAGCCAGGCCCAGTCCGATTGCCATGAATGAAAATACGACGGAGACTGGCCCGTGGGTTGGTCCGGTTTCGGGCCAGGACCGAGCCCAAACAGACCTCTGCATGTGCATCTTGTTTTGTGTTTCTGCTCTCAGTTATTTCTAAGACCAAGGTATATGTGAGTATGCAAGGTAAAAATCTTTGACAAAGTAAGAATTAAGAAAATGTGCTATAAAGATATAAATGCAAAATGTGTTTTTGATTGAACAGATTATTGTAGTGTTTCATTCGAACAATTTGTTCCTGGGGGCGGGGGGGGGGGGGACTATATATTTAAAGAGTGTAGTTCATTAGCTAGTAAGGTAGTTCGAAATGTTCTTCAGGCGGTTTTGCTCTCGGGGAGGCATTGCCACGCGCGTTCCCCGGAAAAAAGAAGCACTGATTGCAATTTTATTGACTTTGACTTACAGATACATGCCTATGACTATGAGCAAGGTTTTCAAAAGAAAAACGTTAAATATGAAGCATTTTCATAGAATTTATAAAATTTACTATAATTATACACAAATTTATGCTAATTATGCATTAACTGAAATTAATAAGTAATAAATTAGTTATACATTGATCTACACTTATTACATCTTAAATAATGCTGCCTCTATATCATCAAAATTATGACATATCGTTTTTCATGTGAACAAAATTACTGTCGTGTTTAAATTAGATAAGAAGTAAAAACAGGACTATCTTTTAGAGTTTTAGCTATAATGTATTTCATTTAAATAAAAGTGTATATAAGTAGATCCTTTCGCCCGTACTTTCAGGGAGCAGAGAAAATTAAAAAGTACCCTCTTTTTTCAAAAATGTTATTGTAATGTCTTTTCTTTTTTTTTTCCACGGCCGAAGGCAGGTACAACCTATCTTTCATTCTGCATAGGTGTTTCTAACAGAAAACTAAATATAGATAAATATTCATACACACAAATATTATACACACATACAAACTATAAATACAATAAACCTAACAAGTGTGAATTATTAGTCAGAGCCAAGAATCGAACCTGGGACCACAGCATGCAAGGCTGATGCTCTAACCACTGAGCTACCTCGGCCAATACCTGGGTCTGAAATTTCTCACTAATAAATTGCAGATCCAGGTATTGGCCGGGGTAGCTCAGTGGTTAGAGCATTAGTCTTGTATGGTGTGGTCTCAGGTTCGATTCCTGGCTCTGGCTAATTTTCACACTTGTTGGGTTTATTGTATTTATAGTTTGTATGTGTGTATAATATTTGTGTGTATGTTTAGACTGGAATTCAGACGTTATTTATGTGTGTTTTAATAGATAAATATTCTCCAACATCATGAAAAAGGTTAAAAACAAATAATATTTAGAAAGCGCACATACTTAACACATAAACAATGTGTTTAAAAAAAAGAGTAGAACAATCTGTAAAGGTGGTAGAGCCCACTACAATTAAAGACTTTTGTATAAGAAACCAGGTCGGGATCCATTTATTCAGTGAAAAATATAGGATATAGGAAGTCAAGTCGAACCCAAGTATTTTTAGAGAACTTTAATGATAATGAAGATATTTTAACGAAATTTTATATATACTGTATACGAAATTAGATGTCAAATAAAATGCTGGAAGTGCACAGTAATTCAGTCAACGATACCGTGTTTAATGTCAACTACATCCTAAAATATGGAATACTTAATGTGGCATTGTTTGGACGCGGATTATAATAAATTCTACCCCTTCTCGTGTTATTTTACATCTGACACAAAGCAAAGTCTATTGAAAAGTTTACTAAAATTGCTTTATTATTACTAAAGTTAAGAAAAAGAATTCGGGATTGTCTTGGAATGAAATCCTATGTATTTCTGATTTAAAAATAGATTCCTGATTTTCTGCACAAAAAATTGTTTGCTGTACTATTCCCTTCCATTTCTTAAGTTTGCCTCCTCATTTTTCAAACACTATATTAATCTAACAGTTTTTTGTTATTTCATTGGTGCATTTTATGTTTCTAACTCTTATATCGTAAACGTTTCTGAAATGAATTATGGTCAACGTAACTACCGATTCTACTCTCCGAGGGAAAAAAATGATTATCACTTCATAGCTAAACTGATTCGATTAGCCGGTGATTCAAGTAACCAGCGACCACCATTTTCAACAATTCAACCTCTCCTCCCCCTAGAGCCGAATTCTGGCTGCGCCACTGATGCGTGCAAGAATATTTTAAAAAACTGCATTGAGACCAAACTCGTTAATTTAAGGAAAATTTTGACTTAGAGTTAGAAACAACTTATTATCAAGATTATTAGTTAGGAATGCCATTGATCAATGAAGCCAACTTTGGAATATATTGTATAGGTCTAAATTTTTTAAGCAAAATAGCACGGCACGTTTTATTATTTGCTTATGTTATTCGTGAATTCTTTTGCATAATAACGTTAATATTTACTATAATATCATAAATATCAATACAAATTAAAAACACAAGAAGCAAAGCATTTCAGTCATTTATGAGCTTTATAATTATCAGGATTGGGACACTACCAACGCTCTCCCTACTGAGCTATCCCGACGATATCCTGGGCTGGCATATTTCACTCTTATTTGTTGCACAATGCTGCGAACTGCAGCCTTGTCTAACGAACAGAAAATGAAATTTTGTTTCCGAGATTTAAAATTTTAAATAAATACGTAGTGAAATAAAACAAGGGAAATTAGGTGGGTCAGGGGAGCAAATTATTGGGCGGGCTTGACGCTAAGCCCCACGGGCCCATATTGTGTGTGTGTGGGGGGGGGGGGGGGGTACTTCACTTACGCGAAAGCATCCAATATTTCGTTTTCATTTTCATATTTTTAAAATGATTTTCTATTTTATTTTTTGCATTGGATAGTTGAGGTCCATCTCTACATAGACCGCATTTTACTTTTTCTTATGTGTTTGCAGTTTTTTTTTATTTTTCCTTACGAGAATTTTTTTATCTTTGAAACCGGTACTGAAAACGATCAGTTTTTTATTTAAAATTCAGTCGATACTCCACTGTTTTATTGCATAAAATCCTCAATTTTTAAGATGTGCAAAATATGTTTATAAGAACACAATTTTTAAATTCGATACTGTATAAGTTGTAGTCCTTTCAAAAGTTGACATATCACATAAAATAGTGTACAAAATCTTAAAAAAAAAAAAAAAGAAATCAGAAGTATTTTAAAGTTTTTAAAAATATATATCTCTCTATATTAAAAAAAAGTAACCACCGCTGCCGCCGCTGTCAATTAAGATTTTGTGCCTTGAAGTCTTTCTGGACTAATATCTAGAAAACTATTGCATGTAAAATTTTAAAAATTGGTAGTTTTATAAAGAAATGTTCGATAAACACGCTGAAGCAAACAGTTTTTAAATCGAAGAATTATTTTAAGAGATATTTAAAATCAAAGTTCGTCAAAACAGTTTTTTGAAAAAAGTTTTATAGGAACGAAAACTATCCGCAGGAATTTAACCATAATTTGTAAGGATATAGTTGACAAGTTTGCGGAGTGCAGACTGCAATCACTTTTTTAATTTGAGTAATTTTTTCAGGTTATATTTCAATTTTTTATTCAAAATTTTCATTATTTTAACGAAGATTTATTTCATATTTCATAAATTCCATTATTTGAACCGTTGCCAATTTTTTATTCAAAATTTTCATTATTTTGACGAAGATTTATTTCATATTTCATAAATTCCATTATTTGAACCGTTGCCAATTTGTAAAATAGCGCACGTAATAAGATTCCCTTTCAATTAAGAAATGTATTTACACGAGACTATTAAAAACAGAAATAAAACTTTAAAATAATATTTAAATGATCACGTGTTAAAAGCAATAAATATAGAAAATGACGTAATAAAAATATACTTGCGCGTGAATATTACAAAGAGAAATACGAGTAACTAGGGAAATTCACGTCACATTTAAAATGATAAAAAAAACAATATTTCCAAACAATTTCAATTAATTATTATATTTTCATGAGAGATCAATTTATTTCGACATATCTTTTACCCATTATTGCAAATTTTAAAACAGCGTAAATAATAATATTTCCTTTCCAATGTCAAAATTCTTCTATTTGTTTATTTGGTGTTACAGTTTAACGATAGTTTTTTTTTTTTTTTTTTTTTTTTTTTTAATGAAAATTGATTGACGGGGTAATGGAGAAGTATCAAAAGACAAATAAGCGTTGAATTAAAAATTCCCCGATGAAAAAACTAACTCGTGTAACGCATCTGATGTCAACTGAAAGTGACGCGACGCCACGATTATGCACGTTTGGCGCTAAATCATATATTTTGGTGACAGTTACAGTTGTAATCTGTTTCAACAGCAGTTGATTCGACCTTAAAATCCCTCAGTCAAAGGAAAATGAATGGAAACCCTGTTACAGCAGATCGCCACTGGTTGTTTAATTATAATACAATCTTCCGTAATCGTTTTAGAGATGATCAAATCAGAGTGTTTTTAAATCATGCGGTGTCAGAACGGGGGTTGGCGAGCGCAGCTCGTAGGGGGCAGAGCCCCCTTGTATTCTTAAATTTTAATAGTACATTATGATTGTAAAACTACAATGATTTCTATATAGTGGATTGATTTTAAATTTAATTAGCTTCATCAGAATCCAGCAGAAAGATTTGATTAAAGAGAACTCACATGGAAAACATTTTTACCTAAAATAATTTTTGCCCAAAATAAATAAATAAAAAAAGCTTAAGTTTTACCTTTTTTCATGGGAAAACAAAAGTATTCTTCAAAATTATTTCTATCACATTTGAAAGGTGCTTATAGAGATGCATCGATTAGTGATTTTGATCCAATAGCGAATATTCGACATCTGTAAACCAGATGCTGAAAATTCGGTAGGCCTAATATTCCAGTATTTTAGGATTTAAAAATATTAAAAAATAAACTTTAAAGTAAATTGTACACCATATATTTACCATAAATACTTGTGTTTCGAGGAATGAGAACAACAATGAGTTATTTTACAAGTAAACTTTACACACAAAAATAAAAAAAAAAAGCTTTGAGTTATTTTTTAAGAAGAGGATGGTCTTAAAAATTTTTAATTAATGAAACGTTAAATTCCATTATTCCTTCTCTAAATTAAAATAAATTTATAACAGCTCCTTATATTTTTAAATAAATATTCCAAAATTGAAAAGAAATTTTTAAGGACATAGAAGGAGAATTTTACCGTTATATAATGTTATTTGTCAGAAAGAGATAGTAAGTCAGAAAGAAAAAAAAATTCTATTCAACTGACACCTCGGCAAAAAAACTTATTGCTCCTTTTGATTTATCAATGAATTTTTTAAATGCACCACAGCGGGCGATCAGTTTTAGAAGTTGCCAACATACAGGATTTTCCTAAAATTTTGAAAGAAACTTTCAGGAGAGATAGTGCAGTCAAGACAAATACCTTTTCTACAGTAAACCAGCATCGCAATCCACTTATTCTATTAAAATACAGTAAAGTAAAAAAAAAAAAAAAAATACAAATTACTTTGTTCATAACTTTAACAATAATGAAGATATGTTAACAAGATTTTTGTCATAATTTTGCTTTTTAGGAAATATAAAATGATTGGAAGGGACTGAATTTCGGTTAGGACTCAATTTATGTAGCGTTAACTGGCATTTTGAATAATGAAATGTCTATCTTACAGTTTTGATGTGAAATTTGTCAATTTCTAGCACTTCTCGTAATGCTATCATATTTCACAGAAAGCAAAACAAGTCTGTTGAAAATATTGTTACAATATCTCCAGTTTGACCGAATATTCTATAGTATCGCCAAATAGCCCGAATACGGATTATTTTAAAATCCACTAAAACTTGCAAGCAAAATATGCGTTCATACATTGAGTAATTTCATCCCATCAAAGATAGTCGATAAACCAGGTCGGGTGCAGTGAATTTGTTTTAATCTGCACAAGATATTAAAACTGAAGAAATAGGTTCCTCCCACACTCAAAATCGTTTGAAAAATTATTTGTATTTCACCAGATCGGGACATGAGCTGAATTGGTGTTTGAATTGCTAGTGTTGATGAATTGAAATTCTACTTCCCAAGATTCTATGATAATTTAACTCGATATGCTGTGTAAATTTTCATCATTAACATCTCCTTTCGCAATGACAACTATTATAGAAATTTAAATTCCAAGCATTTTTTTAAGGTTAAATTTGACAATTTCAAAAATAAATTTCTGTCTTTACCAATTAGTTTTTTTTTTTTTTAAATAATAAATGACATTAATTAAAGAGGTTCGAGCAAGAACCTGTTATGTTACATTTTCTCAAAATTCAGTTTATTTTTTCGATGAGGGTGTTATGAGACAATCTGTCATATGATAAAGGTAAAATACAAATATTTTAATTAATCTTTAAAATTTTATATATTATTTATTAAAAGTTAATATTTTAATAAAAATAACTTAAATATTATTAATAATTTTTATATTAGAAAATTAAATGTTGCTAAGTATTTCTGAGAGAGCTTAATACTACTCGTTAACTTACTAAATACAAGGTACAAGAACAAAAATAAAATAAAAATTGCAACTAAAAGCTTTCATTTAAATTGTCTCAGAATTTTATTTTTGTTACGTAACATCTTATTTCACTATCTTTGATATACTTATTCAGAATATCAAAGATTGATAAGGAAAAATTTACTCACAGAAGTACACTCAGAAACATGAAGCAAAGAGCCTCAATCCATGAAGCAGCATGCAGCAATACAAACAAAAATTTCCAAAACTACAGAATTTATTTGCGCACTGATAATTATGCATGCAAACTTGGAAAAGGGAAATAACCCTACACGCTTACAGCCGCAGGCAAATTGCAAAAAATTCGCCCTACCTTAACCCTCAAAGTAAAGCCTCCTGCAATGATGTTCTCATTTACGACTTATGCCGTGTCTCATCACTCAGACAATTAATTGATCTGTAGTTTGTCAATTACATCCTGTTTATTAAATTGGTCATTATTTTGTAAGAAAAACGCCGTTTGGGCACATGTGCCCCCCACTATCCCATTCTCTCTCTCATCGGCTCTCACCACAGCAGATGATATTTTTTGACTTAGTTGAAAGAATACGGAATTGGACATCTGGAACTGATTTTTTCCCCATCACCTCGTGACAAAAAAGAAAACTCATTCAGATTTAGAGCTTTCAGATAATATTTCACTTTGTTCCTTTTGGAACCCTATAGACTCCGGGTCACATAACTGTTGAAAATAATGTAAAAGACTAATAGGATTTTCTTTGTGCCGTTTTCGTTACATTAGTTCTCAAATTAGAAATATATAGTATAATTTATTGGTATAATCATTCAAATATTTGAAAATTAAAATTTTGACCATATCGCAGTCATAAAATTTTCCCGTGAACTTGAAATTCTGGGGTGGGCACGGCCCACCCGGCCCCCCCTCTAGTTACGCCTATGGAATTCAGATAAATCAGAAAAAGTTTAGCAGAAGTTAATATTCTATGCTATACGCTCCTCATTGGTTTTTAATAACTACTCATTTGTAGCTTCAACAAGAGATTCCAAATTAAAGTTTAAACAGTTTTTTTTTTAATTAAACTTTTATAAGCATTCAGTGTTTATCTTAGAAATCACATCTAATTTCATGACTGGAATTTGGCATGGACCCCATTTATCGAAAATTTACTGCTTTGATTTAAACTTGATAGAAAGTAGTCAATTTATTATAAGAAATTATAATTTTTGCTGTTTTTTTTTTTTTTTTTTTAAGATATGGCAAGAGGAAAGAGAAAAAGGCATTATTTAAAGCTATCTAGGATTTCTAAATTATTTTCTCAATGTATAATCTAATTTAATTAATATTAAACTATTAATTGATAAAAATGTACTTAAAAAGATTATTACACTATTTATTTGTATTATTATTATTATTTTAGTGTTTAAAATTTGCTGCAGTTTCACGCTAGCCGTGATATTTCAACAAGTGTAATTTGGCCCATAATTAATTCCATTTATAACTTTTTTGTAACCATAAAGAATATTTTACAACTTATCACCTGCACCCAGCAAACAGAAAAATGAATGGGTGTAAAAACTGGGCGCCAATGGGCTGATTGTTACAACTAAAATTTTAGTATTCTTTCTTTGCCTAATAAGAATACTAATAATAATTGAAGTGCAGAATATTGATAAAATTAGGTGAAGAATAGTAATAAAATTTACTGGTGCACAGTTTTTACATCCTGGAAAAATGCCTTAAGTTTTGAAAATACTGTATTGCCATCTGAAAAACACAACTGAACATAATTTTCTAGAACTCTTAACACATCAGGAATCAATTCCAACAGTCCCTTTTTACTTACCAGAATCGAGTTATGTTACATAGTGTGTAAAAAGGGTGGTCCCTTCAATCAACCATTAAGGGATTTCTTAAAAGATCTTGATTCATACTTTAAACATTTCTGTGTTGATTATTTAAATTTCATTACTTTAATTGAAACTCCTGCAAAATTTTAAATTACTAAATTTGTTTGATTTCTGTGCAAATCTTTAGTGATTCAACAGAGAGCTTGATTCATACATTTTCCTTTGGCAATATTTAATTATAACCGTTGTCGCTGTTTTCGTTGATTTCAAGGCGGCATACGACTATATCTGGAGAGCTAGATTACATTATAAGCTCCATAACATTGGAATTAAAGGAAATATGTTGAATTGGATCCGTAGTTGTACTACACAAAGGTTTTGTTCTGTTCGATATGGAAACCAAACTTCAAAATATAGGCAGACTCATCGCGGACTCCAACAGGGAGGAGTTACTAGTACATCACTTTTTAATGTTTACATTAACGATCTTCCTCAAGAGCTAAAAAGAATCGCAGGAATTAATTGTGCGATGTATGCAGATGATTTAGTTATCTGGACCTCCGGAAAACATAGAAAAAGAGATGAATTGATTAGCAGAATTAACAATGCAATGATGGTACTGGCCGATTGGTGTAATTTAAATGAAATGCAAGTAAACATTGAGAAAACTGAATACCAAACTTTTACACTAAGCCATCAAGAAACGGAAATGACCATAAAGTATATGGGCATACCTATTAGGGAAACTAATGCCAGTACATACCTAGGAGTAACATTTGATAAAAGGCTATCATGGAAACACCATATTGCAAATATTTCAGAAAAGGCCATTAAGAGATTTTCAATTCTTAAAAGATTAGCAGGAGTGATGTGGGGCTGCTGTAGAGACACCCTTAATACTACGTATAATATGTATATTAAGCCTTTGATAATGTATTGCTGTGAGCCACTGATAACATGCTCAGGGCTTTATATCAAAAAACTCGAAAGAGTTCAGAATCAAGCTTTAAGACTGATAACCGGTGCGATTAAAACCACACCAATCCAGGCAATGCTGTGTTTGACGGATAATAAGCCTATTGGGGAGATTGTCATAGAAAAGGCACTAATTTTATTTGAGAAACTTATTAGACTGCCTTCAAATAACTACTGGAGAGAATATAATACTGAACAATTAAGAAAGTTAAAAACTCAGCAGGGATTCATGCAGAAAGTGACTGAGTATCACCTTGCACTAGAAATTCCTAGTAATCCTGAAAAGCTGCTTCCAATATTGAACCCGACAGAGTTACCTTGTATACGAGGTAATACCGATTTGCTGTATCCAATTAGGAAAAAGGATGCTGGGGATAAAGAGTTACATGCATATGCAATGGAAACTATTTATACTAGGTACCCCATAAAAGAATGGCTCCACGTTTATACGGACGGCTCCAGACTCTCTTTGGAAGAGAATGCGGGTGCTGGAATCTACTCAGAACTCTTCGCATTTTATGCATCCTTGGGAACAAACACAACACCGTTCGATGGAGAGGTGCAGGCTATCTGTATTGCCACACAACAGCTAATTATACGAGATAATGATTTAAAAAAAGCAGTTATTTTATCGGATTCAATCTCTGCTATTCAAGCAATAACTTCCTTTAAGATTCCCGACTCAAGAAGAATTGAGGACTGCAGGAAAAATTTTAAGCAACTAAAAGAGAGTGGAAAGGAAGTGGAACTACAATGGATCCCGGCCCATTGTGGAATATACGGGAATGAAGCGGCTGACCAACTAGCCAAAAAAGGAACTAAAATAATACAAACACCAAGCAATGAAATACCTTTCAATTCAATATCAAGAATTATAAAGAGAAAAATGGACTCTCAATATGAAAGGAGAAAACTAAGTGAAATCGAAAATAAAGAATGGAAAAATGCAATATCTCATGTCCCTGCAGCACCTAG
Organism: Maratus michaelseni; assembly: GCA_963931845.1. Lineage (NCBI taxonomy): Eukaryota > Metazoa > Arthropoda > Arachnida > Araneae > Salticidae > Maratus > Maratus michaelseni. Next base: position 14,528,597 of record OZ007599.1, on the reverse strand, counting down.
AAGAACAAGTGTTGCCTTATTTAGACTTGCCACGGGACACGACTGTCTACCTAGTTACCTTTTCAGATTTGGTATTCTTGAAAGTCCAAATTGCCCTATTTGTGGAGAGGATGTAATCTTGAATGCACAGCATTTACCACTGTACCCCGCACTATCAAGTAACAGTATATCTGGCAGATATTGGGAGGCCAGGGAACTAATGAGGACCTCAGAGTATCAGTCTAATTGATTGTATTCCCTGTTTACAGTTGACTTTTTGTTTTCTCTAAAGTCTCTATATGTCACCCTTGTTTCATTTGTTGTTCCATTTATTCTTCAATTGTTTTGGTGGCATATAATAGTGTATAGATGTTTGTCTAAGTGCTATTGCTTTGAAAAAAAAAAAAAAAAAAAAAAAATTAATTATAATATACAATGTTTCCTTGGCAAACTTTAAGGAAGTAAACTGGATAATGTGGTAAGAAGCATAATCTATTAAAAAATATTGACTTATAATTACATAAAATTTTATATTTAAGATTTTATGCATTTTTAGATATTTGTATATTAGATTTTTAGATACATTTTCAGTATTCAAAACTACAATAATGTAATATCTACTTATAATAAAATCTGAAGCCAAGAAAGTGTCTGTAACCATTCCAGGCAGGACCACTCTGGTCTGCAAATTGACCGTAGTTAAACATCATGTTAGGCTTAATGATAAACCTATGCTAACATATCAGAGCTAAATGATAATATCTTCTACTTGAAATCAGGTCTGTTCAGCATATTTTTCCTATAAAACATGTATATCATATCCTATTATAATGTTTTAAGTTCTTAATTAAAAATCCAGATTAAACAATCCTAGGAATCCTAGACGAACACTGTTGTGAATAATTTTATTTTGGCGCCATCTACCGGCTTTAAAATGTACTTTTCTACAATACAAACCTTTCATGCTGTTTGTATGAAGTCTTATGAAAATGGAACACAGATCAACAATCCGTCATTTTTGACGGGGATTATATACTAGCTTTTTACAAACTTACTTTACTTAATTTTTTACAAGCATAAGAAATTACATTTACAAGGAGACCGCCAAACATGATGCGCACAGATTTTGATGATTTTAAAGTATGTTGTAGGGATCATACCCCTAACTATTCAGGTCAAAGGTTTCCTTCAAATGGGCTTTAGTTTTCGAGAAAATTCGGGTTAAAGTTCAGCATGCATTTCAAATGCCATTACTTCGCAATCCTGGACAAGGTCTCAGTGGTTCCGTGGTAGCGTTTGCGATTCGAGAGCCACAAATGGGTGTTCTGTCCTCTCCTGTGACTTTTACCTTTTTAAACAAATTTTATAAATTTGTCGCGTTATAAGTTGTATGCAGAATTATGAATTCTGCATCTTTGAACTTTTTGATATTTTCCTAATAAATTCCATTTACATTTTCATGATTGTTGTTTATATTTATGTATATTTACTTATTTATTGTATTTATGAAATAATACATTTTTTTAATTTACATTTTTTATTTAAAAAAAATTTAAATGATTAAGAAAAAATTAACAAAATAATATATCCTTTTAATATTTGATTTGTTCTAAATATATTGAAATATGTTAACTGCTGAAATACTAAAATATTTATCATCACTGACATCGACATTTTTAGTTTATTAAATATGGAACTAATTGTGTTATACCTATCGCAAAAATATTCTAAACAAATTTCGCATTAAAAATCGCCTTTAAATAATTGTTTTAACAATATTGGAAGAATGTATAAATTAGCATATTATATATTCTTTAAATACTTAAATTGTGATAAATATATTTAAAAATGCATTAAATTTGAAAAAGAAATTATTTCAAATGTGGTATTTGTCTGCAAAGGAAGCGAAACGAAATTGATAAAAAGAAAATTTTATTTATTCTGATATTACCGTAAAAGTCGTTGCAGACGATTTTTTTTTTTTTCAGATATTTTTTATATGTATTGTAATTTACAAACGATTTTTCATTTCTAGTTGAATTTTTCTGTATGGCATCGACTTGTTAGACTGAAAAAAAAAAATTAATTGTAATACATTATTTTTTATTTGTGCAAATCAAAAATGACGGTGAGTTTGAACTTTACTGTTAAATGTATTTAAATAACATAAAAATATATATATATATATATAACTGGCTAAAACTTGGATATAATCGTTATTGCTTTAATATTTTATTATCCCTTTCAAGATATGTTTTTGGAATTAGTTAGTTTGGAATTTCATCAATAGAAATATTAATTTCAAAACTGCACAAAAAAAAGAAAAAAAAGTAAATTTTTACGAAATATTCTAAAATGTAAATGGAATTTATTAGGAAAATTTCAAAAAGTTCAAAGATGCAGAATTCATAATTCTGCATACAACTTATAATGCGACAAATTTATAAAATTTGTTAAAAAAGGTAAAAGTCACAGGAGAGGACAGAACACCCATCTGCAGCTTTCGAATTGCGAATGCTACCACGGAACCACTGAGACCTTGTCCAGGATTGCGAAGTAATGGCATTTGAAATGCATGCTTAACTTTAAAACGAAATTTCTCGAAAACTAAAGGCCATTTGAAGGAAACCTTTGACCTGAATAGTTAGGGGTATGATCCCTACAACATACTTTAAAATCATCAAAATCTGTGCGCATCATGTTTGGCGGTCTCCTTGTTACAAATAATTATTCAAAGCTTCTTTTGTTTATTCATAAGGTAAAATATCCATAGAAACTTTCCAAATTATATTAATCTTAGATTTTATTATTTTTTTTAATGTCATTTTAAACATTTAGTACATTTATGATTTAAAAAAAAATCAGTTGATTTAAATCATGATTTAATCCCCAATTTAAATCATCCAATTAAAATCGTTGACACCTAGATTGTTTTGGCACCATCTACCGGCTTTAAAATGTACTTTTCTATGAAGTCTTATGAAAATGGAATGCAGATCAACAATCCGTCATTTTTGACGGGGGTTATATACTAGTATATATATATAATAAGTGAATGGGTGCCTGGAAAAAGAGCCTATTTACAAATTAAAAATTTTACAGAAACGTCATTGATTAGTGGAACACCTAGTACAACATAGGCTCTTCTTCTTATCTTAACTATCCCTCCACTTTTGTCTTTATGCTGAACATTGACAAGTAATAAAAAACTACTTAATACTAACACTTAATTTTGACATCGTATTTGGACTCTTTGGATACCAAATGGTAATTCATTTGTTCAAGTAGCTTAGGAATTATGCAGATTTAAAGCTTGGAACTTCTAATTTTAAATCCATTGTTATCCATTAATTAGTTTTTCAAGAAGCTTTAAATATGTTAATCCAAAATTACAGCTCATTCTGCCAAATAGTTCTTGAGCAATCACAATGTAGGTAGTTTTTTAAGCATAACTCAAAAACTATTTGGCAGAATGAGCTGCAATTTTGGATTAACCTATTTGAAGCTTCTAAAAAATTATTTTGTTATAAAAATCATATAGGTTAAAATTCACATTATTTTTAATATTATTTGAAATTAATATTCGAAAAACTTATGAACTGCAACTCAGGGATTTTTTTTTAAAGGAATCTATTTCTAGAAACTTTAAATATGCAAATCTAAAATTACAGCTCATTCTGCTAAATAGTTTGAATTATGCTTAAAAAATTACCCTCATTACAATTTGTTTTACAATGAATTTAAAATTAGGAATTCCAAGCTTTAAATCTCATAATTCCTAAATTACTTGACCAAATTACTTCCTATTTGTTATCACAAAAGTCAAATTCACTAGCAAATCCAAATATAATGTCAACATTTGGTGTTGTGCCTGGAACTGTAAAACTGAATAAAAAAAACATTAAAGACTTACAAAATAGTCTTAATAAATGAACAGCTCCGTAAACTTGTGAAGGAGAATAATCAGGGTTTTCAGATTGAACCTGGGGAAAAAAACAGCTGTTAAGACTAATAAAAATTTAATTAATATTCTGGTATAAATTAGTGATGGGCGACATCGAACCTTTTAATTGATTTAATCGATACTATGGCCAGATCGATTTAATCGATGTTATAAAATTTATATCGATGTTGATCTTTTTTATTGATTTAATCGATGCTATGGCCAGATCGATTTTATCAATTTTTTTTTCGATGTCTCTAAGAATATTATCGTTCGTTTATTTTCTTTCAAATTGTCACTGCAGATTGATCTTATCACCATTAGAGAATAGCGCCTAACGGAAATCTAATAGATTATAGATCGATCTCTCTAGTACTAAATTCCATGTATTTATTCTTTCACTTGATTATTTTAGCGGCAGAGATGAGCAGCTGTTGCTCTCAAATTTCGTATAAGTAAGGGATTCGCGTCACATTTTGGGTGGGGGGGGGATGAACAAAATTAGAAATATAATATTTATTTGAAAGTTTTTTGAAAGCCAATTTGTTTGAAAGTTTACGATATTTTATAACGCATAACATAAATTTTAAGAATTAGCTAGCGTAAAAAATTATGGGGAGCGGGTTGACCTTTCGGGAGGGTAGCAAACACAATTAAGAAATACAATAAGGCGATCTGTTTGAAACTTTATGATATTTTATAACACCTAAAATAAATTTTAAAAATGAGGCCACATCGAAAATTACGGGGAGGGGGGAGGGCATTTTGCCCACACAGGAGGGGTACTTTTCTAAATTTTGCCGACACCACTCATGTGATATATCGTTCGAAAGGCCTGTGACAGCTTATTCATGTTATGTCTCTCTGGGGTCCATCCCCCTTCACTTCCCCCTACGGGGGGAAATTTTCTAAATTTTGCCGACACCCCTCATGTGATACATCGTTGGGAAGGTCTGTGACCACTTAATCATATAATGCATCTGAGGTGTCAATCCCCTCACTTTGCCTCCCCAAGAGGGGGTACTTTTTTTAATTTTGCCGATACCCCTCATGTGATGTACCGTTGAAAAGGTCTGTGTCCACTTAATCATATTATGCATCTCCGGTGTCCATTCTCCATCTTTGCTCCCACAAGGCGGTTGATTTTCTGAATTTTGCACACACCCGTCATGTGATATACCGTTGGAAAGGCCTGTGACCACTTAATCATATTATGCATCTCTGGTGTCTATCCCCCATTTCCCTCCCACAAGGGGGGTACTTTTCTGAATTTTGCACACACCCCTCATGTGATATATTGTTAGAAAGGTCTGTGAACATTTAATCATGCTTATTCATATTACAGGGGTCACATTCACTCAGGAAAAATTGGAGCAGTCAAAAACGGCTTTTGGAGCAGGAAAGGGAGTTTTTGGAGCAACAAAAAAATGACTTGTGGAGCAGGAAATAGTTTTTGGAGCAGGAGAATGAGTTTTTGGAGCAGCAAAAGCTTTTCTTTTGAAAATAAATTCAGTATCACCATTGTACCCAACACATATGTTGAAATCTCATGCAGTACAAAATCTATACTCCAGACCTCAGCGATTCCAAATTTCGGATCATTTGCCATAAAAAACAAAGAAATGAAAACTAATTTAACCCCTCCCTTATGCCATGAAATATTTATATCAGGGATGCATTAGCAATACTAACTAGTATGGTGTGGCCATCACAAAATATTCTTCTATATATAAATCAAATCGTCTGCAACAAAAATTAAATGCCAATGTATTTGAGCTTGAGAAATAGCTATCGCAGAAATCATGAAAACAAAACATAGCAGCGACACTTGTTGGGCGGTATGCACCCAAAATTAATAAGGATCTATTTAGGTCAAGGTCTAACAGAGTCTGAAATTTCATGAAATTCCATGTATTAGTTATTGCACAAAGCGTGAAAAATGCAGCATAGTAATGCCCCCTGTCAGACAATTTAAACCAAAACCTAATCAGCATTTATTTATGTCAAAGTGTAAATCTGAATTTTGAAGAAATTCTGTGCATTAGTTCTTGAGGTATAGCTATCAAGGAAATCATGAAAAATGCAGCATAGAAGCTCCACTTGTTGGGCAGTTTACACCAAAACTTAATTAGCACAATTTATGTCAAAGTCTAACTGAATCTGAAGTTTGTTTAAATTACGTATTTCAGTTCTTTCAGGGTGCAAACAAACAAAAACAGCAATTATTTACAAAAAGTCCTTTTCCTAAATATAATTTGAAATTGCAGATAGTGTCCTGTTTCAGGTCATAGAACCTGATTCCAACCCGTGCTTCCGTTGCAGGTCAGGTTGGCTTTAAATGCTTCGGGTTGATCTGATTTTCGTGAATGTTTGACAAAAATTTCAGTCTTATTTCGTGGTCACTTGTCGAAAATCGTTTTAAATCGAGGTCGCTTGCCGAAAATGGAGGTTTTACTTCACGATCGTCAGATGAAAATTGCAGTTTTATTTATTTTATTTCACAAAAATCATGGTATTATTTCTCAGTCACTTGCCGAAAATCATGGTTTTTACTTCAAGGTCGCTTGCCGAAAATCGAGGTTTAACTGCGAGGTCGTCTGACGAAAATTGCAGCTTATTTGGCAGAAATCACGGTTTTGTTTCGGGATCGTTTGACGAAAATCATGGTATTATTTCTCGGTCACTTGCCGAAAATAATGGTTTTACTTCAAGGTCGCTTGCTGAAAATCGAGGTTTTACTTCGAGGTCGCTTGCCGAAAATCGAGGTTTTATTTTGCGATCATTGATGAAAATTGCAGTTTCATTTCGCAGTTGTTTGACGAAAATCACAGTTTTATTTCGTGATTGTTTGACGAAAATAGCGATCTTATTTCACGGTCAATCGCTGAAAATTGCAGTCATATATCACGGTTACTTGCGGAAAATCGAGGTTTTATTTCGTGATCGTCTGATGAAAATTGCAGTTTCAATTTGCGATCGTTTGATGAAAATCACAATATTATTTCTCGGTCACTTGCCAAAAATCATGATTTTACTTCAAGTTCGTTTGCCGAAAATCGAGGTTTTATTTTGTGAGAGTCCGATGAAAATAGTCGTTTTTTTCTGTGATCACTTGACGAAAATCTTGATTTCAGATCATGGATTTGATTTTCAAAAATTAAAAAAAGGGAAATCTGCTGTTCGGCAGAAAAATCGCATTCCTGGGAAGAAAATGGCGCAAAGAAATCCGATTTCACCGTAGAAAAGAAAAAACAAAATGCTCGTTTTAGAGCAAAAATAGCAAAAAAAAAAAAAAAGCATTTGTAGCAGATTATAGCAGATATTTTCATTTGGAGCAGTTTGGTGCAAGTCTGTGACCACTGATATTATGACCGGTATACAGTGCCAACTAGACATCTATAGCCTTAACGATTTCAGTGCCCAAAGTTCGTGTAGAACAGATTGTGCCACCTGTGGTGGAGTGTGGAACTAATGGATATTGCAGCGTGTGCGCAGCAGGACTGCTATACGGTGTCGGAGGCAGCAGAGACCCGAGTTGCAGGTTCGTTCAGTTACAGTTTTATACTATTTGGTGTGCAAATTAAGGAATTATCCGGTGCCGAAGGCATCAGGCACCCGGGTCGGAGGTTCGTTCGGTTAGAGGTTTACACTATTTGATGTGAAAATTACGGAATTATCTGGTGCGTGCGTAGCACGAACGGTATACGGTGCCGAAGGCAGCGGGCACCCGAACCGGAGTTTCGTTCGGTTCGAGGTTTATCATATTCGAGGCCTCAATGTAAATTAAGGGTCCACTAGCGTTCGACGCCCGCTAGTTAGTTTATTAAGTTTTAGTTTTCAAGTTCGCCCCTGCCCCCAAAAATCATAACTTTCTTAGTTATGCACAAATTTGAACAGGACCTTTTCTGACATTCTTCCCAAGTCATTTGGTTAATAACAAAACAATGCTTAGCCTTTTTAATTCATCACACAAGCAACTGTCAATAGACTATTAGCATTTAATAATAATAGTAATAAAAAAAGACTCACAATGTTGTGAATATGTTCTCGGTATTCCAATTTATATAACAGATGTTCACACAACATTATATTGAAGTATTCTTGTAAAATATTGGCAGTCTTTTTAATAGCAGCTTCTCTAAATTAGAAAAAATGCCACATTAAAATATCATTACTATATTTCAGGCTGAACAGTCCAGATAACATTGTATTACTATGAAAAAGATAAAAATTTAATTCATTCTTAACAAGAAATAAACATGCATCAATTTGAAAAACACATAACACATTTAAAAACCCAATTTCAACAATTACCATGTATAGTAGGAAAAGTAACCAAATTCTTTTGTGCAGCCTTGCACATGATCTATAGATTTATATATACTACATAGTATGTTAAAATTTAGTTGTGTTAGGGAAACACATAACACAGTTGAAAATTTTCATTCAACAGTTTTCGTCAATAAATGAATAATATTCAAATTATTTTGTGCAGCCCTGAGTAGAAAGTATGAAATTTATACACACTAAGTAATGTGCAAGAAATTAGTTAAATTTAAAAAAACAATACTGAAAACATACTTCCAGCAATTTTGCTCATAGACAGTACTGTAATTAATTATTTTGTGTGTCATAGTAAATGAACAATAAATTCTATGCACATGATATTTTACAGTAAGTATCTTGTAGTGTATCCTAGTGATGTATATCAATGCCAGTATGTTTGAAATAGAGTAACATCATTAAAATATATTACAAATCATTTTTACCTCATAGATCATAATATAACGGGATTCTTTTGAGTGTAACACAGAATAGCAGCAATAATTGGTGATAGTCTGTCCTGTAGCCAAATTCTTTTGAGTGTTTGAAAATGAACAATAAATGCTACACACTCCATAATCCAAAGAAAGTACCTCAATGATGAATATCAATTTCAGTATGTTTCATATAGTGTAACATGATTGAAATACATCGCTAACGATTGGTAGAAAGCAACTGGATCATTTATTAAGCAGATGAATTGACTTTAAAATTTATCATTTTTGCTCTGTTTCGTTTTTAAGATATAGCAACAGGGGGAAAAAAAAGCATTATTTAAACTATCTATTCAGGATTTCAAAATTGTTTTCTTAATGCATAATTATAATTTCATTAATATTAAACTATTAATAGATAAAAGGGATTTTTTTGTAATATTACTCTTTATTTTTAATTTATAACTTATTTTCCATTTTTAATTGTTTAAAATATTTTATCGTTGCATTATTATACAGTTACAACCCTAATAATATTTGACGATTTATCACCCATGTCTGACTAACATAAAAATGCATTAAAATTAATTTATAATTAAGTTCTAAAATATATTAAAATATTAGGCATATCCACGGAATATGGAAGACTGATTTTAAACGTTCAACCTTTTACCTTCTACTGACATTCTGCCTACTTACCAACATTTGACAAGCTCTCAGTAGCATACATTGGAATTAGTAAAGTCAATGCATCTGTATACAGTTTGCACAGCAAAAAGCCTACATACAGCATAATCCATATTGTCCCGATAGACATTTACAATAAAATAGTATTTAATATATTTTAAAAAAAATTCATTATGTTAATTAAAGCTGCAATCTCTATACGTTAGCCCCTTTGTAATGCCTATTCTCTGTTTTGTCTTTATCTTTGCTATTTTAATGTCAAATTAGTCATATAAATGATGGTAGTTGTCTAGACTGATTGAGAAGACTTTTTTCTTATTTTATTCAGATTGTACTTATTTCATGTATTTTGCATTACATGGCAAATTTGTATACTTCAGTGCTTAGCTTTTTGTATATATTTTACTTATTGTTTATAACCCATTTTTTTGGAAAAAGAAAGAAGGGTAAGCAAAAGTAATTGCAGACATGCAACTGCTCAGATGCATGAGATAAAGTTATGAAAGTGACAAATGGTGTGAGAAAAGAGTCTAAAATAATGTAAAAAAAATTAATTAAAAAGTTATAAACACAGATATCGTCTTTTTACAGTTACACCCCTTTTTTTAACTGACTTAAAGGAGCTTCTCAACTCGACACGTATATACAAATAATTTTTTGTTATGTATGTTCAAAGATTATTCTGAAACTATCCAAACGATTCATGTGATCTTTTTTTTTTAATTGAAAGAGACTTACTCTTTTTATTCTTGAATTGGTCTCATTTAAATTTCATCAAAATTGGTTCAGTACCTTTTTAAAAATTATTCTTTAAAATATTCCATTTTTAACGATTTTCATCAAGTGATGTAGCACACAATCTGTTTGACGAGAAAGTTGCTACCCAACGATTTTTCTCCCACTTCACATGGTTTTGTTTGTACAATTGTTGTAGGGAAAACTAAAGAGCCTTTAAAATCTTTTTCTTTTTTTTGTTAAAAAGTTTATTGTAAAGTGCCATTGTATGTGGAAGTTAATACTAATCCCTCTATGATCCTACTGCAATACCAAAAAGTTAAGGAATAACTTTGTGGAAGCTGAAGTGATGATAAAAGGATTCTCAAACTATTTATATTAGGAGTGTGAACTTTTCCATAATAAAATGGATTTTATAGACATCTATAATCAATACCTCACAAAATATCAGTAAAGGAAATGAAAGGGAACAAATTTAAGTTGAGAAACACAATTAAAGCCTTAAAATTTCTTACCTTTAATTTATCTTTTTTGTTCTTATTGTTATTTTTCAGTCTGCCCTGGTCAGTTGAATAATTGTGGTAGCTTTTGTAAACAGGAAGTTCTGCTGGTTGGTTTGAGACACTCTGGTCATCTTTTGCACACTAAACAGATCAGAAGTTCCATGTAATGTGGAATTCGACCTGCTACGAATATCAAAGTCACAACCGAGATTTGATCTCGACATCTCTTGACTAGAAGCCTCTGAGTTCTAACCACTACACAAGCAGATAGACAACTTTAATGGTTAAAATAAGAATTTAAATGATTTGAATTTGCAATCTTGTAAGAGCTTTACTTGAAGAAAACTGTTCATCGATGTAATCATTGCCATCAACATAACCATTTTTAGCAGGAAAAGACAATGAACATTTAATAACTTTGCTTAATGAAGAATGCTTGATAGCTCCAGCTGCATTAAGCATTGTTAACAGGTGACGTCACTGTTGATCCATTGCCATAATTGTTAGTCTATAAACTTACTATTAAGAATGTGTAGTGCAATTGCTTTGGCAATAACTACAATATCAGTTACATTGATGCAAACTTTAGTGGAAGAATCATCAATGCATGATCTAACTAATTTGTGCCTGTTTTCAAAGCATTTTCAGATGTCTTAAGATACTAGGGTTCCATTAATCAAGCTTAAAACTCTTCACAACAAGCATTACATATGTAGTGTATAGGGTGCATACAATCCTTAATTTTTCCTATTGGTATTTTTGGTACTTTCATGTTATAGTGACCCATAGTACCCAGTTACAATTATGCCAAAGTTGCAGCTATGATTTCACCAAGATCATTGCAAAGCTTATGCATGCATCACATATCACATATACTCCAAATACTCATAAATGTACCCTATACGTCAGTATATAAACATTATTTAAGTCTTATACGTCATATATATGTCTTATACACATGTCATATATATACATCATATATGACTATAACTTGATCGTCACGAAATATTATATACATCATATTATCATAATGCCATCTATGCTTTATAATTTGGTGATAAATCTTGGTCGCTTGGCAATTTATCCTTGGGGGCCGCTATAACACGAAAGTACCATATTTTCATATAGAAATTATCTTATGTATTAAATTAAGCAAAGACTTCTATTTTGAAATACTGATGCTAGATGATTGTAATTTGATACAGGACACTTATCGATTCACCATAATGGGGTTAAGTCACTGGAAGTGTTTTATTACATTTCTAGAGAAGTTGCCAAGATGTCTAGTAGTTTGTGCATATAAATCTAAATCATAAAAAAAAGGTACAGTTTCTGTCAGGGACTAAAAGTGATTAACTGTTTAAAAAAAAGGGGATTTAAGGTGAGAAAATTTAATATGACCATCACAAAAGAAAAAGATAACTTGATAATTCACTTATTTTTACAGATTTGTATTTGCACAATATGAAAAGAGAAAACAAACAAAGAATATATATACAGATAAACTTTACTTACTTATCTGGTGTTATTCCTTTAATTGAAGTTCGCTGTTTTACATACTCTGCTAAAATGGAATCCACTGTTACACGAGCAGGTAATTCAAACAACTATGACAAAATCATTAAAATGTATTAGAACATTTTGATTAGTAGGAAACCTATACAATATGCTTAGACAATTAAAAATGGTCTAATAATTATTTAAGTTACAGTGCAGAACACAAACTTGTATTAAAATTATACAGAAAGCACACACTATATCAAGTAAATACAGTCTTTAAAGGGTTGGTCAGTCAGATCTCAAATTCACTTTGCTAATGTTAAACTTATGGGGTGGAATGCATTCTTATTTTTAAAATATTGCCTCAGGAAATTAATATTTTTGACTACTTTTTTCTGTGTACTCTTCTTAAAGGATGTCTCTTCCTTTTTTTAGTTGTCAAACTATTTCTAAAATATATGCTTAATTTTATCTGAAGTACTAAAATCTTACTCACAGCTCATATGATTTTAACACATAAAATATTAAATTAAGATATATTTTAGAAAATTTTGACAACTAAGAAAAAAAAAGAGACTTCTATTAAGAAGAATACATAGAAAACAGAAGTGAAAAACATTATTTTCCTGAGATATTTTAAAAATAAGAACACATTCTATCCCCATACGTTTAACATTAGTAAAGGGAGTTTGAGATCTGATTGACCAATCCCATTAAAAATCATCTAACAAGTGGAAAATAGCCACCTAATTTAACACGTTCACGTCCAAGATCCATCTTTTTTATTTTTTAATGGGACAACAATCATTATCGATTTTTATAGGCTGTATTTATAACAACACCCTAATTAAGTGTAATGTGCACTTTATTATTTTTTTAACTTCTGTTTGATGGAGACCTTGGTGTAAGCTTAAATAAGGTTTAAGAAAGAAAAAGTCCTTGCCAAATTTCACAAACAAACATGAAAAGAAAATGTTGATCAATGACAAAATTTCTAGTCTACACATAGTTTATGTCTCTTGGGCTTGTGAAATTTGTCTTTGGTAAATTACATTTCTAAAATTTTCACTGTGTTTACTGTTTTCAGTTTGCTGTCAACCAAAGCTTTTTTTTTTTCCTTGGGGGTGGGGGGTGGGGGGGGGGGGCAAGAAAAGGGTTTTTATTTTCTGAAATAATTTTGGAAAATGGCCATAATATACAACTGTATGTTGAAAAGAAACAATGTGCAGATTCACTAGCAGCAGTTGAAAAAAAAAAAAGATTATAAAAAAAGAGAGATTCATTCATTTTGATAAAATCTTTTACCTATTTGTAGCAATTTTTAAAACAGTGCAAATAATATTTTCTTTCAATTTTAAAAACTGTATTTTTACATTAATGTTAAAAATAGAAAGAAAACTTTGGTGAAAATTACGTAATATTGGAAATGATGCATTTAAAACGATTTTCTTATAGAGTCTTTATAAAATTCTGTGAAGTAGCGATATTGTTTACTTAGCTATTTTATACAAGCTGATTTTAGAATGTTTAATTGATCTTATCTAATGAATCACGAAAACAGTCATTAACTGTCTTGACATCAGTTGATTCAGCCTTAAAATCCCTCAGCCAAAAGGAAATGAATGGCAACCCAATTAGAAGAGATCGCCACTGGTTGTTTAAAAATAATTCAATCTTCTGTAACTGTTTTAGAGCAGATCAAATTAGAATGTTTTTAGAGTTTGTGGTGTCAGAATGGGGGTTGGTGAGTGTAGCTCATAAGGGGCAAAGTCCCATAGCATTTTGAAACAAGAAAAAAAAATCATAAGTCAAGCATAGATTATGTAACATTTTCCAACAGTTCCAAAATAATTTTGCAAATCTTTACCGTTTAATAAGGTGAAACATGATATTGAAATAAACAATTTGGAAAATGCATAACATATTTAAAAATCCAATTTCAGGAATGACCAACAATATTTGGACTCACAATATTAGAAAAAATATCGAAATTCTTTTGCACAGCCCTGTATAGGATCTATAGATTTGTATATATGCTACATAGAATGCTAAATTTTAGTTCAGTTAAGAAATGTGTAGCACTCTTCTGGAATTTCTGTCAATAAACGAAAATATACTCAAGAACTTTTGTGCAGCATTGTGTATGATCTATTGAATTTATACACACCAAGTAATAGACAAAAAATGAGTTAAATTTAAAAACGCATTCAGCAAGTGGAAACACACTTCCAGCAATTATTGTTCATAGACAGCACTGTAATCAAATACTTTTGTGTGTCCCTGTAAATGAACGATGAATGCTATACCCATCATATTCTAAGTAAGCCTCTTGTAGTTCACCTCAGTGATACACATAAACTGCTTTGAAAATTTTATCTAACAAAGAAAACTAACAAATTTTAAAATATAAACTAACTTTTTTTTGTTGATTGATAAGATTCCAATCGTCTACAAGCCAATGCTTGAGCTCATCTGGAATATTTATTTTTACTTCTATTTTCTGCAAAAATTCTTCTTCCTAAAACATAGACATCAGAAATTGTCACTAAAATTTTAATAATAAAACACTTAAAATAAGTAAAATATGAAAGACAAAATACAGGATTAGATTAATTTTGATACAATTATTCTAATTGGAAAATAAATCATATGAGTTGTAATTGTCCAACTGGATGAAAAATGGCCAGGCCAGGATTCGAACAAGAGACCTCTTGGCTGAAGCGACCAATGCTCTGTCAACTGAGCTATCCTGAACAAATGTGGTGGACCTAATTCATCCAGCTAACCTTACTGATACCTATGATGCTAAGACCCTATTCGCCCAGTTGGACAATTACAACTCATATAAAATTACAGGATTATCAAGAAATAAGTTATCCACTTCAAAGGATTCTAGACTGTATTATAAAGCACCAATTGAGGCAAAATCAAGAATTCAAATTATGTGCTTGTCATTCATTAAATAAACTAGTGTAAATGCCCGTCCTAGGACAGTAGGTAGAAATTGGGGTTTTCACTTAAAATTGGAAATAATTGATAAAATATTCATGTACTACTTATCGACAATAAGGAAAACTGACCTGAACCGTTAAGTTCAGGGTAAATGATTTTACTGTTAATGGTAAATTTTACAGAAACGTAACCTTTTTATTATTTTTTTTTCCAGCTTAAAATTTCCAAATATATTTCTGAGTAATTAAAATCTTAATCCTAATAATGATCTCAAGAATTAATTATGGTAAGTTAATTATAGGTATTAATTTTCACTCTCAATAATACAAAAACTATCTTTTAGTTTATTCCAAATCTAAAAGAATGCAGTAATTTTTACACAAAATCAAATATTTCCCTTTCAAAATTAATAATAAAACTAATTTAAATCATTAAAAAATTTACTGCTAATTTATAATTATATAGGGAAGTTGCAATCAGCTGATGACTTTCTCATCTGCCAATCACAACTGCTTGGTTGATCTCTAGCAACGTCCATAATCCCCACAGCTACCTATCACAACTGCCCTGCAATGGTTGTTTCACCTTCAACGGTTGATTTGTTAAGTCATTTGGAACTATCCTATTCATGATTCTAAACGATCTTTTTATTATTATTCAAAATTCCAAGAAAGTTAAAAATTAATTTTCATTTAAAATCATTAAATAAGAATTTTTTTTCCCGTTTTATTTTAATATCAGCAAATTCATTTTTATTTTTTCAATATCTCTGATCATTCTCATGAATTTTCATGTTAAATTCAATCCAGTTAACATAAAGAAAATAGTTTAGTCCGTAAACTGTTGCCACATGATGAAATACTGCTTGGAAAACTGTCGGATCACAAGTGAATACGACCGGTTATGAAATATAAACGCATCTTTGTGTGTTCATAGTGTGTCAACCATCAAACCGCAGTTCAGGATTTTTCAAAACAAACCATTGGCGAAAAAGGGGATCTTGGTATAAAATTTTTTAACGTCTAGGAGATTGCCTAAATCATTGAAATTTAGTTATTTTTTAATGTTTTATAGAAAAATATGCTGAACAGAGGTGATTTGAAATAGAAGATATTTATATTTAGGCAGATACCTTTTCTCATCCACATCTCAAATGCAAATTAACCCTAACATGGCTCCTTCTTACTGCACTTTTTAACACTTTCCAACCTTGTTGAAAAGTGTTTATGACTTCGGTTTGTCTGGCCGTCAGCCGTCTGTCCGTGCTCTAACTCCCGTAAATATGCTCGGATTGCCTTGCAATTTTTATATGTTATTGTCGATATCTATAGCACGTTCCCTATTTCAACTGAAGTGTGTAGCACTTATAGTTTTTTTACAGGGACACTCAAAAGAATTCCGTTACATTACGGTCTATGGGGAAAAATCATTTTCGGTTTATTTTAATGATGTTACACAATTGCAAACACATTGTAATTGATATATATCACTAAGGTGCATTACAAGAAGCTTAATATGGAATAGGGTGTGGATAGCACTTATAGTTAATTTACAGGGACAGTCAAAAGAATTCCGTTACATTACGTCTATGGGAGAAAAATCGTCTGCGGTTTATTTAAATAATGTTTCACTATTTTAAACGCATTGAAATTTATATATATCACTAAGGTGCATTACAAGAGGCTTACTACAGAATATTGTGTGTATAGCAGTCATCGTTCATTTACAGGGACACACAAAAGAATTCTCTACTGTCTGTTAACAATAATTCCTGAAAGTGTGTTTTAAGTTACTGAACGCGATTTTAAATTTAACTCACTTTTTGTTTATTACGTGGTGTGTATAAATTCTGTAGATCATATACAGGGAAATACAAAAGTTCGCGAACACATTTCTGATTATTGACAGAAACTCCAGAAGGATAATTTTAAACTCTGCTACGCGTTTCTTAACTGAACTAAAATTTAGCATCCTATGTAGTATATATACAAATCTATAGATCATATACAGGGCTGAATAAAAGTATTCGGATATTTTTCCGAATATTGTATACGTTGGAAATTCCTGAAATTATGTTTTTAAATATGTTATGCGTTTTTTAAATTGTTTACTTAGATGTTATCTCTCAGCTTATTAAACGGTATGATTTGTAAAATTATTTTGGAAGCGTTGGAAAGTGTTACATAATCTATGCTTGACGCATGATTTTTTGTTCTTGTTTTTATTATATTTAGATTGTTAGTAAAAAAATTTAGTTATAAAAAGTAGCACTGTAGCATTCATATAAATGCTCAGTAGACTTATACATTTTAATGTCCAATATGTTTTTAGATAATAAATTATTAATATGTACGATAAACACTCAATATACACTTCATTGTCAACACGATACTATAATTGCAAAACCATACTGGTGAATGAGAGTACAGTAAGGATATAGCGGCAAATGTTTTCTTTCAGAGCTGGCATACATACAGGTCTTACAATAAGTCTACTGGATCGAAAACATGTTTTTGCGATTACAGCACATTGTTGACATTGAAAGAGGCATATTAAACTAGTAACACCAGACTTTTCTACTCATAGATCAAAGGGACACAACATTTCTGAAACCTGAATCCTTTATAAAAGTGTGTACTCTTTTTGGTAATAAGGCATTTCAATAATACATGGCATACAGTCATAATTAAAAACATAGCCTTTTTTTTAACCCTTTTGGGACAGGTGATGCATATATGCATCGTCAAAAGTTGTATGTGGAATATGTTTTTTGCACCACTAATAAATAATTGTAACATTTGTCTTTTTTAATTAGAGTATTTGTTGGTAATTTACAAATACAGGGAACTGTTTAAAAAAGTGGTACCAACCAAATAAAATTTCTGTAAGGGATGCCGTCGTGAAAGGGTTAAAAAAATATTATTTCTTTAATTAAGATTTTTTTTTAATGAAAGCATATTATACAAGGAATAAAAAAAATAATAAAATATAACAAAAAGAAACTTTTAACAGTACAAACTGTTGAGATATAATATGGAATGGACACAAATTAGTTGAGCAAAAAGAATGATTTATTATCCTCAATTATACAGCCAAACAAGAGAACGCAAATGATTATCAGGTAAACTCACAAAATCTACTGTTTTGACAAATGTTCAATGTGGCTGCCCTTTGCAGGGTTCATACTCATTTCCCCCCAAAAAAATCCCCTGAGGTATTTTCCAGGATGAATAATTTTCCCATGTTGACAATTAACGACATTTTTTAAAACTTAGTAAGTATTCCCCCCCCCGCACAAAAAAAAAAACTCTGGTATCTCAATGGATGTTGTCGGACGTTGGAAGGCATGGCTAGTTTACGATTCAATATCTCTCGAGGTTTGAAGGTGTATCTTACTTCAATTGCATTATGACATCATGAAGCATGCAAATAGCAGCAAGTGCCCTCATTTCCCAGCATAGCCGATCGTTTTGCCAAATTTTCCCAGGTTTTTGGTATTTTTTAGAAAATCCCCTGATTTTTAAGACACGAAATTTATTCTCTGATTCCCAGGTTTCCCCTGATGAGTATGAACACTACTTTGTTACTCTAAAAATGCACATTTTATAAGTAGCTTCTTCCCTTTTGTTTATAAACATGTTAACATTAATCAAAACAAGTGCAGTGTTCAGGGGTGGGGAATTACATCCTTTTACTCACCACTGGCGAGTGGATTTTTTGACAAGGCAGATGAATTTTTAGACAGTTTTTAAATTTACAAAATATAGAAAATATACCAAAACTTTATATTTTTATTTTGTTAGCCATATTTTGTGACCCCCTCCCCCCCCCTCCCAATTGTCATAATGTAAACATGGGACCAAATTTCATTCTACATTAAACTTATTTCCTCTGCTGTATATAAGTTGAGCAAATTTTGTCATAACAATTTTCAAATGTTCATTGTACCTTACTGGCTGGTAAAATAAATCCTTGGCTGGTAACATTTCCTGAAAATTCCTTCACCTCTGACAGTGTTTAATTTCAATTCAGGGATGGATTTTTGAAATGGCAGACTGCAAACTTGATCTCTGATAACCTCATACAGTGAAATTTAAGGGTGAAAGGACAAATGATTGTGGTGGTCATGGAATAATAACTCCTTAACCAATCTAAATTGAGATTTCAGCACTGATGTAAAAAGTATATCCACAAACTAATGATACAATACTAGTAATCTGTCATTGAGCTATTACCTTACAATTAATATTTTGCAAATTATTCAGTTACGAAATTGCACAATTAATTTGTGTTCACCCCTTACAAAAAAAACAAAAAAAAAAATACTTACTGTTTCAACATTCTGTTCTACTGGTGTTGTTCTGCTCTTTTTTGCTTGACTTTCTGTAGGAGGAGTAGGGGCTGGAACAACTATGATTAAAACATGTAATAAAGGGCAATAACAAACAATAGTATAAATACTTTTTTCAGTCTCCCATATTTTCAGTGTAATTTATTTAATTGCCAATAGTTTATATATTTTTGAGCTATTTAAATTTTACATGATCAATGAAAGTATTTTAATATGTGAACTGAAATTTATAAAACTACTTTAAATTTTGTATGAAAATACAAAAGTGTTAAGAATTTATTGCATGAAATTAAAACACATACATAGAAATTTAACCTGTATTATCTTACTATCAAATCATAAAAAATACAGATAAAATTATTGATCCTGTTGAAAAAACTCTTAAATCACTGTGATCCTCAATCATTTGTACATGTAACCCCCTTCTATACTGGTGAGCTGTGAAAACTGTAAGAAAGGCACACTATCTAAACAAATGACACTTTTTTTTAAGGAAAAAAAAATACAAGTAATTGTGCATGAACAAGAAAAATAAAAAAGGTGAAACCCCCCCTCCCTTCTCTTTTTTTTATATATCATAAACATTAGGGAATATTTTTACTTATCTCTTTAGTGTTTCATAAAATAATATCCAAGTAAAGTATTAGTATACAAATTGATATTTCAATACCTAACACGCTTTTTTTTTCCCCTTTATCTTACCTTTTGCAACAGTAAAAATCAATATAAATTTCAATCTGATTAATGCCATCTATAGGCCCTTTTAGGTCCTAACTTCTGAATCAACAAATTGAGATCTAGTGTAGACTAAAAGTAAACTTTTACTTGTAAATGTGAAAAATTTCCCCAAGTTTCCCCCATTAATACTTGTCCCCAAAAAATTTCCCTGAAAGTTCAAAATCCCAATCTGGCAACACTGCACCTTACCAAAGATTTCAAGCACCTTTCTATAAATTTCGAAAATCAAATTTTTAGTACTGCAAAATTGTTGGTATAATGCAAAACTATCAGTGTAAAAAAAATTCTTTTGAATTTCCACCAATATTTTTAGATGAATGGTTTACTATAGCAAAGTCTTGCACGTGAAATGTTACGAGAAACAGTGAAAAATTTTGAAAATCATTTTGCATTCTACTTTGAAAGTTGTTTTGGTCTAACACAGGCTATAGGTGCAAATTCCCAAAATTTGGAAGGAGCCAGTGGCTCTAAAACCAAAAAATCCAGTGGCCACAATTGTGAAAAAAAAAAAAAAAAAAAAAAACGCATAAAAACAATAGTGTTTATATGGAGTAAAAAACAAAACCAAAAAACTCAAGAATTCAAAGTATAAAGTAATTTATTTAATATACACACATATAAAACAAATTTTGAATATTAATTAACCCTTTCCGGCACAGTGGTCCCACTCCGGGCACACCTAATTTTAATTCCAAACTTGTATTCGACACCAAGAATATTTAATAAAATTTTGTTTCTACAATGAAAACTTAAAATAAGATGTTCATATTTTCTAAAAAAGTCATTTGTAAATTCCGGTGTCAGTCAGTTTTTTCTCATTTTACGAACAGACTTTGTCTGTGCCGGAAAAGGTTAAGTGTTATATAAATCTTAAATCATGTACAGTCAGAAGATAAAGTTGGGCAAGATATGGCTTAAAAAAATATGTATGTATAAGGTAAGCAATCATGATAGTGGGGAATATTAGAAAAACAATATTTCTTACTTTGATTTTGCCATACAAAAGTACATATAAAAGAAAATCTGAATGTGTGAGATTATTTTGCACTATAAAAATCAAAACACACCTCAAATATTTATTTTTCTATAAGAAAAATAATTGTGTTGTGTTTTGGTCTTAATCTTTTAAGATTTTTAATATCAAAATTTCATGATGGGGACTGGGAATACCAGATATTGATCACTTTTAAAATCACATGGTGACCTAAACACTGAAAACTAGTGGCCACAGCCAAAAATTTAGTAGCCACGTGGTGACTGGGAATCTTCACCTATAACACAGGCATGTCACTCGTTTACTGCCGAGGGCCAAATTAAGTATTATACACAAAGCCGCGGGCCACATTTAAAATATGTATATTGTATATTCCAACGTATAACGCATAGCTCAAACAATTGTATTTCGACCCCAGAAATTTATTTAATTAAATTTAAGAAATAAAATGTCTGAGTCTAAATTGTTTGAGCTGCGTGCTATAAACTTGAAAATACAGTATATATATTATTACTTAAGCAGCTAATAAAATGTGTACATACAAAATACAACCATGTTCAAGAAATATTCATTCAAATTTCCAAAGTTATTATTCATAGTCATTAATCTCCATTCAAATAAGGAAATTTTGAATAAAAAATGAAAAAAAACTCCCATAAAAATTAGACAAATTAAAAAAATGATTGAACACTGTAACCCGCAACCTAGTCCAGCATGTGTCTGCAAAAGATGGTTGAATTGATTATAATACAGTTTTTTATCCTAATAAAATCTTTTTAACTGAACAATTTTGGCCAATTTCAACATTAAATATCAATTAAAATAATTCTACAATTTAAAATTTGTCTGCTGCAGCATGTTTATCATAAATTTCTTTATAAAACTAGCAGTTTTCATATTTCTATATGCAATAGTTTTCTTAATATAGGCCGAGAAAAAAACCCGGTCAAAATGAATTCAATTATGGCAGCAAAATCGTTAATTGCATTTTTTTTTTCTGTAGGTGCGTTCGTAATTATATAAATACGTAACACCTATTGTTGTCGTCTGGTCCGTCCGTCTGTCCGCATATAACAACGCAAAAACTACCCAACCGAATGGTTTGAAATTTAAGATATATTATCTTTGCAGAATTTTGTCGAGACATTTCAAATTTTTTAAAAATCAAATCAAAACTTTAGAAAATATTAATAAAAACATTTATTAAGAAATTTGATTTTTTTTTTTTAAATCGGTGCTTTCTTTTTATAGGAGCTTTCGAAGTTTAATCGTGAAGCGACCGAGATACTTATTTTATTACAGAAATGAATCTGCAGACGATATAATTCATTTCACAGAATTAAATATCATCAAGATCTGAATATTTATATAACTAGCTATAGTACGAACGCACCTCGTTTGTAACGTTTGACGTACAATTTCCAACTTGTTTAAGATTAGAGACACACAAAACATACTTTGAACGGGAAAATGCATCTTGGAACAATGGAACTATCTAATGCTGTTATTTGACTTCCTAGTTACTGAGCAAATTTAGCTCCAGACAATGCAAAGTGTAAGCAACTTGCAGAGACATAAGTCAAGCCATTAAAGAAGTTTTAGTTTAACTGTTGTTAAAACTACAGGAATGAAAGTATAAATAGAGAAATTTAACAAAAAAAAAAAAAATTTATAAAATACAAAATAAAGGAATTAAATAAAATAAAAAAATAAAAGGAAAACTATTGAAAATGAAAAAATAATAAAATATATTTTAGAAATTCGGGTGACTGATAAATAATTACAGATATACTGTAAAAACCCACATCCACCTATTATCCTTTCAATATGAAATCACACTGAGTGAATGTAATATGTGATTGAATGCAATAACAAATTCTAAACAACAATTTCAACATCAAATATTAGATGTCATGTAAAGATAATAAATGATTGTTTTTCACATTCTTTGAAATGCATTTTTCTTTTAATTCTGTAATTCTCCATTTTATAAAGCCAGATTTGTCCAAAGCTTTTACACGTACAATGAGAACTTTTTTTTCTTATGACAAACTGTATTCAACCATATTTTTGACGAGTCAGTCAAAAATATCAGCTGCGGTTAGTTGTCCTGAGCATAGGAGTAATTTTCGGAAACTCCTCATTTATTTTTAAATTCACATAATGTCTTGGAATAAAAACAAGCAGCTAAGTGAAATTTCGTGCATCTGTACTTTCATGAATTACAATGCGACAGGCATCAAATATTGAAATTATACATTTCTGTTGATTCTTAAAATTCGCGGTTATATATACATCTTTCTAGCAATTGTACTTATGATTATATAGAACTTAACCCTATCACTATGTCCTATCGAAACATGCCCTGTTGTTGCCCAGGACAAATATGCTATCTATTTTTCAAAAAAAAAAAAAAAAACAAGTACCACTTATATTTTACAGTTTATTTTTTTCCGTGTGTTACAAACATTATGATATGAGATGTCACCGGCTGAAACTACTCGGTGAGCGATTTTTTGACAACTGGTTTAAAGTGCTTGGGGTCCATGTGGACCCCAAGACATAGTGAAAGGGTTAAAAGGAAAAAAAACTACTTTGGGTAATATTTTTTTCATTTCATAGTGATTGAATTAGACTTGCAGGGAATTCATTGTTTTAAAGGTTTTTTTTTTTTTTTTCCAATAGGCTTAGTAAAAAGGCTTTTTTTCTTTCTATTTTTTTAAAGGAAGTATTAGCTTCAAATCTGACTACAGTAGTTTATCTTTCTGATGCTTGGACATATTTTTTTTAAGTTATTTTATACGTGCGTAAGTTTACGTTATCGTAAGTTATCTTATCATGCTATAGTGCCAAGTAATGATACATTCTTTAAAAACTCCAACCGAGTTTCTAGATATCAAATACAAAATTTCTGTTTTTCAAGTATTATAAACCACTTTTAAAAAAAATCTAGAAAGTTCAGTTTATCTTCAGTTAATATATTTATTCTTATTGCTGGAGAGCTTTAACATAATTTTTATAAATACTAAGGTATGTGTGAGTAAGAATTTACCAGTAAAAAAAGGAAATATTCATTAACAATCACAAGTGTAAACTAACCTAAATAATGAAAATAATTAAATATCTTAAATCTAAAATCCATTATGTTTGACAAGGGCCAGGGTGAAGAGCCTGGATGACATATTGTAAGATTTTCTTCATGAAAGCCATAATTTGTGTCACTTTCAGTGCTATACTCAATTAAAAGTCATGCAATTTTGATGTTTTGAATGTTCTTAATTAGTGCCGTATTTTATTAATTTTAAAGTACATTTCTCAGCATGTATTTAATAAATACAGGATATTATTTCGTAATATGGTGTAAAATTGAAGAGAGTATAGCAAAATAAAGTATTGGTTTCGAAATAAAAAACAAAATTACAAGAAAAATACTATACAAATTTTTAAGTTTTCAGTTTCAATATGCTGTACTTTACTGCATTTAGAATGGTTATTTTTGCATCCACAAATTCTTGAAACTGTATTTTTGAATAGAGTTAAATCACTTTGTATAGAACAGTGTTACAGATTGAGTGGTTTTTCAGGGTTTCGTTCATCTCACGAAACCCTATTACTCCCGCTCCGTTGTCTGTCCCTCACAGAACCATTCTCAAAAACTATGTAACTTACAGAGTTGAAACTTTGTGTACAAATCTGAATACCAACTATAAAGAGCTCAAAATATTAAAATTTGAAAAATTCGTATTATTTTAATAAATAGAGATAAAAAACCAAAATTCTAACAGCCTTTTCCTATTAAATTTAAACATTTTTCATTATAGCCGATGCCAAAAATTAAAAATCAACGATGAAAATTTTTCTACAATAATTATTTTTCTATCAGATGATTTCCACGTGAAAAATGAAATACAGACTAAAAACAAAACAGATTAATATAATGTCATTAGAGAATTAAAAAGAAAATCTGACGTCATATCGGAAGTTTAACGGATTTTTCAAATGTTTCAGAATAATACAAAGAATGTATCAATATGAGTAATAGAGAATAGTAAATATATGAGTTTGATAAACATATTTCATCATGATAGAAATCCGATTATGGAAATATTCGCATATTTTAACATTTTGAAGGTGTACAACATGTTTAATTTTGAAATTATTTTTTTTAAATATCGCATTTAGTCCGCATGACAGATATTACAGTGAGAGAATATAATAGCGGGCTTAGACCGCTATCGGAATGGTTTAGATATTCAAAAAAAAGAAAAAATAGACTGGTAAATTTTTACTTTATAAAAAACATGACTTTTTTTTTTTGCTAAATGAGATTTGTTTGAATTTATTAAAGAAAGGATAAAGTGCTTTGAAAGGAATATTAAACGAAACGATTTGAGCGATCTTCGATCACACTTACCCACTTGTTTAAGTTTATTCAGACATGAACTTTTCTGAAGAGAAATATTCCCAATATTTAATGAAGAATTAAATAAGATTATTATTGTTATTCGAAATATGCATACTGTTATTCGAAAATAGTGGTAGCATTCTGAATTTAAAAAAAAACTGCCCTGCTGATAGCATTGATATGTATACGTCTATACTTTTTTATGCTTATCATTTTTAAGACCACAGATGGTGCAAGTGTGTTCATGCAAACTGTATTTTCTGCATATGTTTACAAACAACAGAATTAAACACATATAAAATTCCAAATGCTTGGCAGGCCACAGATAAGTTCTCGGTGGGTCAATTGTGGCCAGCAGGCCACGTGTTTGACATGCCTGGTCTAACATTTGACATAGGTAGACACTGTATGATTTCGCATTGTTGTGATAACATTATACAATGCATAATTTTCAGGTGAATGACAGGCACAACAAATCACCCATATTCATGAGGCCCTTTGAAAAAGAAAGCATTTTTGCTGATTTGAAATCTAAAAGCTATCCCATTCATTGAATTAAAAGAATTTTTCAGAACTGTCTACCCCCCCCCCCCCCCACTTCTATTTGTATGAAACCTACAGACTATGTTTTGATAAAATACTATAAGAACTTATCAGAAAAGTCTCCTCCTTATTTAAAATCAGTCAATATCAATGCTTTTTATAAACCACAAAATGTTATGAAAGATATAATTTGCAATTTCAAACAAAAGATTCCATTTGTAAGTTACTGGTATTATTTACAGTATTCCATGTAAGGAACTGTAATTTTGTGTATATAGGTAAAATCGGGCATATGTGTGTGATATCTGTTTAAAAAAACATAAACTTGCACATAGGAATGAAAGTTTCCAACTGAAGCTGGGAAATCACTTGCTAGAAACTGATCATGTTCCGGATTTTGAAAATGTAAATATAATAAAGTCAAATTACAACAATTATATAAGTTGTGTGTTCCTTGAAGGTTGGGTTTATGAAATTACAAAGATCCCTCCTCAATGAAGCTGGTTTGATTCCACCCAAATATGCAATACGATATTTATCCAAGATGTGGACTGAATGCTGGATGTGTGTTTCAATTGGAAGTCACTTGTATGTTAGCTCTATCTTTTTTTTTTTTTTTGTACTAATGAGGGGCTTTGATAAAGCTTGAAATATTTACAATGTTCTTTTATCTTGTATTTTGTGTGATTTTAATGTCTTTTTATTACTAGTATGTTGTGAAATTTAAGCCTTGGTAATTTTAAACACCTTTTTTTTTAAAATTTATTTAAAATCAAGAATTTGTGACAATCCCCATTTACAGACTCAGAATAATAGAAACATCATGAGCAAAATGCTAAAGATAGTTTTACAGAAAACCTTCCAATTTGAAAAAACAAAATTTTGAGCAAACTTTGTTAAGTATGTAAAAGTTAGCATTTGTATTTTGTATCATAATTTAATCCTGTCCTCCCCCAATGGATAATCCTTTTCAGTAACGTATGGTTGAGGAAATAAATAATTGAGTGAGGTTATAATTTTTTTTTTGTATAGCTTTCCAGGTTAGTAGAAGTTGCAATTTTTTTAAAATAATTATTAAGCAATAAATCTTTGGGGGAAGGGGGGGGGCAAGAGATGCATTCAATATGAAGGAGAAAGAAGCTTTCAGAAACTCAATTTAAAATTATTGAATGCCCAATTGTCACCACTAAATTTTAATAGTATTTGTCATCTTATTCAAGGACAGAATTTCTGAAATTCATTACGGTGGAGAATACTATAAAAATTTAGCAGTAAAAATCAGACTTGCAGGTCAGAGCACTCTCATCCCTCATAAAATGATGATGAAAATGCAATAAATTTAATTTTTTTCAATTTTTAATTAGAATTATAACAATATTAAAATAACAAAAAACATGACAGTATATTTTATACCTTCTTTTCCCTTCTGTTTGGGTGTTTTTTCTTGAAGTGGTAAAGCTGATGTTTCAATAGGTCTACTTATTTTTTTTTTTACCAGTTTTCACTGTTTTAGTTTTTTTATGCCTCCTAAAAGAAAAAAACAGAGAGATAATGAAAATTTAGGCAAATATGAAATTAATACACTAACAACAACTAAAAACTTTTTTTGTTGTTGTTTCTGCCATATTTTAGCAAATTAAAGATAAAATAATGAGGTACTTAATTTATCAGTTTATCACACCCACGGAAGAGATCAGTTGCTTGCCCTTCCATGCATGTTGATGATCGGATGCCGTGGGAAAGCAAGAGCCATACGGATGTTGAGCATATGGCCGAGGGACCGACTCTCCTTTTGGGGTTTCGGCGATGGAGTCCCTACGCAGTGTCATGTGTGGAAGAGTTGGAACTTCCGTTGTATCGCAGCGACCTATGTCATCGCAAGCTCGAATAAATGATTAGAAGGTTTTGTTGGATGACGATCCTCCAGATCAGCCGTAGCGCACTCGGTGATTGCCGATGTGCGCATTAAAAATCCACGAGGATTTGGGGATGGCGGTCGGTTGCCGCGCCGGGCATCCCGTCAGGGTGCCTGGCGGCACATCTTGATTTTATCAGTTTATCACTTCCTATAAAAAATAACAATGGGATTTAATGAAAATAATACATAAGCATGATGTCACATTGTTACATATTCACAATTTTCGTTCAATAATCATAATCAATAATTTCCTTCCATGTCAGGGGGGTGCCATTTCCCTTTAGTTCTGGTATCAAGTTTTCGTTTTTTCTGATGTTACTGAGCATGCTAAGAAGGATTCTTTCATGGGAAAAGAATGCATTTTTTCATTTAAAATAGTATTTCTGCTTTAAAAAAGTAGTTTCTTTCGTCATATGAAAGCATATTTCTTCAAAATAAAACATTTTTCATTAGCGAAAGTATTTTTTTCTAGGAATAAAGCGATTTAGAGGAATTTTTTTTCCTTCAAATGAAATAGCTGTGTATCTTTTTTGCTAAGATATGGAGTTTTTATTGCTGGTTATCTTTGGTCGTTCTTTGAAAGAGACGAGACTGTGAAGTAAATATTTATTGTCATTTTCTTTGACAGACAGGGCAGTTTTCCCTCACACAAAGCTTTAATTGCTTCTCAGAAAGAGAGACTTCCGGTCACTTTTGCTAAATAATTGGCAAATATTTCCTAGTTTTTGTTAGTGCAACATCTCTTGGTTTTAGCTCTTTAAAATTATGCATTCTTTGCATTGATTTTCCTAAAAATGCCCAGTACTCGTGCTATTGCGACATGTACTAATTGTTCAGATAAAGCGCAAAATGTTCTATATCATGCATTTCCGAAGAAACCTGATATAAAGAAAAGATGGATCATTGCATCCAAAAGAGCAGATAATAGCTTTAATGCTGCAAATTCCTGAAATTGTTCGGATCACTTCCAAATGAATAATTACATAAGAAATTTGAAAGCAGAACTTTTGGGTTACGTTTATTGCATGAAAGTGCTGTGCCAACTTTAAAATTGCCAGAAACATGTGCTGTGAATTTAATAAAAGAAACTTCACTCGGAATTAATTCTTCTTGTAGCAGTTCCTCTCCAAGCATAAAAGAAACACCTAGACATACTAGGTTATATAAGGTTATATTTTAATGAGATTCACGACAGCTCACTTCAAAAGAATTTAATGTTATCGAAAATGTGTGGAAAAAAGTCTTACTGTTTTTTCCAAATATGCACAAAAATATAATAAAAACATTTGTGAAAACCAGAACTTTCATTTGATTGAGACATAGTAATCATATATTCATCAGAAATAAAAAAGCGATACACTACCAGAAAATAAAAAAAGTGGAGTCAATCAACTTTGATTGTCAGATAAAACGAAAAATAGCAAATATGGAGCGCACATCTAAAATGCTTCTTCAAATTGCACCCTGTGATGAAATAAAATGCTTGAAATGAAAGCATATTCTGAGTGTAAAAACCTAAAATATATTAATTATTATAAAATATTTTTATATAATTTTTTCATCATACAGGATTAAAATATAATTTTATATAACTCTTTTGGAAATTGTTTATAAAAGTATATGATTCTGAATTTCAAATATAATTTTTCTATATCGCATAAATCTGTCAGTTTAAAAAAATAGGCATTTTAAAAATTAAAGTTTCTATTTTTATTTGTATTTTAAATCTTCCTTATAAATACTGCTGTCTTTCTTTTCATTCTAGTATATATATATCAATTTGATATTCAGTCACATCAACTATTTGAATGGAATCTGAAGAAACAACATTAAATTTTAAAATTGAGTTTTAAAACACTAAAAAGAGATGTAATTTTAAATTTTAAATATTATTTGGAAATAAGAAAATTTGCTTAAATGTTAAATGCTCTTTCATGCATTAATTTACTTTATTATTTTTAAAATTATTTTATGTTTATTATATGGCATTAAAATAGTATTTTAAATAAACTTTTTGGAATGTGTTTATGAAATTTTATTTCCACTAAATCATATAATTATATCGCAGGAATATTTTAGTTTAAAAATATTAAATATTTAGCTGTTTACTTATTAAAATTTCTATTTTATTTGTCTTTTAAATCTAATCATGCAAAACTCAATATTGTGTATCTGTGGTGTGAGGTTGAAATCTGAGTGATTATTATTTTTTTTAAACTTTTTTTTTTATGAAACACATGTCGAAATTACAATAATATTAGAATTATTATAGATTTCAAATTGAATACCGATCAAATATTATAAATATACTATATTAAAAATTATTAACTACAGTCATATAAGCATCAAATTTGATGCTCTAATAGGTCTTTAAGATTTTATTTATAAAAATTACTATTTTGCATTATTATGTTTATGAAAATGAACTTTTCATGTTGAGGCGCAAACGAAATGTAATGATAAAGATGGCCAATTTAACAATCAAATTTCGGCAAATTGAAAAGAGATAATAGTTTAAATTTTAGATGTGATGTAAGTCCTATGTATAAAGAATATATTTTAATTTTAAAATTTCTTTTCACATGAAAATTTTGACTGATACTTTTCAATTAAAAATAGTGCATTTCTAATTTAAATCAATTGGAAAACTGAACAGAGCACGCTGAGTTTCAAACAGCGTCAAACAGCGAGTGGCTCCCTATTGACTGCAGAGGGAAATAGCTCAACCTTATGATATAGTAACCTTGAGTCCTTGTATCTTAACTATAGAAGGTTGTCAGAAAGGTAAGATGTCAAAAAATTAAAATATACTAAGAATGACTCCCATCCTAAAAGTCACAGGTTAAAAATGTTTGCGTCAAAATTCCTAGTTTATGGCTTTGTATACCATTGTTATAAGTAAGTTTTCTGGAGAGATGTAGTAAACGTCAATAATAGGAGTTTGGAAGGGATAGGTTTCTCATTATTTAGTCAGAAAATATAAACAGATATAACATATAAAATTATACATAAAAATTAATAAAGCCTTAAAATTATGAGATAACAAAATTTAGAGACGCTGAACTATATTCCTTTTTTAATGGATAATAGCAGCTTGTCACAGTTTTTAACATTACACCACCATTGTTTATCCATTTGTAGATAAAGCCTCATATCATTAATGCACACCTTTTGTAATGGCAGAATCCCATAATCTTGAAAATAGTTTATCACTACCAGATATTTTTTCAAAATGAGAGAGAAAACATAGAAATAGCAGCTAACTTATATCCTTCATTAGAAAAATTCAACTGACTTATCCACGAAATAAATAAAAATTGAATATATACGTTGAATGCTAGCACTGCATTTGAAATGAAATGTGATGTCATAATTTTGTATTATTCACATTGTTTGATGACAGTTTTTTTTTTTTTTTAATAGAAAGTGATTGATAAAAAAGTAGACAAGTATCGGTAATCATATTGTTAAATATTTCCAAATGCCGTAATAAGCATGTACACAGAGGGATACAGATGCATACAAAATTAATTCAAACAATCATATGACATGTACAGTAAAGATTCATGTAATTTCTATAGTGACTGATGGTTACTGAGCTGCATTTAATAAAAATGAGATCAGTATGATAGTGAAGCATGTCTCACTACAAATACAAAATAATGTAATTATACAGAGACCTTGTTTGATAATATGCCAGATATATCCGTGATGATCTCTTAACACCAGTGAATATATACAAATGACCATAATATTATTATCAATAAACACAACTCCAATCCATTTGCCACAATATAGCTTGATCTTAATCATGTGAATGTAATACATAATTGATGCGAAAACTTTAAAGATGCAATGTTAAAATCAATTGGAAAATAGTCTACATCTATAAATGAGATATACGAGGCAAATAAGTTATTTTATCATTCATTTAGAATTTTAAAATAGATTAAAATCATTCAATAACTTAAATATAATCATTAAAAAAAAAAACTTATTTTCATGCACTATAAATGATATACATTACACAAAACCTTAAGATTTTAACAAATATACAAAACATATTTCAAATAATGAAAATATTTGTTAGAACTTAATTTAATAGCATTTAGCAGAAGTTGCAGACTTTACTCTGTTTAAAAATTGAACATCAAATTTTTAGTCATAGCAATGACGTGATAGATTATTCCTTAATGATTAATAAACTCTAAATAGGAATTAGAGGTTGACAAGCATTCTTTAGTTCGTAGAAGCCCCACTGGCTATGTATCTATTCCTTATTACAAAGATCTTTCTGAAAAATTTCTAGTCTACTCAGGTCTAATAATGTCAGTACAGCCTTCAGGTCACAAAAAGAATTGCTTTGTAAGTTTAAACCTAGAATCCCTCCCCTACTTAAAACGTGCCTATAAATCTGGTAGCCTTCAATCAAAACTAGGACAGCATTCTTTGGATACTGACCATATTCGGAATTTCGCAAGTATCACAGTAATCAGATCCAGCTGCAATAACATTAAGAGTAGAGTATTTCTTGAAGGTTGGTTCACTCGTAAACAGACTTTGCCAATTAATGAATCTTGTGCATTTCTCTCTCTAACATTTTCCTTAGAAATATATCATATATGATGTAATAATGAAATCTTAAATACTTGGCATTTACACAAGTCTGTATATTTCATTATGATTTCCAAGATAATAAATAAACAACAAGCAAAATATTTCTTTTTATGACATTGAACTTCAATAGAGCCCCCCCCCCCCCTCTCCCATCCTTCTCCCAGCCAAAAGATCATAATTTTTGTCTGGACTGCCCCTTGAAGTCAGAAACTTAGGTAAACTCAACCTAAAGTAATTAAAACCTTTGGTAAACTAAAAGAATGGCAGATGCTGGGAAGGGGGTGGGAGGAGAGATACTACTTGTGAGACGAAACATTTAAACTAGACATAGTAAAATTTTTATACTGCAATTCTGGCAATATGAAATACTTAAAAAACAAAAGACTTTCTAAGGGGAGGGAAAATTCTACTTGTGAGACGACACATTTAAACTAGAGATAGTATAAAAATTTTACTGCAATTCTGGCAATATGAAATGCTTAAAAAATACTTTCTAAAGAAAAGTGACATTTTCTCATTTTTCTACAAAAAACAAAAAGGCAGAAAATCAGTTATTGTGATTGGGTCTTACCGGATTATACCTGTAAATTTCAATTCAATCTTTCATTTCTAATTTTTATATAAGATGAATGTGCTAAATACCTTATTTTCTTCATTTAGCAGAATCAAGATAAAAGAATTGGGAAAGTATAGATTTCAAATTCAAAATTTAAAAAAAATTAAAATGTTACACATGAACTATTCATGAATTACTCATGATTATTTACATGACTACTACTCATGAATTACTTACCAATCATTTGATTGTGTTAAAAATTATAAATCAAATAAAGCTTTGAAAAATTTGCTTTAAGGAATACTGCAACTTGATCTGAAAAATTTTGTGGATCAATCCATTTCAGCCCAAAATTGCTCTGTGTTTACTTTGTGAACACAAATTTACAAGCTTTTTATTAACAACAATCAAATGCTTAGATTAAATGACAAGGAAAAATTTTAGGTCCCATGGCACTCATTACCAGATTTCATCAAATATAAATTTAGTTTTTGTTAATTTCCATTGATTTCATATTTTCAATAGAATAAAAACATAGAATTTTTTTTCCCCCTCTCTTTCAGTTTCTTTATATATTTGAATATGACAAGGCTTTCATAAACATGTGAATAAAATGAAATAATCAAATTCAACAAGCTGAAAGTTTTCCAAAAGCTTTTTAAAAATTTCTAATCATTTAGATGCTTTATATAGAGCAAATTTAGAAAGCCTTTCACCATAAAATGTGTTTAAGCTATATATTTAAATAAGATAACTTTAGATAGCTTAAAAATCAGAAGCACCATTTGAAAGCCAAACACCACTAAAGCAAATTTATAAAAAGAAGTTTAAAATGAAAGAAAAAATTGCAAAAAGAATTTCAATACTTTACAACAGATGATCTCAAAGCTCTTTTGCTGGAACCATAGGACCATTTTTTTTTCCCTTGTTGAGTCTCTATTATGCCACCTTGTAGGGTGAGCCTCCTATTTATGAGTAAATACTTTAATTTAAAGTGTTTCTACTTTTAGGTTTGGTAACAAAATGAACTACTGCAATACTTAGTTACAGAAACAGACTTATTCCCTTAAAATAATATTTTTCATATTAAAAATACTAAATGTGATAGCATTTACAGGGGTGAGAACAACCAAACTGCAAAATGGGGAAATTTTTTTAGCCTCTCCCCTCTTATATCTAGAAATCCCCCTTTACAAAGAGGGCAGAAAATTTTGGAGAGGTGGGGAAAGAGAACTTAGGCAATTTATTTATTAACTGCTATTGCAAAACAACAAATAAGACAGAAATTTTTGTCAAAAATTTAAACTTTAAAGATCTTTAATTTTCTGAGCTAGAGGAAAGAGTTGGGTAAATGATTGATTATCTATTGTTAAAAGAAAGTAACAAATGGGGAAAATTTTTTAATAAAGGTTTTTAAAGTTTTTTTTGTGTGTAGAAGGAGGAGGGGAAAAAATTTTGAAGGGAAAGGAATTTTCTTTTAAATGAAAATCTGCTGAAATGAAGGTTCTCACCCCTGAAATAGCATAAGTGAAAGATTGAAGGCTATGTTAATTCATTAATATATAAAATATATTTTCCAGTACTTCACAAACACTAAAAGTTAAATTTTTACGAGAATTAGTTGGGATGTTTAAAACAATGAAATCTTGAAGAATCTAAAAGAAAAACATGGTAATTTTTTTTTAAATAGAAGATTTTAATTTAGACAAGTTTAACTTTATGGCAGTTCTCAAAAAATATTTTTCCCTGTTAACAACAAAATTTCCTACATATTCACAATCACTTTCATAAATAAAATCATAAAATGTGCAGTCATGAACATTAAAGTAATTTGGAATCAAACAGCATATTCCATTTTTTTATAAATGCTACATCCTCAGCTATAGTGGATTGTTGTCTCATGATAAACCTTTCTGGATTGCCAAAATCAGCCTAAAACACCCAATTTTGACATTTTCTGAAAAATCGTTTGCCTTTATTGAAAATTTTTATTCAATAATTTAGGGTTTAATCTAGTGCTAGCCAAATAGCTAACTGAAAGCACCTTTTTCCCCCAAAGCATTTAGTGGATTCGCCAAATAGCGACAGCCAAAAAAATATATATCATTTTCATTTTGTTGTTGAATTAACCTGCTGCTGCCACGTAAAAACTAAACAAAAAAAAACGCACCGCCTCTATCCCGGCAACTTACTTCAAAATTTGTCTCGTCTTCCCTGTGCAAGCATCTTACAAATAGTGTGATATAATTTGCGTTAGGCGTATTGAGGAAATTAAAAGAGTTTGTTTAATTTTTGTGGATGATCCCAACTTAGGAAACGAAACCAAAACGGTTCATGAATGGAAGTTGTTTAGACAGGTTCTGGCTACAAGGGGTAAAGAAATGAAACCAGCTGATTGTATTATTTTTTCCCATAAAAATGGCATTACTGACATGTTTCCCAATGTGACTTCTTTGTATGAATTTATAGCAACAATTCTGTTGTATACAGCAGATTGTGAAAGAGGATAGAGTCTCGTGAATATAACAAAAACTGACTTGAGAAATAGACAATCAAAAATTTAAGTAACTTAATTATGATTAATTTGGAAGGGGGAGTTTGAAAAGAATTTCTATTTAAAAAAACATTTGATGTGTGATGTATGGCCAAATCTCGAGAGGTCAATCTTACAGAGTGGTGTGCTGTTTGTATATTGTATAATTAAAGATAATACTCATTTATATAGAAATTTTGTATAAATAAAAAAAATTTCATGGCTAAAGCTATTTTTATTTGGCTATCAGTTATTGGCTGAAATTAGCCAAAAAACTACAAATCTCTTTTTCCTAGATTAAACTCCATGATTACATTCTGAATAAGAACACTTGCGCATTTTGTGTCTTTCAGAATAAAAATAGCATTGTGAATGTGCAAGACAGTCAATTTATATTTGAGAACAACCAAAAAAAGAAAAAAAAATTCTAAAAAAAGTTAAACAAATTGTGAAAATCCTAAGAATTCAAACAGTTTTTACGGAAAAAAATATATTTTAAGGGATAAGAACTACTCTATATCTAATTAAAATATACATAAATATACAAATCTTCCAAAAATATATTATTACAAATAATTGAATCTTTTTAAAACTCTCAAAGCTCTACAAAATGCATTAAATTACTACAGTAAAGACACAGCAAAAAAAATAAAGTTAGACAAGAGAACAACAAGTAAGAAAAAGCGAGTAAGAAAAGCTAGCATCTTAGAACAAAATAAAAGCAAGAAAATCAGTACCCATGAGCTGCTTCCAATTCCTTCTTTTTCTGCATGTTTGCATCATTATACTTTAACACTCTACTTTCAGGAACCCATTCATCCCGGCTAAAAAGAAATTTACCAAGTTAAAATCATTTTAAAGAACATTAAGTACTTTAATTCAGAGATTACTAATAAAATATAGAAGTAATAATAGAAACTCTTAGTAAACTATAGAAGTAAACTCTTAATATTTGCACTTAAACTCAATCCAAAAATGATTCTGAGATCTTCCATCTACTGAACTTGATGCGATAAAAGCAATTTTCTATATTATAGGATTCTGCCATAAAAAATGTGTTCATTAATGGGCATGATATGAGACTATCTGCAAACGAATAAACAATGGCGATGAAATGTAACACGTGATAAGAGAATATCTATCAGAAAAGGAACAGAATTTTGTTGAGTCATTTCAAATTTTATGAAAATCGAATCAAAACTTAAAAATATACTAATAAAAGTTATCTTTATTCTATTAAATCCTATCATACGTAATCTATATAGTAAAAGCGCAAGTCATGTGACTGAGGAAAACAAATACGGGCAAACCACATCTTTTTTCATATGCCAAGCAGTCATTTTTATTCAAAATTATTTTTTCGAATAAAATTGCATAAAAGTTACATTTTTAGAAAGATCGTTAAAAAAAATTGTTTGCTTGAAAGATGAGTAACATTAAGAAATATATAGAGTCTGAGATAAATTCAGTGAAAATTAAGTTAACAATGGAATATCTCAATCATTAAAGTAAATAAACAAAAGATTCATTCATCATGAGTCACAGAAATATTAAACCATGGAGGTAATCATTCGTAAAGCAAAGCAAGATCTCCATATGGTGAATTTTACAGCGTGTCGCAAAAAAAAAAATGCATCTGTAAACATGGCATACGTAATAAGAACGGAAAAAAAAGGCTTCCTCATTTCGCTTATAGCAGATGATATAATTTATTTCACTGAACTAATAACAATGATTTTTGTACATTGTAAAACTAGTTATAGCACGAAACAAACTCACCTCATTTTGTCACATTTAATGTACAATTTCCAACTTGTTATCTTTAACTTTTCATGAAATAATTAAACATGAAAAACTTCAAAGTTAATAAAATTATATGCAACAAAACACTTATATTTTTTGTAAATTTCAATGATTATACATATTTTTCCAACTGCAGTTTGAAAATAATTGATAAACATTTTCGCTGCAAAAAAATAAGTCTGACTGGGATTCTAACTCAAAGAAAAAGGTCAGAAATCCAGAGCATTGCCAAAGGAAATAATTTATCCAGGGTTAGAAATTGCGAATTCTAAGTAAGGCATCAAATGACGCCTGCAATTTTTTTTCCTACGTGCCAAACTGCATTTCATGGTTGCAATTTCATGTTATATCATACTTTCTCATTTCTTTTCGAACCCATGTTAACAATAATATTGTAATTATCTTTATGTGTTAAGGGTGAGAGGGCTGTACATATTAAACATTTTATCACTGGGTTAATCACTAAAGCAAAATAAAAGCTGGCTTTCAATAAAATTTTAAAACAGCATTAAACTACAATATTTGGATTCTAGAAAAATGTTTAAATAATTCTTTTTATAAAGCTAATATGCATACAAAACAGATTATCAAGCAATTACATCCATAGAAAGCAAATTTGAACTTTTACATACAACCAGGTATGAGCTTATAATAATAACGTGCATGTCATAATAATAATGAACTACAGCTACTGCCTGATGATCAGTTAAGGGATATTTTATACAGTAAACTTCCTCTAATTCAGCACGTTTAGTACTTTAAGTATGCGGGATCAGGGCCTGATTAATGCATGGGCCTCTGGGGCCTCGGCCCACAAATTATGTGACTGATTTTTTTTTCCCTTAATCAAATACCTTCAAATAATACTGTTTTATAAAATGTGAAACGTAAAATTTAAATATTCTGAATGACTCAATAAAATTTTTAGAAGCTTTTAACCTAGGCGCTTTTACTTGAAAAAGTGAATGACCAAGAGCCGAACATGGACTTTACTCATGCTTGATAACAGTCGATTTGGGAACGAGAGTATAAAATATAAAACCTCACCATGTACCTACTACTGTGACATCATATGGGTAATGTCCATTCCGGCACTCTGACATCCGATAAGAGTAGGCGTGTCTTAAATGATTTCGTTCAGAGGTTTTTCTTAGATCGATTGAACTGAATAACTGTGTTTGTGACTGTACAACGTTGTTGCTGTTGGATTGGATTGTTTGTTTTTTTAATCGAGCATGCTGTAAAACGTGAGTGGATATCTTATATTATATTTAAGGAATCTATATATATAATCTAATTCAAGTAAAGTTTTTGATAGAATCTTTAAACGACTGACAATGCCTTCTAAAAATTATAAGTATTCGTCTGGGTGTTAAAAAAAAAGAGAAAGAAAATTCTGATGGAATCTGTGAAAAAACGTTTGAAAGGAAGCATTGAAAGGCATTTTGTGATGACTTCAACAGACAAAATTGAGACGAAAGATAAAATGGTAACTGAAGATAATGGAGCATCATTGCATTCATCATCATCAGCGACATTTGAAGAAAAATGTGAGAAATTAGTTGTTTCTGATGTTTGTGAAACAGATTTAAAGGCAGAGGGGATCCAGAAAACTTCTCAAATTGATAAAGGAGAAAAATTAGTGGTTTCTTGTGTTCCTGAGATGCAAACAGATTTAAATGCAGAAAAAATTCAAAAGCCTTTTGAACACTCAGAAATTCATAAAAGCAAGAAATTAGTCAATTGTAGCATTTCTGATATTGAAACAAATTTAAATCTAGAAGAAATCCAGGAATCCTCTGAACAACCTGAAATTGAAGGTCCTGTAAAAGTAAATTATCCAGATGATCCTGCTCTTTGGCCAGCTGTAATAACAGAAGAAATGCGAGAATATTTCTTGTTGCATAAACCAAATCAGTTTATGTCAGAAATACACAAATCAAAGCGATTTTGCCACAGCAAAGATCGTGTTCACACTGAGCACAATTTTTACAGACATATGAAGAATAAAGAAAAAACCAAAAGAGACTGGCTGATATATTCACCATCAAAAGGAGTTGTATAGTGCTATGTGTGTAAACTGTTTTATTCAAGTCACCAGTCACTCTGTGAAGAAGGCTTTGGTAATTGGAAGAATATATCAGAAAGATTAAGTGAGCATGAAAATTCTAAAACTTATCGAGATGCTGTGTGCACATTATCCTTACGTTCAATATCATATGTTTGCTTAGATTTTCAATTTGTTAACGACTATACAAAAGAATGTGATTATTGGCATGATGTACTTACAAGAGTTGTTGCATGCATTCAATTTTTAGCTGAAAGGGGACTTTCTGTGTTTGGGGATAATGAAACTTTGGGATCGCCTAGTAATGGCAATTTTCTGGGTTGCCTAGAATTTTTAGCAAAATTTGATGCATTCATGAAAAATTATTTGGAAAAACATGGTAATGCTGGTAAAGGTAAGATTAATTATATTTCATCAACAATAGTGTCAGAATTATTGCAACTAATGTCAGAAAGAGTCTTAAAAGAAATCCTTCTGGAAGTGAAAGAATCAAAATATTTTGCTTTAATAGTAGATTCCACACCTGATATCACTCATGTGGATCATTTGTCATTAATTTTAAGGTATGTCGACAAAGAAAGTGTTCCCACTGAGAGATTTATTAAGTTCATACCTATAAATAGCCCTAATGCCAGTTTTTTGTCGGATACTGTTCTTACAGAACTTGAAAACCTAGATATTGATATTATGAACTGTCGTGGTCAATCGTGTGACAATGCCAGCAATATGGCTGGCAAATATTCTGGTCTGCAGGCAAGAATCAAAAGCATTTGCCCTTTAGCTAATGTGCCATGCTCTGCACATTCTTTGAATCTTGTCGGGAATAATGCAGCTCAATCTTGCAATCAGGCTGTATCTTTTTTTGGACTTGTACAGAACCTGTATAATTTTTTTCCGACATCTTCTCATAGGTGGCAACTTTTACAAGATAAACTATTATCTGGCAAAGAAAAATTGACTATAAAATCTTTATCAAATACAAGGGGGTCTGCTGATGCAGATGCTATGAAAGCTCTTCGCAAAGGTTATCATTTAATAAAGAGTTTATTGCAAGAAATTTCAAAGACATGATTGAGTCACCCACTTCTTGTCATGAAGCAAAATATTTGCATTCAAGTTTAAGTAAATTAGAAACTGCCCTTTTAACCGTAGTTTGGGATGCCATACTACAACGAATAAATATGGTCAATAAAACTCTTGAAAGCAGTACTGGGGATGTATCTTCTATAATTCCTCTGTATGAATCTCTTAATAATTTTTTTCAGCTTGTAAGAGATCAATATGACATTTATGAAAAAGAAGCATTCATGCTTGTTGGCAAAAATGTAACATACAGTGTTCAAAGGAAAAGAAAAATCTCTAAAAGATTAGATAGCTTACAAAAGATTGAATATAGCTTTTCAACCAGAGAATCTTTTAGGTGTACATGTCATTACATCTGTGATGCTTTAATTACTCAGCTGAAAAAAAGAATTGAGGCATACATCAAAATTGATGAAAAATATGGATTTCTCTATAATAAAACATTACCAACTTCTGAAGTTAAGATATTTGCTAAGAAATTCCAAAATACTTTTTCAGAAGATATCGATAACACTTTTCCAGATGAATTTCTGCAGTTTGGGGCATTTTTTAAAGAAAAAATTTCCCCTAAAGATTGTTTGCAAAAAAATCAGGAATTTAAATATATCGTACACATTTCCAAATATGGAAATAGCATATCAGTTGCTTCTAACCTTGCTCATAACAAATTGTTCCAGTGAATGCTCATTTTCTGTATTGAAGAGTCAAATCAAGACTCAGGTCATCGATGACGCAGAAAAATTTACAGGCTTTCTCTCTTTTGACTATAGAGAATGACATTACTTCAAAATTAGAATTTAATGATATAATTGATGAATTTGCATCTAAAAAAGCAAGAAAACAGCGTTTTTTAATTTTTTTTTTTTTTTTTTTTTTTTTTTTTCTATTTGTTATTTTGCAAATTTCAACTAGTCTATATTATAAGTAAGTACATGGAATTTTAAAAACAGTTCACTCATTGAATGTCAGTATGTTGTTTGATAACTGTATTAAAAAAAATTAACAAAAGTTAATGAAGTTTGTTTTTTAGAAATTTACTATTTGAATTTAGTTTTATGCTAGATATTTTAATACTTTGAATCATATCAAAATACCCTTGTTTATATATTTTTTTGAATGACTTAAACCTCAGTTTTCTTTATATTGACAAACAATCCTGATTTTTAATTGTTTACTATATTATAATACTCACACAGATCATGCAGAAATAATTCTATTTATTTGATAATGTTACATTTTATTTTAAATTAATCCACATTTGTGTGCGAATTTTGAAGGTTCCAAGGGCTAAATTGGCCTACAGACCATAGCTTGTGCATACCTGCTTTAAATTTACATGTTTATTATTAATTAAATAGGTGTTGGGCAAAATTAAATAAGGTGTGTTGCTTTGGGTTAGACAAAATCCAACTAACCCCTTCACTGTTTTGTTTTTATCAAACTATAAATTTAATTGGCAATATCTATACGGAAATTAAAATGCAAAAGAAAAATTATAATGCAACCAAGAACAGTTTAATAATTGATATATTTTAAACAAACTTTCATTGATATTATTTTTTTTAAACCCTGCACATTTTTTTTTAATTAAACGTTTGATTTATGATTAGTATATACGCACAATTTTTTTTTTCTTTTCTGATAATTGCAATTTAGTACTTTGAAAAATTGATAAATACAGTGAAACCTCGATTATATGTTCTTGGAATTTGTGTTTGTTTGCATGTAAATTTTTTCCCAATTTAAGTTTTACCACTGTTTGCATGTTATATTTTGGTCCCTGACGTAAAAAAAAAGTTTTACTGTAATAAAAAAGTCCATATTTAATTTTTCTGTAAGAGTCTTTTTCAATTTGAGAGTACCTATATTTTTCAAAACTTGCCGTATCCAGAAAATCAAATTTGGGGAAAATGCCAAAAACTGCATACTGTGTCTATTGGTTTCAATATAAATGAGGATTTTACAATGTCAGAATTATAGTTTAAAATGATTACTAGACTGCAGGGTTGGTATTTTTAAACTGGAAAAAACCAGGGCAAAAATGGAAAAAAACGGCAAATTCTTATTGGTCTTTAATGTGTGATCTATAAATTAAAAAGTATCATAATGGTACAAATAATTAGATTTAATAACATACCATTTAATATTTTTAATTTAATTTGCTA
Source organism: Maratus michaelseni (assembly GCA_963931845.1). Lineage (NCBI taxonomy): Eukaryota > Metazoa > Arthropoda > Arachnida > Araneae > Salticidae > Maratus > Maratus michaelseni. The sequence goes on along the minus strand of OZ007599.1, from coordinate 14,485,767 downwards.
ATTAATAAACATAATTAAAATAATTTTGTATATTTTAAATGTTTATAAAATAGGTGGGATTCAGTCTAATAGGAACTTAAGAACTAAACTAAAAACCAGATATCTTGGTGGAGAAGTATCAAAAAATCTTGTGAGATTTCAAAAGACTTCTGTTCATTAGTTGCACATCTTGAAATATGTCCAGCAAATAGTGCTACTATTGAAAGATTTTTTAAGAATTTTTCATTTGTGCAAACTAAAATTCGAAATAGATTGTCTACAAATACTCTTTCTAAACTAGTTTATTGTTATGCAATGTTAAAGTGGCAAAAATTAGGTTGTGATGGAGATATCATTGAATTAGATGAAATTTAATTGTGTTCTGCTTTAAATATAATTTTATATAAATTGAATTTAGAATATAATTGTTTATTTGAATTTCTAACACATATAAACATAAATGCTTTACACATTTAGAGCCTGCACAATGTGAATAATCAATAGTATTATGTGTATAATCAATAATAATTATCGTATAGACATGAATAAATAATTAAGTTTTCTATTTATTTATGTAAAATTTGTATTTTTTTCATTTATAATTTTGTTTGTGTTTAATGTTTTGTTTGTTCATTTATAATTTTTGTTATAAGTTAGTATTCTTTCATAAAAAGGATAATTTTATTTATTTAACTTTAAAAATAGTGCTTAGAGTTAAAAAATAAATTTAGAATATTGACTTTTAACTATGTATTAAGTTTCTTTTTTCTTTCATGAAATATTTTTTTCTCGTTTTCTGGGGAAAAAAACTAAATGGACATAGCGTATTTTTGCCACCATTTTTGACAAACACCTATTTTTGCCACCACTTTGGCAAAAACCTATTTTTACCAGGGCGGTTTTAACCAGGTTTTTTCCACCTGTGGCAAAAACTTGCCAACCCTGCTAGACTGTTAGGGAAAACACAATTTTTATGATTTTGGATAAGGCGAGTTTTGAAAAAGACATCCTTATTTATTCTGCAACATAAACTGTGGATCATAGATGTTTGTGAATTATACAAATGCTTATTTGAGAAAGTGGATGGTAATTCATTTTCTTGATTATTCTTGTAAGTTAAATTTTTTTTGTAAACTTGAAACTTTCACCCAAACAACTTTGTCAACTCATCAAATAAACCTACTTTTTTTTTGAAAGTGTCGCCAGGAATGGGAAGGTAAGAGGGGGGGGGGGGGCAACTTTTTAACAGACCCTGGGCCCTGTGCGGGATTACAGAATGAATGTCAGAGGAAAAGTGTAGAAGTTAGAATTAAACCAAAAATGACAGTAAAGCATGTTTTTTATTCTTTAAATAGCTTGAATAGAATAAAAAAATACTCAATAATATAAAGTACAACATATGATCAAGTAAATATGTTAAAAAGCTTTAAATAAAAATCTGGTATAAGCAATTTTTATATAATTTAATTTTCCGGCTCTTCTAATGTTAAACAAGGATTTTTTTTTCAAAATGTCATGCCGGATTAGAAGAAGTTTACTGTATATAAATAAATCGTATACGATTATGATAACATTATGTATCTGTAATGAAGCAAAACTATTTACTGTAGCATGTTTATTATTTCTAATACTTAGATTGATTTGTTAAGCATCGTAAAATATAAAATATCCTATTAGGAAAAAAAAAAAACTCTGCATGGTTTCTTTCTGCATAACAAAATATCCATCCAAAGCTGATTATCTTGTTTTGATAACGCCAGCCCCACTGCAGACCTCATGTTTAAGTTCCAATTCAGACTTCACAGCATTTGGATATACAAAAAATCACATTGCTTCTTCTTTTTAATTGCTCTGTATTGGCCAATTTTTGTGGGGGTTCTATTTTTCTAAAAAGCTATTACATTTTAATAAAAATTTTTTACACTGCCTAATTTACTATTATTGTAACTTGGTGTAAATTTCAAGGAATTCGCTCAATTAACAACATATATATATATATATATATATATATTAAGGGTTTGGCTTTTCTTTCATCTTTCTGTTTACTTGCAGCTCAATAATTTATTTCTTTTTTCTGCTGACACATTCACGGAGTCTTAAAAGAAGTCATTGGTTAAGGGGTGAAATCAATTTAGAGGGGTGATTGATAGGTGCAATTGTGTCTTAAACACATGCCACTTTCTAAGGACACAGGTCAGTTTTTCCGTCATTGGTAAAAGGGTTAAGGTGAAGTTCTTAGTGGCATAGATAGGATACTAAGCTATTATCCTTCTGTGTGTGCAAGTGAGTCTAAAACACATGCTAATGTCCGATCTTTTTATCGAAAACAGGTGTTTCAAGTGCAGGCAGTGGGGGGGGGGGATGAAAACTTATGCTACAGTAGGAATAAGATCATCTGTAAAAAAAAAAAAAAAAAAAAAAAAAAAAAAAAAGGCTAGGTGTCAAATTTGACGACCAGGTAAAATTTTGTGGTCATCAAATGCAATAATTTAGTTGCATTTGGCGAATAATGACCGCTAATTTCTAATCCTGAATTTATCTGCAACATAAACTTTGTGGCTTATTTTCTCAAGAACCTCTGGGTATTGCACTTTATGGTATACATACGAGGTAGAGTCAATAAATTCCCTGAATGGTCGCCTACATTCATGCATGTGTTTGTTAGAGCAGAAATATCTTTTTTGGAACTTGGCAGCACTGATAAGGAAAACATACAGGCATCTGGAATTCATTTCCGGTAATCTCGGCATTAGATGCGGATCATTTCTGACAAAGCGAATGTTTCATTCGTCGGATTTTGAAATGTCGTCTTTAGAGCAGCGTGCAAACAACAAATTCTGTGTTTTGCTCGAGAAATCACCTTATGAGATGCTCGAGGTGCTGAAGAAAGCATACAGAAATGACGCCATGAAAAAAACATGTGTACGAGTGGTATAAGCATTTTTGTGAAGGTCGCACAAACATCGAAGATGACTCTCGGACTGGGTACCCCTCCTCTTCCACCGCAGATGAAAATGTTAAGCATGTTCGAGAAATTGTGCATGTGGACAGATGAATAACCATTGATGCCATTGCCTCTGAACTTGGAATTTCACATGGGAGTGTTCACAGCATTCTTCGTGATGATTTGAACATGCATCGTGTTTGTTTGCACAGGGTTCCAAAAATGTTATCATCTGTACAAAAGGAAATGAGAGTGAACATGTGCAGAGATTTGATTGACATGGCTAATGAAGATGACAGCTTCTTGAAGAAAATTGTGACAGGTGATGAGACATGGTGCTTTCTTTACGACCCTCAGACAAAACATCAGTCTAGTGAATGGAAAACAAAAACATCACCAAGGAAGGAAAATTTTCGCTTGGACAAAAGCCAAGGGAAAGTGATATTTGAGGTGTTTTTTGATTACGAGGGTGTCATTAACTATGAATTTATTCCTGAAGGTCAAACTGTCAATAAAGAACTTTATCTGGAGAAGATCCTTAAACGACTAACAGATGCAATCAGATGAAAACGACTGGAAAAATGGGCAACAAACGATGGGTTTCTTTTACACGATAAGGACTCTGACAATGACATCCCACTCTGATTGTGAAAAATTACCTTGCCAGACACAGTGTTACCACTAGAGATGGGCAACATCGTTCCTTTTGGAATCGTTCCGAAAAAAAGGAATGATTCCGAAAAGAAGGAACGATTCCTAAATAAAAGGAACGATTCCGAAAAAAGAAACAATTCCGAAAAAAAAAAGGTTTTCGAGAAAAAGAAACGCTTTTGAGATAAAAATAACGATTTCAAGATAAAAGGGATACTTTTGAGAAAAAAGGAACAAATGTATTAGAATGAACATGAAATCCATATTATTAATAATGCTAACTTATTTTCTTACGTATTCTTCCATTTTCTTACACATCCATCCACCTTATTTTTTAATTTTTTGGACAGATGATTTCGTTTTCAAGAGTTAATTTCATTGATGAGTGTGTGCAATTAATTAGCAATTATTTCTAATTACCATAATACAAGTACACTCCCTGTCTTTATGGTTTATGGTATTAAACTCAATTCCTCTTGAAAATTTACCCCTGGATGACCTTTCATTTACCGTTATAGTTTATCAAAGAAATTTTATTGTAGCTGTTTGTTTTGCTCACCAGGGTGGCGACCCATTCGAATTTTAGTGTAATCGGGTTTCCTCTTGAAAATATATCGTTAAATGACCCTCCATTTATACTATTAATTATTTTATGCAGGAATCTTTATTCTAGTTCTGATGTTTGGCACCAGGGTCTACGCAATTTTAAGCCTTATAATTAGATGCCTCTTCAAAATCCACCCCAAGATAACCAACCATTCATTTACATGTCAGTCCTCGGAACCGGCCGTTTTCAAAGTCACTCCATTTCGGTACGATTATTTGGAAATCGGTCATTTTCTCAGTCTGCCCATTTCTAAACAATTCCCAGGACTATCTCCTTTTAGTATTAAGTTCATGTGTGAATAGAATATTTTATAAAATCAAATTCGGATACCTGTTGATTTGGGAAAACACAATTCATTAAACAAAGTATATTTGATAGTCTTAATATATAACAATGTCCTTTCTGACTGCATTATCAATGCACAGCCGAAACCGAAATGCCTGCACCTGAAATCGTAAAATTTTAGTTGTTACTTCCTGTTATGACATAAAAATCCATTAAAAAGGTGCTTTCTGAAATTCAACTGTTAGGTGATTGAAAGTTTTTGAAAAGGTATACCAGTATATTTAAATTTAGAAATTGCACATAATTAGAACTGTAGATATTGAGATAAGAAACAAAATCATAACTATATTCAATACGTTTCAATAACTTAACTAACTTTCGTCAACTTTATAGTTTAACCATCCAGCTGCAGGAAACGCTTGTATCGCGTTTCACTTAATCAATACAATTCTGCGAGGACTGCTATTTTTGGCTTATTTTTTCTATCTTAAAATTTTGATTTTGTGCTTATAATTTTTGGCTTTCTTTATACATTCCATTGATACAATCTTCATAACTATTATAAACTAGTATATAACCCCCGTCAAAATTGACGGTTGGTTGGTTGGTTGGTTGATTATTGACGGCCAATTATCTGCACATGGGATATAGGCCCGGGGGAGTGCCCTTCGTGGGGGTCTTTCTAAGGGAACCTAACCCGTATTTACGCATGGATAAATCCACGGCTCGAAGAAAACCACGAAAACTCCGAACGATTAGGCCGACGGGCGCGATTGGGATCGAACCCAGCACCTCCCGTCTACCAGCTTCGAGAGCACAACCTCTCAGCCACTGGTGGGGCCAAAATTGACGGAATGTTATGTTTCATTTTCATAAGATTTCATACAAACAAACAGCATTAAGATGTTATGAGATAATATTCAATCCTTTGATATAAACGACGACATTCCCGAAGGAAATAAACTGTTTTGATTGAACTTCAATAGTTAAAAGATTTCACTATAAAAAGATTCTGTAAAGATCAAGTACGATAAAATCTTCAAAACATTGTTTAGATCAACAAAGTTGTTTAAACACCCATTGCTGGGTTAACACATCTCCGGGCCCGCTTACGGACCCCTAATTAAATCGGGGCGGAGCCTTTCATACAAACCTCGTAAAAAACTGCTCTAACACTTCACCCGCACTTTCAGGCAGCGCTGCAAAGCATATTTTTAAGCGACATTAAAAATTTCGAGTAATTTGGGCAATCTGCGTCATTTTGATCTTTTAAACTGCCCTGCTATAGCAGAGTAAACATTTCATTATTCAAATTCCGATTTCTCAAGTGTAATAAATTTCGATCATTAAAATAATTTATTTTATTTCTTAATTAAATCGCATTTATTAATTGTATTAATATGACTGATCATTTTTTTTTTCACTACAAAGATACTATGTTAAAATTCAAAATTTTATCTGCATTGATATAACTAATACTTGTTGTACCACAGTATTACATTACATTCCTTATATTTTAATTACATTTGATATAAAATATTCATTATATTTACAATGCAAGCAAAATTGATAAAATACAGAACAAAGTGCAATTTCAACAGAAAGTTTATTTGCCAAAATAATAATTAAATAACTTAAAATTTAAAAAGTTTATCTCAAATTAAATTCAGATTTTTTATAAACATGCCTAAAGAAACCTGTGATAAGTTTTGATCATTAAAGATAATCTTTTATTAAATAAGTATTATTATTTTTTAATTCTCATATTAAATTACAAATTTATTTTCACTACAAAGTTTCTGCTATGCTAAAATACAAAATTTTATTTGCATTGATATAATTAATATATGTAGTATACTGCATTACAATTACATGTTCCTTATATTCTAATTACATTTTATAAGAAATACAGTGACCTTTCACTTATACGCGATGTTCAGTAATTACTTTTTGTACCACTATTTTAAAACAGTAAAATTCGATTTATAAATTCTACGATTAAATAAGGAGAAAATTACTTTAAAAAGGAACTGGTGCTGAAAAATAATTACAGCGTATCGCGTATTAGTGAGAGGTCACTGTATTCATTGAGAATTAAAACTACAGAAGAAAATTTTGTTTATATTAATCTCCGATAGATGGCGATAAAGGCTCACAACGAATGAACGAAGTATTTTAGCGGAGGAACGTAGCTTCTTCCGATTGCGATCGCATTTCGAAGGGTTACTTTCATGATTTAATATTTTAAACGTTCACAACGAATGAATCATTTGTTTGTTTACTTTCATGGAGCAATAAACCTGATTTCAACTGAAGTTACCTCAGAATGTAAACATAATTTAATGTAAGTCATCTCACAAACATTAATTTATTTTGAAAGACATGATTTCAAGTAGGAGAAATTATCGTTTAGTTGTCATATGTTAGAATAGGTTTTTTCATTAGGCCTAACATGGCGTTTAACGATGGTCGATTCGCAAATCAGAGTGGTCGTGCCCGGTACCGTTACAGACACTTTCTTGCCTTTGGATTTTATTATAAGTAAGATAGCGAATAAAAATAATGTGCAGTTTTTTTCAAGAAAGGGTAAAAAACTGCCTGTGGTTGGAGGGTTAATACAAATATGATTTCAAATACACAAAATAAATAAGAAAATACAAAATACGACACTCTTTACACTCTCTACACAAAAGATTTTATTTCAAAAATAGGAATATATAAAATTTGGTGATTTAGTGAAATCCTAAAATAATCCGCAACAAAAAAATGGCTAAAATGTTAGTACAACAAACAATTCAATTCAGTTTCATGATAGTAAAGAAAATTAACATCAATAATATAAAACAACTAGGAATAGTAATTTGTTTCTAAAATTTTTCATTCATTGGTGTAAACAACTTTTTTTTTTAATGGATTTTATTTTCTAATAATTTTTGTTTAATAAGAATTACTGCTATATAATTCCAAAACTCTGTTGTCTGAAATACGGAATCAATTCGAACCTATTTGGGACAGTAAATTGATCTGCCAGTATCTTCAATGAGTTTGTTAATCAAGTATGTAGCTGTTATAGTTCGTTTACAGTAGCACACAAAAGCAAAAAACATTCAAAGCTTGTCATCGCGATAACATTCGAAATATACTGAGCATATTTAAACTGAATTAGGACAGTATATTGTTCTTGCAAGCATCTTGGAAGAATTCGATAATCAAGTACTGTTTTGTTGCCCTTGTGATCACCTAATGATAAAAACCAGCCCTGTTGAAAGCAAAGATAATAAAATGAACAAATACGTTTTTATTTTAGGTTGCCTGATTACAAGTATTTTTTGTTCAAATTTCGTTATATATTTTTTGTACTGAAAGAAGAATCAAATCTTATTTTGGCGCCCATCTTCTACACTGGCGCCCGGGGCATATGCCCCTTTTGCTCCTCCGTAGTTTTGGCACTGCAAATATCTGTTAACCACCACCACAGTAACAGCCATTAATCCAGAAACTGATTTCGGTAGTTGCGAGTATCAATCCAGATCGTGGAATCGCGATTGTTACAAGAAATTATTATGAAAAACGATTTTTGTCTTGCTTTTATTTTATGTTGTATTAAAACAAAGTCAAAGATATTTAACTTCTTGTTATTTAGCAAGAAATAGAAATAAAATGACAAAAAAAAAAAAACTATACAAAATCACAATTTGCATTCTTTAGCAATCAATAATTAAGAAAGAAATTAGCGTAATAGAGCTGCTCCATTTTTTTTTTTTTGGCAAAATATAAAAATGTCTATTAATCTGTATACACGTACACAATTATACAATTATATTAGCAATAAATCAGTTTAAAAATACAAAAAAAGTCTTTACTGTAAATTGTTTTATTTTTACTCTATATTTTTGCTATATACTATATACTTTTTTACTAGATACATTTATTATAAAACTAGTTTAATGTAATCTTAACATAAATCTATTAAACAGAAAAAGCATAAAATACACAGCTTTACATATATATATCACTATGTTGGAAAATGTCTGATAATCTATATGTAGCACGTAATTTTTCTTTCTCGTTTTCATACACAAAACGGCCATAAGGGTAGCGAAAAGCAGTTAAATTATTTGAATCCCACCCACTACTGCTACTGTTATATTATTATTATTCTTAAATAAGTTTTTTTTTTTTTTTAAATCTTTATTATAGGAATTTTAAGAAAGAATTGAAAACCTTTTTCAAAAATTCCTTGTTCAAATAGGTTTTCCTTTATGCATCCACTGCAAGTTGATTAAAACTATCTACGGGAGTTCCGAGATCTTTTGAATCATCTTTTTCAGGAGAGAAAAATAAGACCCCAAACTGAGGAAACAAAGTGGTACTCGAGCACTCGTAAATGCTCTTATTAGGTAGATTTCGTAAGAAATACAGTCAAACCCCGATTTAGTGCCATCTCGAAATAGCGCCAATTCCGTTTAACCACCAATTGTGTCTATGAACAAATCTGCCAAATAGGAATTTCAATGTAATGTATCCGTTAAAGCGCCAACTCGATATACCGCCAAAAAAAAATGTCTAGAAATTACTGTATTTTCTTTGCATATCTTTCTTTTTTAAATTTTTTGTTAGAATTTCAAAGGACACTTCCTTTTCATGTGTCTAGATGTTTTCAAGCTCAATTCAAACTTTATTGAATAGCAAAGAATTTATATTGTTCTCAACACCTGCCAAAATGCACCTGCTACCCATTCTACTTGTCATATTGTGGGAGAAGAAAAATAACGCGCACTGAGTGCCGAGCAAGTAAAACTTCTGATTCAGACTGGCGACTCACGTGATCCGATCCGCTTCTGAAGCGGGGAGAAAACAAGGCATGGCACGCCATTGGCTGAAAGGGTCTCTCCTCTCTCAGGTGAGAACAATGTAAAAAATAACTTCTCCCTGTACTTTATGTCGATTTCTTAGAAAGAAAACGGTGTGCAGTGCAAAATCTCTCATTCAAAATTTTGGTCGGACGTTGATTGAAACATCGAAGAATTCCCCAGCTAAATCTGTAAAATATCATTCTGTCTCTTTATTTTAACTCATTATGGCGAAAAGAGCAGTTTTATCAATTTCAGAAAAGCGGGAAATTTGTGAATATAAAGAAAGAAATGTGAATGTATCGCAGCAACACATCTCCAATCATTTTTCTACACTCTGGAAAAAGCCTGTTAGCAGGCGCTGCATCGGAGACATTTTGATGAATACAGAAAAATGGATTAACACCAACGAACTGCAATCATCTGTAAAAAGACTGAAAACAGCGAAACATGAAGACTTAGAGGATGCCCTTTGCACATGGATACAACAAATGAGTGCTAAAAATGCCACTATCAACGGAGATGTCATCAGAGAGCAGGCAAAAGTTCTTGGCCAGCAAATGAATATTACAGATTTCGAATACAGTAGTGGCTGGTTGAACAGATTTAAAAAGCGACGAGGATTCTCTCAGTACATACGAAGTGGTGAAACTGCAGGTGTTGATGAAGATATTGTGTCAAATGGTCGCAAAAAACTGAGTGCGCTGATTTTAGAATATAAACAAGAGGACGTTTACAATATGGATGAAAGTGGCCTTTTTTACCGCTTGCAGCCAGATAAAACAATTTCGAGTGGGCCTGCTAAGGGATTAAAAAAAAAAAAAGATCGTGTGTCTCTTGTGTTCTGTACGAATAGTGATGGATCTGATAAAAGAATATGACAGTGATTGGAAAATCAGCTAAGCCACGATGTTTTAAAAATTTTAATCCTGCTCTTTATGTAGATTATGAGAATAATAACAAAGCGTGGATGACTTCAGCATTATTTCAAAAATGGTTAGCGAATTTCAACATAGAAATGAAAAGAAGCAAACGCCATATTTTATTGATTTTGGATAATGCCCCTTGTCACAAAGCATATCCAATGAGTAATATCCGCATTGAATTTTTACCTCCTGACTGTACTGGATTTTTGCAACCTTTGGATGCTGGTATAATAAACTCATTCAAAGCTCATTATCGAAAGTATCACGTCCGCCATATCATTGAAAAAATCAGTAAAGATGATTTTTCTCCAATCCTTTTACATGATGCTATTCGCAGGATAAAAAAAGCATGGGATGAAATTTCATCAGAAACTATTGTTAACTGCTGGAAACATACTGGATTGATTAAACCTGAAGGATCTACTAAAAAACAAAACAGTACAGCACTTCAGGAACTACAAGACGAAATACACAAATTAACAGAAATTGAGCATCCTCTATCGGCAATTGAGTACATTAATATAGACAAAAGTGTTTCAACAATTGAAGATTTGACAATCGAAGAAATTGTTGCCAATCAAAATGAAAATGAAAATTCATCTGACAGCGAAGCTGAAGAAGCTGAAACGCCGCATGTTACATCTGATGAAGTTAAAAATTGCATTGGGAAAATAAGAATTTTCTTAGAAAAACATGCAACTGATAAAAAAATGATGAACAATCTTTTAGTTGTAGAAAAAGATATTGAAAAAATCAATATTGAAAGGAAAACTCAAACTAGCATATTAAAATATTTTCCTGTAAAAGATAATTAAAGTAAAATAATTCAGTGTGATATTTAATGTATGTGTGTGTCTGTTATGTGCATAATTATCTACTTTATCTAAAATTGACTATATAAAGAGGTAAGTGCATGTTAATTTCATACATTAATTGGATAATTTTGAATCATGTAGCATTAATTATATTATGTATATTAATTATATTATATTAATTTATACTATTATAATATACTATATACCATTGGATAATTTAATAAAAAGGCATTACTGATATTTATTTTTATAATAATAATAATATTAGTATAATAGTATGAAAATTAATTTTTATTGTATTTTAATTCGATATACCGCCAAACTCGTTATAGCGCCAAAAATTTCTTGAGCGGATAATGGCGGTATAACGAGGTTTGACTGTACTACCTATTACATTCTCCCCTAAGTTGGAATTTTTGAAAAAAATTTGTAGATCTACGCCGATCATGACTACCAGAACCCAAAACCACCCCTAGTTCAAAACTTTATCTATCTATGTCACTTTTTTATGGACACGATAACTTCAATAATTCTGCACAAATCTCTTCCAAACTGATACATAAAATCAAGTGGCATAAAATCTCGGTCAAGTACGTTAATAGGCAAAATCGAATCAGGGGGGGGGGGAGGCTTTTTGTGAAAACAGAAAAAAAACCAAAACTTCTTAATTATGATACGTATTGAATCCATTTAAAGTTATTATTAATTCTAGGTAAAGGGCCGGAAATTTATGCATGACAGATTTTTTATATCATTAAAAATGGCCCCAAAGGGGGAAAAAGGGGGGTTTCAGAAGAAAAAAATTCATAACTTCGCCAATTCACAAGATATCAAATCTGCTTAAATTTATTATAAATCCTCTTAATATTATCTAAAACTTTTATATTGACAAGTTTTTTATATCACCAACCCATATAGCAGCAAAAAAAAAAAAAAAACCCTGCCGGCTCTGCCTGCAGACAAGTTAAATTTCGAAGTGGGCAGTCCCAACTGCAGCATCATCGCAAAAAGGTGATTTCTTCTGCAATTCTCAACAAACAGGCACCCCACGGTCTGCGTCTTCGAAATCTACCTGTGTCTGCTGGCCAGGCCGTCAAGGATTTTTTTTTTTTTTTTGACAGAGAGGATCCTCAAATTAAAATTATGCTTGATGAAAACATATGAAACAGTGAAACATAAAATATAATATAATAGCTTTTCATAAAATATAATACTTTAAACAAGCTAAAGATACTTTTAATTAACTTACCTTTTAATTGCTCTTAATAAATAAACTAGATAAATATCTTTAAGTATCTTTGTTAAATGTCTTTTAATAAACTTGCTTTTAAACTCCTGTTTCATATTTTCAATATTTAAAAGCTCTTTTATTTAATATATCAATCTTTAACTCACGGTGTTTCCAGCTATCTTCGTATCGACACATCGGCCACGTTTCTGTTGTTTGATTTACTTTTCCTGCAGAATCAGGCCGGGTTAGAATTTTTTTTTCTGGACCGAACCAGTCCTGTACATTTTTTTTAGAGGTTTAGATGGGAAGAAATTTTCAGGCCCGATCTCGACTCAGATCATATAAAAATCCTTGACCCGGCCTGACCCTTGCAAAAATCAGTAAATTTTGGGCCGGTCAACAATTTTTGCAAAAAAATGTATATTTTTTAAATCACCATTATTTTACAGTTAAAATTTTAAATTTATACTTTTTGAAGAATAGTACACATATTTCTAGGCAATAAAATTGCAGTACACGAAAACCTGTGAAAATAAACCTGTCTATGATGGAATCTTGTCTTAAATGGAAAATTATGTTCATTCATGCAAAATGAATGTAATAATACGTGTGAAAAAAAATATAATGTATTGTCAACAGGTGATGTACCAGCTAAGGCGGGAACTTGCCTATAATGTATTTTTTTCACTCCTATGCGATTCCGAATTAAAAAAAAATTTATATAGCTTTTTTCACATTTGTAAGCCTCCAAACCACGTAATATGGATTAATGATTTTAATGACAACTCAAACATTTGCATACAAATAAAGATTCATAAAAAAATTAATGTAGTTTACATGGGCAAAGGCAGAAATAAATCTAGGAAGGGCAGTATTTTGGAATGGCTGTGCCTGTACTTCGCAGCTCTGGACGCTTTTTTAAAAATGAAGAATATAAATATGAAAAATAGCTAAAATAAATATTTTTTTCAGAATACCTCGTACAAGAGAATTTTTAACCTCATCAGCATAAAAATTTATATTTTGTAGAAATTTAATTGGGCCAATTAAGTTTTTGTTCGAGCCAAGCTCGGGCCAAACTTTTAGCATTTATACAGCCAATAAATTTTTTTACAAGCCGAAACCTTGTAAAAACCTTGTAGCTAAAAACCGAATTTTTAGCTTTTATACGGGGTCGTGCCAAAGAATTTTTTGTACAGACACGGTCAGGCTTGGGTCGAACTTTTAACTTTTATACTGGGTCGGGCCTCAAACTTTTTTCTACAGCTTGGGTTGAGATAGGGCCTGTAAATTTCGGTCCATGCAAACCTTTTTTTTTTTTTTTTTTTTTTTTTTTTTTTTACAGACCGGTCCATACAGTAGATAAAAATTTATTACTTTTATTTATACCACTTTTTTTATTTATACTATTTATTTATATATACCATTATTTTTATTTATACCATGATATTGCAATTAAAACATTTTTACATAGTGCAAGACAATGCAGAATAATTAAAATAAAATTAATGTATTTTGTATTTTGAACATATTTTGAAAATACATGTATTTTGAAATTTGAAAAGTATTTTATATTTTAGATTCTAAAACCAATGTATTTTGTATCGAAAATGGTTTTTCGATGTATTTTGCCCACCTCTGCTTTAAAGGAAAAAAAAAAAAAAAAACAATTTTGTATCAAAAATTTATTTACAGAATAAAATCAAGTAGATTTCAAATGAATACCATGGAGAAGCAAAATATATTTAATTAAACAAATTATCTGGTTTAAAGTGTTTTTTTTTTTTTTTTCATTAAAAAAATGTCTGAGATTGGCAAGTCTACTTGTAATTCTCAATCAACTTGAAAAATATTTAGAAATTTCACACTGACAGCTTAAATATAAATTTATTCAAAAGCATTACTGGATGGTAATAAAACATTACACAGAGAATTAATTAGCAAAATATATGAAAAATTTTAAATATACAATATGTACACAATTCATATATACAACTCTAAATCACCTTTGTATTCTTAATATTATTTTTTGCTTTAGTGATTCCACCTTCTCTCCATAAAATAATAATACAAAATGCATAACATTATGCACAGGGGTGGGGGAAATACATTATTTTACTCGCCACTGGCGAGCGGATTTTTTGATGGGGCGAGTGAATTAAAAAAACTGCAGGTTATAGAAGGTATGCTAAAAACTGTATTTTTTTTAAAAACTAATTAGATGTATGCTGCAACTTTCCAAATTATTCTGATGTAAAATTGTACTAAGTTCTATCCTATAGTAAGCTTTCCTCTGTTGTATGTAATTTTTTTATTTTATAGAAAAATATGAAAATGCATTGTAGTAATAGTAATCAATAGTTGTGTAACGATTTTTAACTGTTATGTTGCATCTTCCTGTCTGGTAAAATAAATCCTTGACTGGTAAGACTTTCTGAAAGTTCCCCACCCCTGATTATGTAGGATAATGTTTCTAGTAATTTTATTCAGCTTAATTTTACGTTTTATCCCCACTTTTTGAGTAATGAAGGAATGAAATTAAAAACAGATTTATTCAAAATATTATTGAACGGTAACAAAATGTTATACAGAGACTTCATTTACAAAAATATTCAAAGAATGCACAAAATATATATGGGTCGTTCTCACATAAAGGTTCCTTTTTATAGTCACAAAGGGATAACTATTAGAAAATATAGCAAATTTCCTAAGATTTTTATTCATATTTAAGTTTTAAGTAAGCTATAAAATACATTTCTGACAAAATGTTAATATATAACTTTATTATTTTAATGAATAGAAGTCGAAATTCCCCTGTGTAGGTGTCCCTACATCTAAAATAGAAAATAATTTTCACTGACATTTAGACAATTTTTTTTTCCTTGAATGATAAAAGTCTTTACTTAAGTCCTAACTTAATATTTTTTAGATATGGTTTTATTTTTACTAAGGAATAACCTTATAAACTTTGTCTCAAGCCAAACAGCAGGGAGATAGAAATGAGAAGGACAACAGTGAAGATAGGCTTTCAAGATCAGAACATGGATCAGAAATTAGTACCCGGTTCATGGTGCTGGTGCTCCCAAAGGCTGGTCATGTGATCTGTCAAGCATGACAAATTGTCGTCTGCTCATCCTGCATTTTGGTTTTGAGTATGGTAAAGAGTTGTCAGTTGAAACCGGAAATATAGGGCGCTACACTCCCCAAATGCCCACACAACCAGAAACGCCACCATACTAGGTACCGCTTTTAGTTCCATAAGTAGAAACATTATCGTTGTTCTTCTCTCTATCTTCCTGCCAAAAAGTCTCCCTCTGTAGACATTGAAAATAACAAAAAGTACCATAGATGGCAGGCCATGTCAAATCATTAGGTAGTTTGGGAGAAAGAAAGCTATTTTGTTTTTTAGATAACTCTTTGTCTTGTTGTAAAATTGAATATTTTCCAATTTATTAGTTCCTTTTGGAGTTACACTTTGTGGACTTAGCATACCCATTTTTACTGATATTGTTTAGTTTTTCAGTCATTTATCAAACATTTTGTGCGTAAAGAGGTCTCAAACACAAAGAGAAATATGAAAAGTAAGGAAATATTCATGTGCATTGTTTTTCATAAAATTATATTCTATACATTCAACAGTTAATAACAATTTTACTTTAGCTAATTGTGCCCTTTCTGCGAGACGGACCCATTTGTAAAATTCTCAATCACCTTTTAAACATTTATATTTTTATTTTTGACTATGCATTCTCCAAAAAGAAAAAAAAAAGGAACAATATTTGGAGAAAATTTTAGCTTACAAAAGCTTTTAATCTATATTCAGGATTAGAGTTTCATCGAAGGGTGATTTTTCACAAATACTGAATATTCTATCAACTTTTGAACAAGCATTTGGTAATAACTAAACCATTCGACCAAATATTTACATTTCAATGTAAATATATGTAAATATTTATTTTTGCCATTTATTACATATGCAAAAAAAAATCATTATAAAAATATCAGTATAAAATAAATACAATATAATTTTAAAATATAGGCATTTAAAGATAAGTTCAGCATTATAGGTAGAAATACAAATTTAATACAAAATTTGTATTCACCCAGTTGGAAATTTTTTAAAAAAGGTTTTCAATACTATTTTTGATTCCCCCTCCCTGTTAAATCTTGAATAAGCAAACTTAAAATGCGAAATACTTTAAATAAGCAAACATCACAAAGTTATTATTATTTAAAAAAAATTTATTTACAATAAAACTGTTTAAAAAATTACATCTTAAGCTAAGAGCAAATTAGAAGTTTTATACAGTCCTACATTTTTAACTTAAGAAAATTGGTTGAGGAGATGCTTACATTTGTCATTAGCTCTTTACTCATGGAAAATAATTTAAAAATAAATAAATATTACAATCATTGTGACGTGCCCCATTGTGCCTGGTATGCATGCCTCGAGTTGGACATGTTAAAATGTCAGAAGTAAATAGTTGAGACTTGAAATATCCCAGTATAAAAGTATGTCAACAAGATTCAATGAATCCTCATATAAACATAATTATATCGCATAATATCTTAACAATATAAACAAGGTACAATACCAGGGTAGTTTGATAAGTTCTCAGCCTGACACAGAGATGAAACAAGTATGACCAAATGACAATGATGTTTGCACTTTACATGACATGCTGCCAAGTTTCAGACACGTGAATTTATTGGTTATTGCTTGGCGATAAAATAAAGTAAACAAGTTTCAACATTTTTTTTTTCTTCTAAAAATGGAAAAAAACTGAAGTTTGAGCTGTCATAAAATACTTTGTTAAAAGAGGTTTAACCCCCATGGACATGCAAAGAGAGGTACATTCTACCTTAAAGGATTCTTGTCCTTCGTATTTGATGATAAAAAAGTGGGCTGCTGAATTTAAACATGGTAGTAAATCCATTCACGATGATGAATGTTCAGGGCGGCCAAAAATCACTACGACCGATGAATTAGTCTCAAAAATTCACAATGCCATATTGAATGATCGCCGATTGAAGATACGGGAACTTGCTGACATTGCAAACATCTCGATAGATCATGTCCACTACATTTTACATGATGTTTTGGGTATGAAAAAGCTTTCTGCTCAATGCATGCTGCGCTTGTTGAACATTGACCAGAAACACTAAAGAATGAACATTTCTCAAGAATGTTCTGAAATTTATTGTATTGCAAGTTGAAAAATAAAATAAAATAGTGTCAAAAATCTTTTATTTTCTTTGTCAGGCTGAGAACTTTTCGAACCACCCTCGTACAGGGCTGCACTCAAGAATTCATACATAAGAGTGTGTCTTAAATGTATTGAATTGTAAGAGGACTACATTGAAAAATAATATGAAATGATGTCAAAAATCTCATGCTTTCACTGTCAGACCGAGAACTTATCAAACCTCCCTCGTACTATATTTTTTTCACTGAAAGACTTTGAGAGATGAAATTTTTAAATGTCAGTAGTAGTCATGAAACATGTATATGAAATGTGTTACAAGAACCCCATTTAGATCCAATGAATTCTTTACAAAGACATCAGAGCATAGTATAAAAAAATCTGAACTATACATTTCTGGCAAAGCACTGATGATGTTCAGTGGGAGGTTTTTGAAGAAAGTGGTAAAATTTGGAAATATCAGTAGTAGTGAGATAAAACATCTCTGTGTAAGAAAAATCCTATTTAGATTAAATGAATTCTTTGTGAAAACGTGAGAACATAACATAAAAAAAAAAAAGAACTATACTATTCTGGCACTAATGTTCTGTAGGAGTCCTCTGAAGAAAGTTGTGAAATTTGAAAATATAAGCAGTCACATCAGACATTTCTGTGTTTGAAAAATCCTATTTAGCCTGGGCATACACAGAACAAGATCCAGAGAGGGGCAAGTTTTGGAACAGAGCTTGTGGTTTCTACTTAAAGTCCAATTTTAAATATGAAGAATATGAACATGAAATAAGCTAAACTAATTCTTTTTTTGTTGTTGTCAGAACAATTTTTTTGCCAAGACATTTTTTAAACATATCAGCATAAAAAAAAAAAAAAAAAAAAAAAAAATTACAGAAATGTAAAAAACAAGAAATATCAAAAATAAACTTTTACTGACTTTTTTTTTTTTTTTTTGAAGAATTGAAACAGTTTATTGCTTTTTTTTGTCAGGGAGTCTCTGCTTCCTGAACACCCCCCTCTCCACACCTGTTTAAGATTTTAAACACTTGCATGTAAAAATGAAACAAAAGAAAATATTGTCTTCCATGGAGGGAGGAGGTAAAATAGTCCTCCTTGAATGAAAAATCCATAGTTTCCTTTTCTCTTACAGTTTAATTACTTTAAGTTACATGAAAATAATAATTTTTTATAGTTTTTCAAGATCAAATAAGCCAGTTTAGTAATATAACAAACTAATGTAAATTACTGAGAATTTAAATACATTTCTTATAAAGCTATGGCAATTTCTACAGATATTGACTAATATACAAGGGAATTATTGGAAGGAATGTGGAGAGTTTGTCTATTTACTTTCAAGCTGTGTGCTAAATGAGTTTCCAAGTCTTATCTTATCATAGGTAATGGTTTAATTCAAGTGACATAATTTCCAGTCGAATGGCTATTTCTTTTTTTCTTCTGGGACAATTGAGTTTATAATGTATGGGTTGTTCTCTCTCTCTCTCTGTATTTTACGGCTTTACATCTCAGAAAAGAAATCTGTGTCTCAGTATTTTGTTCAGAGCCAATTTCATTTTACTTACCCATCATATGTAGTATAGGGTAAGTCTTGTAATCATTTTGAAAAGCGAAAAAAAATTTTGACGGACTTACACATTCAGACACTGGAGATTCCGAAAAACATATTTTTAGAAAAAAATTCCATCTGTTTGTGTGTGTGTGTCTGTAAATGCTCTATCTCCCGAACAAATTGAGATAGAGACTTGAAATTTGGTATGTATTTAGTATGCAATAATAGGAAGAAGCTTAACCTTGATTATCTGGAACTACTTTTTTTCGGACTCTCGAAATATTTTTTCTGATAAAAGGTATAGAAAATTTTTCAAAAAAATTGTTTATTTTAAGGAGTGAATATAAAAGAAAATAAAAAAACATAGATTTTGTATAAAGAATGAAGTCGATCGGATAATGAGTTGCCGAGATAATTGTAATCCTATTTTCCACACACTTCGATTTTTCATGACCCTGCATTTCATTCAAATTTCTATTGAAGGATACATTTTAATTGGAAAGGCGACACTTAATCCGATGCAGTAAACCATTAGTTAATAGGATTTTTCAATTTTGGAGTTATGTGTCTTTTACGCCATTCAGTAATAGAGCATTTAAAATGACGTCATCAAGCCATGATTTTATTCGAATTGCAATGCATTTCATAAATAGTTTAAACATGTTTTATTTTCATATTTTATATTATGCATATCCATGGTGGGTAAGTATTATGGTGGCCCCCAATGACTAATTTAAGATTGTAAAAAATTTCACCCTTTTCATCAAAATGAATATTTAGAAAGGCAACTTAGTTAAATTTGAAAATCCAGGAAAAGGTAATTTCCCTCTCCTTCCTTCCCTTGCAGACACCTGTGCTATTTAGTCCAATGAAATCATTACAAAGAGATGAGAGCACTGGATAAAAAAAATTTTTATCCATACAAATCTGGCAAAACACTAATGTTCACTAGGAGGTCTTGGAAGAAAGTGATGGAATTTTAAAATGTCACAAGTAGTTAAAGGTTGTTCTTCATTAACATGACTAACAGGAAAAGCTCCATGGTACTTCTTAAAAGCACTTTTTAAGCCAACAACTTCAGATCTATTAGAAGATGTACCAGGTTTACACTGAATAAGAAACATGGACATGTCTGGTGGTAATCCTCCACAAGAAGAACATCTGAAAACAGGAACTATTCTATCAAAATCTTCTTCTTTCTTTTTCTTTGGAGTGGGTTCGTTCGTCTCTGGAACAATTTGAAATTCCTTTTCAAAGGATACTTTATACAATCTGAAAGAAAAAAAACTTTATTAAAGAAAACTACATCTACTTTATTGAATCACTATATTATATAAACACATAAAGAGGCACGCTATTTAAAACAGTGTCACAGCCAAAATTCGGCTCAATAGGGGTTTTGAGTTGTTGAGAGTTAGTCCAGTTATCACCGCTTACTAGAATCACTGGTTAATTGAATTTTTTAAGTTTAAAAAACCGGGAAAGGTAGAATAACATCGGGAGGTGATGATTAAGATCAGAAAAACTGAGGATGCCCAAGACAATGGACGAAAAATTTTCTTAGTACATATAAATGTTTTTTAAAAGGACTGACTTCTTTTGTTTGGAGAAAAGTAACATATAAAAAAAATTAAATTAAAAATTCTTAACTAACATACCTACAATTTAATATTTTTTGAAATTGCAGCATTTTTCCGATTAGAAATTCTAATATTGATTATCACATAGACAAAAATTTGAATATAGTTTAGGGGAAAAGAGAAATATTATTAAAAGTATAATTTTGAAAATCTATAAAGGAATAAATAAATGCAGATTTTAAAAAATATTTGTCTTTTATTTATTCAACCAAAATAAATTTCTACAGATTCTGCTAACAAATGTACAATAACACTATTTAAAAAAAAAATGGCAGCCT
The DNA here is from genome assembly GCA_963931845.1 of Maratus michaelseni. NCBI lineage: Eukaryota > Metazoa > Arthropoda > Arachnida > Araneae > Salticidae > Maratus > Maratus michaelseni. The sequence goes on along the minus strand of OZ007599.1, from coordinate 14,464,796 downwards.
GACACAACCCAGAAATAATGACTGTGTCAAATGAAAGAAAAATGCCCCGATCCCAGTCCATACAGACATATAAAAATCTAGCCTCTCCCAATGCGTAATCCTTAGTGTGCCATTGCTGCCAATATTCAGTAATTTTTTAGAAGATTCCTATTCAACATTCAGGAATCTTTTGAAGAATTCAGCAAAGTTGGCAACTATAAGAAAGACTGTATGCAATGTAAATATAAGATTTTAATGTTGCTAAAAATCAACCAACAATTGCTAGGTATTTCATACAAGTGTTAAAAAAAATAAGTGGCCCTGAAAATGATAATGTAAAAGTTGAAATCCAATAAATATTTAAAAAATAGTGTTTTGTAAAACTAAATCTGTGTTTGTACTTTAATATTGCAACATGTTCCTTTTTTAACTCAATATCTCATTTCTAACTTTTTTACATTAAAAAAGATAGTATAAACATTTAAAATCTATTATTTGAAAAATTATGGTATAATTTGTAAAAATGTTTTTAAAAAAAAGGGAAAATAGTTTGTGAAGTATTGGTTTTGAGGCAATTATCTTGGTGCATTATGTTGGTTCTATCATTTCTGCTCTTTTTCCAAAGCAAAAAAGAAGTTTTTAAAGCCCAAATTATATTTTAAACAATCTCAAGGTTCGATGCAGGTTTTTTTTTTTTTCTTGGGGACCATTTTGTGAAAAGTAAAAGTTATTTTTGTGAAATTTATCATATTTTTATGAAATTTATTCTTAATAATTAATCTTTAATTAAAATTGAATTCTATTTCAAGGAAAAAAAAATCTAAGGACAGTAATAAAATCTAAATAAAACATGTGGATTCAATGAAGCATAAATAAGTTACATAGTATGTAAAATGCAGTTAAGGGCTTCTAGAACTCCATCAGCTGTCATACAGATGTTAGGATCTAAGACTAGCAGCTTCTTAATAATCATATTAGAGCTCTCACTCACTTAGCGATCTTCTGAACTGAAAATAAAATAAGTTTTTGAGAATAAAAACACATCTAAAAGCTATGCACATATATATTTAATTATGATTTTTTTTAATGCTAATTTCACTTTTTAGCACTTTCCAAGAGAGTTGAAAAGTGTTTAGGAATTCGGTTTGTCCATCTGTCTGTGTTCTAACTCATGTAAATGTCTCAGATTGCCATGAAATTTAAATATGTTCTTGAGATTTATTCTGGAGTGTTCAGTATTGAAAATGAAGTGTGCAGCATTTATAGTTTGTTTACAGGGACACTCAAAAGAATTCCATTCCATTATGGTCTATAAAGAAAAATTGTTTGTGGCATATTTTAATGATGATAAACTAATTCAAACATATTGAAATTGATATATATTATAGAGGTGTACTACAAGATGCTTATTTTATAATAGGGTGTGCACACAAAATAATTCAATTACAGTATTGTCTGTGAACAATAATTGCTGGAAATGCATTTTTAAATGTAACTAATTTTTTGCTCATGACTTATTGTGTATAAATTTTATAGATCGTATAAAGGGTATCACAAAATATATCGAGTACATTTTCATTTACTGATGTAAATTGTTGAATGGAATTTTCAACTGTGCTATGCATTTCCTAAGTGAACTAAATTTTAGCATACTATGTAGTATATATACAAATCTATTGACATATACAGGACTGTACAAAGGATATTTTTCTTATTATTGATGCTAATTGCTGAAATTGGGTTTTCCAAGTTGTTTACTTAGACATCTCCTTTCACCTTATTAAATGATGGATTCTGAATGTGTTGGAAAATGTTTCATAATCTACACTTGATGCATGATTTTTCATTCTTGTTTCACATGAAGTTTAGAGGTACCGTAGACTGCCAGGGATGACTTTGAGCACTTTTGAAAAAAAAAAAGATTAAGGCGGGGTTAGTACAGTAAAACTTCTGTAATGAACACTATCAAATAGTAAACACCTCTATTTATTTTTCAATTTCCAACACAAATATTAGTATGGACCATGTATATAGCGCTCCATGGTTGCAAATATGGAAATAAACAACCAGATAAAAAAAATAATAATAATGTACGTAATTTTTAAATGTACATGAAAATTAGATGATAGTATTTCAAATAATAACTTCAAAGACCGTGTAATTATAGAATATTCTCATTTGTTTCTGATAATGGCTCAGAGTGAGCTGAAGTATGCCAACAATCTAATAAAAATTATTTTACAGTATATTATGTTTCTAGTTTACATCTTTTAGCATTTAAAAGAAATATATTACTACAAGTGGGAAAATTTCTACCTTACGGCAGAATATAGATTGGCCACCCACGGCTTTTATCATTGAGATTTTTTCAGCCATGTCTAACTTGTCAAAAAAAAAAAAAAAAAAAAAATCATGTTTGTTAGCATAAGCCAGCTTCTCCACTTTAGAATTTAGCTAGCGCTCAAAGATTTTTTTGTGAGGCTGGCAGAATATATTAGGAATGAACACACCAAGTTTTAAAAAGATTTGGTGACTAGAAGTATTTTTAATAAATATAATAGTGAAAAGATGTGGGTCCAATAGGCCGAGAAGTGGCAAGGTAGATGTTGTTGTGCTGGCTTAATGACATCCTTTACACTATTTTTAATGGTTCAAGACACTTTAACAATTAATAGATAACTTAAAAAAAGTAATGAAAAGTTCTATGATAACAGATTTTATGATGGATACAGCTAAGAGAAGTTGTTTAACAAATGATGAGTTAGCAGCAATTGACGGGCTCTTGGAGAGTGGTGGGGGGGGTAAGGGAGGGGGGAGCTATACAAAACACAAGTGCTCCATGAGACCTTTAAAATGAATCCTCACTTGCAATTGAGAGTTGGGACTTTAAAACGGATGTGTGAAAATCGAGGGTGCAAAAAGAAGTGGGGGGAGGGGGGTGGGAAATACCTTTAGGTGGTTTACAACTAATTTTGGTGAAATTTTGGAGCTGTCCGGCCCATAGGAACAGAGAAAAATGGGAAAAACTAAAATAATTATGAGAAATTGAAAAAAATAAATAAGAAAAGTGCTCCTGATGGGAGGGGGGGAGAAGGAGGACCAGACAAAAATGCCTGATAAGATCAAACTTTTGATATGTTTTATGATGGGGTTTGAACACCTTGAATGTCTCCTCCCCCCTCCCGGGTGGTAACTCCGTTCCTATGGGAGATAGGGCCTCGGGACCCTCTTAGAAATGCTGGCCTCGACGAGGTTAACTTCGTTGGATCCTTTAGAAGAGGCGTATGCCCTCTGTGGGGCTTAAAGGGGCTGAGAAAGATGGGAAAAACTAAAATTTATAAAGAGTTGAAACAAAGAAAAATGCTTCTTAAGATATGGGAGAGTGAGAGGAGAGAGAGTAGGACCAGACCATAGTGCTTGACAAGATCTATCTATTGATATGTTACATGAAGGGGTTTGAGTACCAAAAAGGTCTCACCCAGGGGGGGGGGGGGGGTGAACTTCATTCCTATGGGAGATACGACCACAGGACCCCCTTAGAAATGTCCACCACGATGAGTTTAACTTCGTTGGATCCTTTAAATGGGGTCTGTGCCTGCTGGGGGGCAATTAGGGACTGAGAAAGGAAATACAAGTGGAAGTATCGGCATAATAAAGAGAGAGAATTTGATCTTTAATATCGTCAGTAACAACCATTTGTATAGCTATATATAAAGGGTGTCCTCTGTTATATATGGAGTGGCTGTGACTTTTCATAAACATGAATTTTACTATAGACTGAAAGAATTAGCCCTGTTTGTGGCTAATAATAATATGTAATGTAAAATTTTAATCGTGAAATAGCTGAATTTGTCGTATTTAAATTAATAATTGTTATTAATATCAAATTTTACTTTTATGAAATATATTCCATTTATCATGAAAAATACAAAGCAATCGATAAAACATTTTTAAATAAAAAAGTAGAAAAATCAAATAGAAATTTAGGGGAATCGAACCCGCAACCTCCAGAATCAAGAGCAGTGCTATAATCATTCGGCCATCAAGTTCACTTCTAGACTTTAACAAAATATCATTAAAATAGGCAAATTAGTCAAATCAATGTTTCAAACGCAGGCCTTTCACTTTCATTATGCATACATTCACAGTATAGACTCACTCCATATTTCAGTCTCCTTCACCCGAGTGCCATCTGATCTTTGTCTGTGAACAGCTCTGTTATCTTTTTATGTGTGAAGGTTTCGTTATGGTACTTCATTGTGAAGTTTGGACATTTTTGAAATTCAATATTTGAAAAATGGCATAATCATTAGATTTGAAATTTATATCAAGAAAAATACAATTTTTTACCTTTCTAACGCAGTTTGTCTAACAATTTTGTGACAAATACTTTGCGCTATTAATTTTTTCAGTAACTTCAAATGTTTCATTTTTGGATGGCTGTGACTTTCCATAAACATGAATTTTACTGTTGCCTGAAAGAATAAGCCACCCTGTGTGTGGCTAACAAGGTTGTTGTTGTTGTCGTGTCCATGGATATGCAAAAAATCAAGAAAGAAAGTCTCAGATATTGTCAAAGGTCCAGAGGACAACTGCCGCCAGCCTTGGTGCTTCATTATTGTAAAGGATCTACCGAAGTGGATCCATTAGCGGTAACCAGCTGAGTTTTAAGATATATGCGGTAATGGATGGGCACTTGAAGATGTGTCTCAGTGTGAGCTGAGTTTCCAGGCAGTTCCTGCAATTAATATAGGTTCTTGTCCCATTACGAAGGATCTTCATTCCTTTATAATGATTTGTTCTTAATCTAGCCAGTGTAGTTGTTACATTTCTAGAGCAATCAAAGTCAGTGATTAAAGGATTCCTAGAAGGCTGATTAATAAGTCTTCATCTGGCCACAGCATTCGCATCTGCAACTGCGGTAACATTAACGCTGCTAAATATTGTACTATCCATAGAAAGGGGTTTGCCATTGACTCAGAGAGTTTGGTCTTCTGCCTGTTGGTCTGCGGGAGGTATTTTATTTCCCTCCTACCACCCAATGGTAAGCCATTGGAAGGCATTCTCCTATCCGCCACCTGGGGACGTGCCCTCTAGGGGTTACAGGCTCACCCGAGGGTGGTTAACAAAGTGTTATAATTTATTATATTTTTATAACAAGATTGTAAATGACATTAAAATAAAACAAATGAAAAAGAGCAGACCTTGGAATGGTATAATCAGCTGTCTTTATCTTTTTGAATAACTCTTGAGGCTGATGATTGTAAAATGGAAACTGCCCATATAGTATGGTAAACAGCACAACACCAAAGGCCCACCTGTCTCTAGGCTTGCCTAAGTAAGGTTTTCCTAAAAATTGATTTATAAAGAGATGCAAGAGGATTAGTCAAAATAGTTTTAAGACTTTTATTACTATTTTACATAGATCATTTTGATTATTATTACTTTTCAATACAATGATTACACAGTAGAATATGCTGAAACTAGTGTTCCCATTTGATGTTTTTCAAAGGGTGCTATGCCCTGCCCTTTTCATTAAAACTGCTGATGCACCCTGTTTTTTTAGCTATGGTAAAAGCGCCTTGCCCATTTTCCCAGTAGCTTCTTTGCGTCTTTTTTTTTTTTTTTTTTTTTTAATATTTGTCTTTTTTTCTCCATATCTATCCCCTCCCCCCCCAGAAATCACGTGGACTTTTGAAAACAGTTCTGTTGCTCTGATTGACTCACGTGTTGTAAGTTCTAAATTATCCTAAAAAAAAAAAAAAAAAAAGATGCAGCAACTGCATATTGTATTGTGTTTTCAAATTGTAATGCATTTTCCATTTCAAAATCATCCCAGAATGACACATGTTTCCAAAAGTAGAATATTCGAAAAATGAGTTATTTTAATCAGATTATTTTATGAGATTCTTAAAAAATACAGCACGATTTTAGCTTACCTTGATAATGTTTGTCAGTGCCCCCCCCCCCCCCCCTCGAAATGCCCTCCAGGAAATTTAGGACTTAATACTTATTAATGGTTTAGAGTTGAAATCCCCACTCCTCAGAACTGACAAATGATAATCCAATGAGAAGTGTCCTTTCACTGAACAAAAAATGCCCCTTTACTCAATATAAGTGCCCTTTTACCAGACAAAAATGCCCTTTTCAGAAAATCCGCCCCGCCCTTTTTAAAAGATGTGTGATCACTAGTTAAAACAGAACTTGCTTATAGGGTATCCCCTTTTTGTTATTGTCTAACAGCAAATTCCTAAACAACAAATCCCTAACAGCAAATCATTCTTTTTACATATATAGTTCTAATTGCAAAAATGTTTCAAATGTTGTTTGTTCTCCATTATATAAACCATTTATATAAAAAATTATTTTTTTAAGCTATGCAATTTTAATTTTTATATGTTTTCTGGGTTCTTCCAAACACTAAGGAAATCTTTCTCTATATCCTAACTAGTAAAACAAAAAGAAAATTAATTATTTTATGATAAAAACTTATCAAGTTATGATATTTTAAATCAGCGGTTCTTACATTCTTAGCTATCATGGAAACCCTTTTTGTCTTTCCTCTATCTTCACAGGTCCCTAGAATTTAAGACTGAAATTATTGATGTTTTTTAGAATATTGAATAAATGGTATATAAACTAGCAGAGTAGCTACTGTAACATCTGTTAAGATAGAATTGCCAGGATTTGGAAAAAAAAAATTCTCCCAGGTTCTAGATTAAAAAAGAAATATACTGAATGCAAGACCTCCCCTCCCACCCTCCAAAGATGCACTGCAGACTCCTTGGGGCTGTAGGCCACAGTTTAAGAACCATTGTCTTAAATGTTGTGAAATTCTAGCAAAGAAAACAGGTTATTCCCTTTCTCTCACTATATATATATATTTTTATTTATTTATAGAAAAATATAATAAAAATATCATTCTCCTAGCTCTCCTCAAACTCAATTGTCTGTTTGTGAAATTTGAAGGAGCTTATAAATTTAGAATTAAATGTGTTGTAATTATAAGTTACAATTAGTTCCTGTTATAAGTTGGAAAAAGGCAGAAAAGATATACTGCAACACAGTTCTTGAAACACTATTTAAGAAATCTGCCCCTAAGTGTTAATATCATTTCCCTGTCTTTCTGAAAAAGATACAAATAATCCTATCAATGTCTCTATCAACATCAAGTAATGATTCACTTCTACCCAATGAGATGCAGACCATGCAAAAGTTAGAAAGTTGTAGCCATTTTATTTGTTAGTAACCAGTGTTCCAAAATAATGTTTCTGAAGAATATTTTTATTTACCATCTTTCTTCTAATTCATCATTTTTTTTTTTTTTGGTGAAGACTGTATTTAAAGTCCCCATGAAAGAAATTTAAAAAATCTATATATTTTTAAGAATTATGAATTGCAATTGATATCATCTGTACAAAATCACCTTTTAAAGATAAGTGCAAATTTTTTTTTTTCAAATTTTTCCTATTTTATAAAATTGTAATATCCAGAGAAAAAACCCCAAACAGAAGTTTGTACAGAAAATTATTTATACAATAAAATCTCCATGATAGATGCTCCTAAATAGCAGACACTTTTTCAATTCCAGCACCTATATATACTATATACTTTTACCTCTGAATAGCAGACACCTCCATATAGAGATGAATTTTGCATTCCCAAAGATGTCCGTTATTCAGATGTTTCACTGTATTTGTTTAAATTAAGTGTAGTATATTTTTTAAAATTTATGTACATATAGAAGAACTTATTTGTCTGAAGAAAGGATCTAAAGAAAAAAGAATCGTTATTAAACATATGTGCACGTTGTTCAAAGGAAAAAGAATGGTTATAATACTTTCATACATGCATATTGTTTGAAGGAAAAAAGGTCAGAATCAGGGGTCAGAAAAACTATTTTTTTATTGTAGCGAACTACAACTAGAACTACTTTATCGAAAATGTAGTTAACTACAACTACTTGTTTTAAAAGGAGTGACTACAAACTATTTTTCAAAAGTAGTCACTACTTCACTACTTTCAAATTTTATCAAGGTGTTCCACTTACACTAAAAATTGAAGACACGTATTAAATAATAAAGTGACCACTTGTTATATTGCTTCTGCCAGGATACAATTAAATAAATGTGACATAACTGAGGGAATTAAAAAATTAAGAAAGATAACATACACAAAAATGTTTTGTATTTGTCTCCAAAATGTTAGTTTATACACACTTAACAAATTTCGTAGCAAAGTTAAGATATTATAATCTAGAAAATTGCAGAAAAAAAACTTTAAATGCAAACAATAAATAAATCTTTAAATAGAGCAATTCCAAATAATAAGAAACCTGGCATTAGAACATGAAGATTTAATAACGAATAAATAGACAAGTGTTACCAACAAAAAAATTAATTCTTTTGGTGGGTTAGTACTTGATTTCAGCAGCAAGTGTCAATGGAAAAAATCTATGACTTCACACGATGCGTTGCTATATACTGCAGCTGATATTTGCCAGTGGAATTCAGAAATTGTTGAGCAGAACAAATTCTGAACAAAAGAAGCAATTTTGACCACATGATTTGCAGAAGAGCATTTTTTTTTCTTGAAGTAGCGTTAAAAGTAGCATCAGTTCTTGCTACAAACTACTGATTTTTTGTATTGTGCTATTCGCTACACAACATTTTAAAAACGTAGCATGCTACACTCAGGGTTCTCGCTGACTTTTGACCAATGTTAGCAATTTGGCTAATCAGAAATAAAAACGTTAGCCAAATGAAAAAAAAATTAGCAAAATAGATTCGTCATGGAAAACTAAAAAATTGATCTGTAATCTCTTAATGTACCATTCTTTTTTTTCAGTATGTTCTAATATAACCCAAGTTTTTGTAACTACTTATAGATCAGTTATCCATCTAAATTCAACTATCTGCTACAAAAAATATTAAACATATGTACATTTTAAATGCCTTGAGTAATCAAGAAAAAATACCAAACCCAATTTAACTCATTAAAATGTTATGAAATAAAACTTCCATGATAACTAAGGATTTTAAGATATATTTAATGAATTCTGAAAATTAAAAATATAAACAACAAAATATATGTCACATTAAAAAAAAAACTTTATTTTTCTAGAATTCTTCGGCTTTTCATTGAAGTCCATACTTCAAAGGCAGTTTCAAAATTGTACTGTTGCCTATTAAGCCCGTTAACGCATACTGAAACAACATTACTCACATTTTTTAAATTCATTCGATTTCTCAATTTAGTTTTTGTTGCGTTCATCACACTGAACCCTCTTTTACAGTCCACTGAATGTCATGGCAAGATTGCAGAAAAATACAGCATATTACCTGTTATGGGATAAAGCTGCTGCAGATAGTTTTTTCGAATGAAATCTATGGAATCTCCTAAATTTCATGGTTCTGCAACAAGAACGCAAGAAACTTTTAAATAATTTCCATTCTGACAATACCTCAGATAAAAAACTTCGTGTATCATCCGAATGCATAAGGTTAAAAAGAAAACTGACGGCATTGAGCTCACAGGCTATTCACACTAACTGTAAATTATATTCTTATTTCAAAGAATTTGAAATAAGCCCTCGAAAAATGAAGGAATCGACAATATATTAAGAGGGGGGAACCATCCCCCGTTTCTCCTTCTTATAATTAACCAATGAACCCATAAAACTAATCAGAGAAGCGCCTTACCACAATGAACCTATATACAAAATTTGAAAAAATTGGATAATTCTGCATGAAAAATCCATTTATCTAAATTAAGGGGGGGGGGGGTTAGCCCCCCGTCCCCCCTTTATACTTAACCAAAGAACCCCCAAAACTAATCAGAGAAGCGCCTTATCACAATGAACATATATATAAAATTTGAAGAAAATCCGATAATTCTGCTTAAAAAACCCATTTATCTATATCAAGGGGGGTTAGTCCCCCCCGTTCCCCCCTTTATACTTTACCAGTGAACCCCCAAAACTAATCAGGGAAGTGCCTTACCACAATGAGCCTATATACAAAATTTGGAGTAAATTGGATAATTCTGCATGAAAAACCCATTTATCAAAATTAAGGGGGGGGGGGTAGCCCCCGTTTCCCTCCTTTACACTTCACCAATGAACCCCCAAAACTAATCAGGGAAGCCCCTTACCACAATGAGCCCATATAGAAAGTTTGAAGAAAATCGGATAACTCTGCATGAAAAATTAATTTATCTAAATTAAGGGGGAGGATTCCCCCCCCCCGTTAGCTCCTTTATACTTAACCTATGAACCCCCAAAACTAATCAGGAAAGAACCTTATCACAATGAACCTATATACAAAATTTGAAGAAAATTGGACAATTCTGCATGAAAAAACCATTTATCTTAATTAAGGGGGGTTAGCCCCCCCGTTCCCCCTTTTATAGTTAAACAATCAATCCCCAAAACTAATCAGGGAAGCGCCTTATCACAAGGAACCTATAAACAAAATTGGAAGCAAAACGGTTATTTCTGTCAAGAGTTATCGCGTTACGTACGTACATACATACATACAGAACGGGCGGGCACATAAGCTCTCAAGCTTTGATAGCCTGTGAGCTAAAAATTGATTAAATTTATTTTATACCATAGTTTTGAAAAGTGTCCTTTGGTAACACGAATAAGAGTATCACCTGTACTCACACACAGACACACAAAGTTGAACACTCGCAATTTGACGAGTTTAATCGTTCGTTTATTCGCCAAATGAAGCATTTTGTCCCGATTTGGCACAATGGCGAGCGGCAGCGAGAACCCTGGCTACACTACAAACTACTGGAAAAAGTAGCAACTACAGTAGTTTTGCTACTTGTAGCGCGCTACTTCCAACACCTGGTCATAATATTACACATATGTGCATATTGATAGAAAGAAAATAGGGAATTAGATTTGATACCACAAGAGTGATGACATAATTTCGATATTAAAAAATTAACAACAAAAAAACCATCAGACTTTACGAAAATGTCTTCAAAATCAACAGCACACACCTTCATAATGTCACAACAATAAAACAGGACATTCATTTTCTTTAGGAGCTTCAAGCTATAAAACATAACAACATCGTAAAAAAAAAATTACAATAAAAAATGTACAACATAGAAAACAGAGAAAGAAGTAGAAAAAAAGACAATTCCAAGTATATTTTGATATATAATTTCACCAATACAACTTAATTTTATGTTCAACATAAAATGAAAATATTTTTTTTCATTAACAGATTTCCATTTAATGTTAAAGTGCATTATCTTATAGATCAATGGTTCTCAGCCTGTGTGCCGCAGCAAAGTGATGAGCTGTGAGAGGAGCTCAGGTGTGCCACAAAAATTTTCAGTCAAGTGGTATAGAGATTTTAAGAATTAACAAAACTATTGATACTTTAATATTCATATATATGATCTATTTTGAAATGACGTTTAGTGTCATGAAATTGCATTATTTAGTAGTTTATTTCTCTATTTGCATATAAGAAAATTGTGAAGATGCTTTTGCATCTTCAGATAAATTTAATTCTTCCAGAAAAAATTATGCCACCGGAAATATTATAAATGATCGCAATTGATGATTTAAGATTATGGCCTATACCAAAATTCTACCTTATGAAGAAAATATTTTAATTAAGAAAAGTCAAGCTCAAATATTTCTATAAATGTTAATGTACATTAAAGAGAAATATAAATAAATAAATAAATACATTTATATAAGACTTTTAACAGTATTTTATCACAATTTTTCATAAATTATTTTGCTCTTTGTCTTATCTTAATGTAAAATTTTGTTGTTGATTTTGTTGATTAAAATGATACACATTCCTTTGATATTTTTTGTGATCATAATTTTAGCATGCCATGGAAGTTTAATTGTGGTTTTAAATGTGCCATTAGGTAAAAAAGGTTGAGAACCACTGTAGACAATCTTCCATAATCATGTCAATGATCAAATGGCATGTATAAATGCACATGTGATTTGGTGGAAGGTTGTTTTTTAAAACCTTTAATGGTCTTCACATTAACTTTAAAGGACAATCTATGATGGTAACGTCTGGAAGTGGATTCAATTATGAAAGATAATATGACTGTAAAAAAAAAAAAATAATAATAATCATCATCATAATAAATGTGCATTCTTTTTCTTTTTTTTTCTTTTTTTTGTGCAAAGCATGGACAATCAATTGCCAATTGACTCTACCTTTCTCCTTAGTTACTTTACATTACTGTAAAAAAAAAAAAAAAAAAAAAAATGATTAAAAAAAAAATTGATGAAGTAAAATTTGAAATTATGTGATATTAAGAAGCAGATATATGAGCAATAGTGCAGGTTGATGCCACCATCATTATGACATTGACTAAAGAGATACTGCATTTATACGGAAATGAAAAGTTATTAAATTATCTGGAACCACAAAACTATATATCTGAAATGTTCATATATGTTGGAGGGATGAAAATAAATTTGTAATTGGATCATAAATAGACATTACTGAGTGGAGAAAAATGAAAGATTTGTAAACAGCTTTAAAAAGATTTTTACTTTTAATTTTGTATACTGAAAATAATGATTAAAAAATTACCAAATAAAACATCTGGACTTATGTAAGCAGGACTTCCTCTCTGATCTCTCAGCAAATCATTCTTGTTAAGTAAATGTTTTCCCAAACGGAAGTTAGTTATAGTTATCTTTCTAGTTAATCGATTTAACATAATATTCTCTAATTTCAGATCATGATGTACAATATTTTTCTGAAAAAAAAAATAAATAGCAAAAGTAAGTATAAATAGTTAATATGTCTGTTTAACATTGATAGGCCCATATCAGATAAAGTATTACACCAAAAACATTTAATAAATCAGCATTTTAGTATCACAATGTCTATTGTAATGTACAGATATTTGTTGTTTTTAAAAATTTTTTATTAGGATTCTTAAAACATAAAACACAAAACATACAATTTCTTATAAATGTTTCATCAGACGAGCTTTACTTCATACGACATTATTTTGTTACATAAGGAATTTTAACAACCTAATGGGAATTACCTATCTTAAGACTTTTAGAAATATGTAGAACAATATAACTTCTTTAATCCGGAAACAACCAGATCATGGTGATTCTGGATTATGGAAATTTCCAGATTACAGAAATTTTGAAACTAGAATGCATTAAATTAAATAAATAATAATACTAATATCAATCATTAATATGGCAATATAAAGTACAAGTAACTTGATAACTTAAAATAATCAAATGACACAAAGAAATTTAAATTAAAAATGTCCTAAAATATTACTTTAAAATAATAATGTGTAGTTCACAAAATTTCACCGCATCTCTTGTAAATTATAAGAAACAATAACGGCAGGATTTTTTTTTTTATTTTTTTTTTTAAATAAATGCTGAATAAGTAACACAAATCACACAAATGACAGATATAACAGGAAAAATATTTCAAATGAAACTAATTTTCTAAAAAAAAAGCAAAATTTTATGAAAAATTTAAACAAGGCTTACAATTAATTAAAACAAAAAACAAACATACAAACAAAGAACGTTATTATTACATTAACAATAGTAATACATAAGGATAATGTTATGAAAAGTTAAATATATAACATCTACAAACATTGAATTCAGTCATAAATTCAATATTTAAATAAATAAATAAAATCTGATTTTATGTTGTTTTGGTGCTCGGTTGTGATTTTGGGGAAAGAAAATAAGATAATGATAAAATTTAGTATTAATTCTGAATTTATAATACTTAACATTAAAATATATATATATATCTATGTTAATTAAATATATAACTCAGAAAATTATTACAATTAAATTTAAAATGGAAAAAATTGCAACAAAGAAAAAAGTAAGCCATATGATTGGTTGTTTTAAAAAAAGTTTTCTGAAATTCATTCTCATTCATATAGTGGTGCCATCTATAATATTTAATTGAAAATAAAAATAAACAAACGAAAAAAGAATAAAACATTTCAAAATGTTTGGATTAGAGATTTTTTTTGGATTATAGATATCCAGATTAAAGATGTTATACTTGATTAATTTTAACACAATTATTCAAATTGATAAAGAAATCGTACAAGTTGTAATCTTCCAACTGGACGAAAAATGTCCGGGCCAAGATTCGAACCTAGAATTACTTGGCTGAAGCTGCCGCTCTACCAACTGAGCTATCCCGGTCGAATCTGGAGGGCATAATTCATCGTTGTCCCTGGGTAATAATCCTGGCCTGGACATTTTTTTTCATCCAGTTGGAAAATTACAACTAAAGATGTTATACTCTACTAGCCAACAATTTTTATTATCATGTGCAAATTGTTTTTAAATTACTATTATATAATGTAAAATTTAATTGGAAATTCCACTGAGTTGCCACTACTTACATTGCTTATTAAAATGTTAAAGTGTTACAATTTTTACCAATTTCATTCATACTAATTTATGCAATATTAAAATTATTCACCCTATGCAATGAGCTTACAACGTTCACAATCTTGAAAAATATCAAAATAGCATCCTTCTCATGAAGTTTTTTCTCTTGTATGACATGAAGATTTATCATGGTAGCATTCTCTGAGCTATAATCATGGTGTGAGAGACAGTCTAAAACTAAAATCACTCTTTCTTTACAGTGCCCAGTTAGTACTATCTTCTTTCTCTTCCCAACAGGCATCCTATAGGAAAAAAATATGTGTATATATTTACATTCATTAATTTAGTTTCAAAATGGGAAAGTTTAACTTTTATGAACAAGTTTGATCATTTTATGGAAAAATGAAACTGACAAAAGTATACCTATTAAATTAAAACCTGACTGTGTGTTTAAATTTAACTTCTATAAAACTAAACTAAAACTATAGCACTACAATCCGTTAAGGATCCTCTCCCTTCATGCAAAAAGAACCGCTCGCTAATGTCAATCCTATGAGGCATTATTTTTCTAATATCTTGTTTGCATTTCAATATTTTTAAGCGATTTTTTTTGCATTGGATAGCTAAGATCAATCTCTATTTCCGCCGTTGATTACTTTTTCGATTTTCTTTGCAGATTTTTTTTTACGAAGGTATTTTACTTTCGGAACTGGTTATGCAAAAAAAAAATTTTTTTAATATTGAAATGCAAACAAGATATTAGAAAAATTATGCCCCATAGGATTAACATGAGTGAGCGGGTCTTTTCATGTGAGGGGAGAGGACCCTTCATGATCATGACCTACAGTGCCCAGCCCTGTTTTCTTGACCATGTTCCCTGAGGTGCGTTACAGCTTATGTCCTGGTTAGGTGATCAGTCTAATGCAGGGCCCTGAGTGTTTGGTTCCCAAGCAAGCTTCGTACTTATTTTATCAATCATAAAGGGTTGAAAGGTTGAATGTATACTTTACATAATTGCCCAGCCTACAGTCTGGCGTCGAACTGTGGACACTAGTCTATTAGGCTTCATATTATTTCCCATCTACTCCTCCAAGAACAGAATGAAATACATGTTTCAGAGAACACAAATTATTTAGAAGGATGTTATAATAACTCTTGAGATAGCAAAATGTAAATTAGTTCAAAATATACTCATTTTTCTTTAATTTTTAATGAAATTTCTGTGATATTTGCAACTAAATTACTCTATTGTTATGGAAAAAAAGAGAGAGAGAAAATAATAGAAATAATTATATTTTATTGACCACATTTTCTCATTGAAATAAAAACTGCAAGACTGCTTTGGCTTTAGAACCAAACTAATCTGTATTAATACAAACAGGATGTTAAAAGCACATAGATCTTCTTTTATCTTCACTTCAGCGAAATAAGGCATCATTTTATGAATGATGAAAAGCATTTTCTTTATTTTTAACAATTTGATAAAATATAAATGTTTGATAACACAAGCAAATTTTTGTTAACATGGGGTAAGGTAGAATAAAATGGTAATTAGAGCTGTTTTAGAGGAAGTAGTCCTAATGGTTTTGGTTTTAGATTCTTTTAGAAAACTTTAATGTTAAATACCTCAAAATTTGCATTTTGTTAGCTATTTATTTTACATTAAAGCCCTTCATTTATAAAAAGGAGCTTGAACTTCATCACCATTTGCACTGATGAGACTAGCTAAAACAGGTAGGTATGCACATTATTTTGGTACTTAAAACTTGTCATTGTTCAGTTTAGAAAGAAAAAAAGCAGAATTAGAGATAAAAATGCTCAAAAACCCAGAAATTTTAGGAAAAAAAAAAAAACTTTTTCCCCCCTTAAGGGGTGTATTTCCACTTGGAAAAATCTGAAATTTTATGTTTGAAACTATTTTATTTATATTTTTATAATAGCTACATTCTGGTGCTTTGTTTCCTTCATATATTTTCATCTTCAAGAAAACATTCCATCTGCCATATGAAAGTACTAATTTGGAAAATATAATCTGTAAGATAATTAAATAATACTTCTCTCATTAAAAATGAAAATTCACAATGCAAAATTTTATCAATAATATCAATTAGTGAAAATTGTGAGATTGATAACTTCATTTGAAAAATCCATTTATTTTTATTATTCTACGTGCAATTTTTACTTACCCATCATACGTAGTATAGGGTAAGTCTTGTAATCGTTTTGAAAAGCGAAAAAAAAATTTGACGGATTTACACGTTTCAGACACTGGAGATTCCAAAAAACATATTTTTAGAAAAAAAAAATTTGCCGTCTGTCTGTGTGTCTCCCGAAAAAATTGAGATAGAGACTTGCAATTTGGTATGTACTTAGTATGTAATAATGGGAAGAAGCCTATTTGATTTCAATAACCTCGATTAACCAGAACTATTTTTTTCGGACTCTCGAAATATTCATTCTGATAAAAGGTATATAAAAATTTCGAAATTGTTTATTTTAAGAAATGAATATAAAAGACAATAAAAAAACATAAATTTTGCATACAGCATGAAGTCGATCGGATAATTAGTTGCCGAGATATTTGGAATCCGATTTTCCACACTCTTCGATTTTTCATGACCCTGTATTTCATCCAAATTTCACTTCAAAGATATATTTTAATTGGAAATTTGACGCTTAATCAGATGCAATAAACCGCTAGTTAATAAGATTATTATTTTTGGAGTTATAAGGATGTTTCTTTTAAGCAATTCAGTAATCGAGCTTTTAAAGTTTGTGACGTCATCAAGCCACGATTTATTTGAATTGCAATGCATTTTATAAGTAGTTTACACATTTTTATTTTTATATTTTACATTATGCATATTCATGATGGGTAAGTATTACAATGGCCCCCAACGACTAATTCTATGTGTTGCTGTCACAATCATGATGGTCTATAATATTACATATTTTATCATTTAATACATTTGAAATGTTTTAATACCTACCAGTAATAATTGTGACAGTGCCTTCTAGTTTAATTGTTTAAAAATTTGCTGCTAAATACCACCTCTGTGCAAATTTCTAGGTTCTGAAAACTTTTGTTTCGGTTATATACCAATTAAACAGAACACTTTCTCGAGTTTCAAAGATATAATCAATCAAACAGTAATCACCAGAAGTATTTAAAAATTATAACTTAGAATTCTTTGAAAAAATGAATATTCTTGATTTTAATAAAATGTAGCTGGAATGACTGATTTAGTTTGCCTTTACCTTAAGTATAGATCCTTAGACTTACTGGTTTTAATATTAATGCATATAAATAAATCAGTATTAAGAAAAGATTGCTTGGCAGCATTCAAAGGAAAAACAGTAAAACCTCTGAATACTAGATACCTCAGGAACATAAAAATTTTCCACTATTCAGAAATAAAAACATACAAATATAGAGGTATTCGGGATTGAAAAAGTGTTAGCTGAATAGAGGTGCCTGCTATTCAGGAGTGTCCATTATGGAGGTTTTACTGCACTGTGTACATGGGATGTACAACACAATAAAAATTTTCTTTCAAAGTGTAGAGATAGCAATAGCAGATGAAAGTTACAATTTTTTTTCTTTTTTTAAAATTTTAAAATTAGTTTTAATGACAATTTAAACGAGAAAACGTAACTGAAATAATCATTTTAACAATGGAATCATATATTAATGGTATTAAGTTAAGCAAGAAAAATGTCTGTGGAATCTCTGAGACAAAAGATTAAATTTTTAGTAGTAAAAATCATTTTCATATAAAATCACATTCATGTAAAATGAAAATAATTTAGTGTGCATAAGTCTAAAAAATGTTTATTTTATCTTTTTTATGAAAAATAACTGCAAGGAAAGCTCTAATTTATAAAAAATAGTTTTTTTTCTAAAAATCCCAAATTTTACAGATTAAAAACTTAAAACTACCACAAAGTTTCCAGAAATTTTACATCTCCAGGCAGGCTGCTAGTTAGTAAAAAAAAGGGCAGTATTTGGAGAGAAAATGCATTATTGTTATTTTTATTTAGTATATATATATATATATATAAATAAATGAGGAAGTTCTGCCATTTTTGCAAGCTTTCGGGCACACAAATTTAGAATAACTTTGGTACAGAGAAGATTTTTACAAATCTCAAAAAGATCTCTAGGTACCATTAGGGATGTATTTCACTATTTTTAAAAATGGCAGGGTGCATTTTGTGAAATTTAAAAAGGACAGGGCACTGCACCATTAAAGAATTGTCTAAAGAGAAAACTAATTATTATTGATAATTGTTATTACTTAATATCAAGTATAAACTAATCATTATTAATTTTAATACATACATACAATACAATTTCTATAACAATAATAATAATAAATAACATTTAAACCTCAATAATTCTAAAGCTATAAAGATATAAAATATTAAGTTAGACCAGGGGTCAATAAAGGGTTTTTTGTCTTGGGGGCCCAATTTGTGAAACTTATATTTTTGTGAAAAATAACATTTTGTAAAGAAAGATGAAATCCAGTTACTCAAATTTGAACAAATCATTTATTAATAATAACTTCTTTAAGTTTTCCATTGTGGTGAATTTATTTTGTTTACATATTACACATTTTAAAACCTAACAAACTAAAAACAATTAATGAAGAGTATGTTTTTATGGAATGGGTGTAAAGGGCCTATTTTATTAAATAGATTTTTGTGAAGGTGGCTTAAATTTTTCATGAATCGAGCCCTGAAGATATACAAATAACAAAGTATAACATGTCTTATACCAGATCTAAAATGAAAAACCTAAAAAATAATTACTTTAAATCTTCCATAATGATTAATAACTCCTTCTTGACCTTCTGCGTAATAATTAATTAATCAGTGTGATAAAAATAAGTTTGAATTAATGGACTAGTTTTAACATTAGTTCCAATTCAGGATTTTAGGGACTTTAAGGGAAGTTTGAATCATCATGAGTATACTAGTTATTATAATATAAATAAAATAATTTATATGATGTGAAATGATCATACAATGTGTTTACTTTCATTTCTTTTATGTGATTTAAAATACCACCATGATACAGTTAAACATTTTTCCTGACCTTCTCCTTCTGTGTGTAATAACATCTTACCCTGTCTGTCATCTTGTGTTTCTTCATCAACATTTTGAAGGGTTAAAATATACATATAAAAAGATCACAGATATATACATATAAAAAGAGGAAAAATGTTTAACTGTATCATGATGGTATTTTAAATCGCATAAAAGAAATGAAAGTAAACACATCGTATGATCATTTCACATCATATAAATTATTTTATTTATATTATAATAACTAGTATACTCATGATGATTCAAACTTCCCTTAAAGTCCCTAAAATCCTGAATTGGAACTAATGTTAAAACTAGTCCATTAATTCAAACTTATTTTTATCACACTGATTAATTTATATGAAAACCTATTGCAAGAGAATTGTGAATCTCACAAAACTACAACAGCTATCATTATAGTGAAGAAATCCCTTATTTTCACAAGTGCATAGAAACTTGGAAAGAAGAATCATTCAATATTTTGAATTTTCTGGAGTCACTGATTTACTGCACAAGACACAAAAAACATGAAAATACCTTTTTTTGTTCATGTTTATGTTGCTATTTATTATTTTGTGTACAGAAGACATCATGCAGATGGTTCTGTGTCAATTCGTCGCAGCGAAAACGCACAATTCAACGCAGAACAATTCATCACAGCATCAATTCTTCGCGGGGTCAATTCGGCGCAGCGAAAATGTCTTTGAAGGCTATTATGATAAAAATAAAGATAAATTATCAGTAAGTAATTTTACTGAATTGTTTTTTAGATTTAGAGAATTGTAACTAATATTTTACAGGCAATTTTGGAGGAATCTTTTTTCATATGTGATTTTTGTGAATTTCCCTGATGAGAACATGAAGGTTTAATGAATTAGAACAACTCATTTCTTATTTAAATTAGAGATCGAATAAATATTGCTTTAGATTACTGAAAAAATGGCGGAAGATTTAGGATAAAATCACTCAGAGCATGAAAAAATGACGAATACAAATGCTAGAAAAAAATATATATATACATATGCGTACACAGGGTAAAAAAGAGGACCCCTCCCCCCACCTCCTCCTTATGTTTGAAAGAATAAGGAAGTAAAAAAAGTATTTAGAGATGTAAACATAAAAACTTTTTGTGATTGTGCTGATCGCTTCATGAATGCAATTTCATTATATGATATTTTTGCTTTAAAAGTTTTTTCATTCATTTCATCTATACTAATAAAAGAAAGTTGTTTGTTTTTCTGAGTTCTGTGTGTGTGTGCGAAATGACAAGCGAAATCTACCGCACGTAGAAGTCTGAAAAGTTGGGTGCGGATAGTCCAAGGCGTCCCTGAAAACCTGAGGCTCAGATTTTTCATATTTTAAGACCCGGGGTCCCTGGGGCCTTTTTAAGGTTTTTGCATCTAAATTGTTAATAATTTGCCCCGGTTTTATCCAATCTCCCTTGTTTTCGTGACCATTTCTCCATTAAGCTTTCGCCCCATTTCCACATTACAGTTAGGGCCCTGGCACCCTGTGGCCCGATGCGTTGTTCACTTGAACCTTTTGTGTGCCCAGCATTTTTCACCCTCTCTAATTGTGTCACTCTCTCAATGCGTGACTTTTAAGTTGAGTCTTGGACTCCTCTCAACGGGCCACCATCCTCATATTTCTATTGAAGCCCTAGGGCCCTTTTTTAGCATTTCTTTCAAATTTTATTCTAACGATTAATTTATAACATACACTTAATTTCGTCTCATTGAAGATGTCAAGCGCTACGTACTAGGATCTTTTAAGATGTTTTCCTCTTAAGGTCTTACTCAAAACTATCAGTTGGCCCCTTTTGGGACCTCTCCCTTAAAAATTGACCGATCCACTAAGCTTTTGTTTACTGATAACTTTTTAGGACTACAAAAGAACGATAAAATTTTTGTGCCCTAAATTGTTAATAATTAGCCCCATTTTTACCCGATCTCCTTCGTTTTTGGGGCTTTATCTCCATTAAGCTTTTCACCATTTCTACGTTCCAGTTAAGACCCTGGCCCCCTGGGACTCAGTATAGGGGAGATGAAAGAAAATTTGCCGAAATCATGTTAACTAAAACTCATAAATTAAACCCGTTTATGGATGAATTGTCTTGTT
This sequence comes from Maratus michaelseni, assembly GCA_963931845.1. Taxonomy (NCBI): domain Eukaryota; kingdom Metazoa; phylum Arthropoda; class Arachnida; order Araneae; family Salticidae; genus Maratus; species Maratus michaelseni. The sequence continues at coordinate 14,443,201 of OZ007599.1, read as the reverse complement.
TGAAAATGTCAGCCACCCTAAAATTTCAAATCGCTATACCTCAGCCATTTTTTAAAATAGAGGCAAATTAAAAAATGCTCTAGAACCCTTGGATCAAGACAGAACATTTAACGGAAAAAGTTTTTAGGATTTCTAATTTTATTTTTACAACTTTTTGAAATTGTAATCTTTAAATGACTATCACAGCGCTTCCTCCAGACGCAATACCTCCAAATTCAACTGGAACCTGCAGGCTATGGTCAAAAACATATACAAAAAAATTGGTTCAATTATCTGCATAACTTCATAAAATTTTCGATGATACAATAGTAAAAATGGAACAAAAATCGCAATCACAGCGCCCTCTTCCGTCGAAATAGCCCAAAATTCAAGTAGAACCTGCTGGCCATAGCCAAAATCACAAAAATTTTTTTGGTTCAATTTTAAGTATAACTTCATACACTTTTCGAGGATACAATGAGGACAGACAGACAGACAATTTGTAAAAACATCTTTTTCGGAATATCTGACCCCTAAAACGTGTAAATCCGTCGAAAACCGGAAGTCGAAAAAAAGTTCGATTACAATACTTTCTTCTATAGAAGTAAGTAAAAAATCATAAATTGGAAATATTTACTGAATACAACAAGTGGATGAAAATAATTAAAAATAATAAAATTATGGTTTACTTTCTAACTAGGTGGCCCACTCGGTGTTTTCCGAGCCCGTGATAATAACCATAAACAGAACTCAAGCTACTATGACTCTTTTAAAAGAAGCTGCATAGAAGGGCCCAAGAAAGGGATTAATATTCAAAATTGGTGGTAGCTAAGGTCAGAGATATTTTTTTGTCGTTCAAGTAGTAGTTGGAAGTCCTAAGTAGTTGTCAGACAAAAAAAAGCTAGTGAATCGGCTGATTTTTAAGGGAAGCTAACAAAGGGGGCTAACTGATAGTTTTGAGCAGGGCCTTAAGAGGAAAACATCTTAAAAGATCCTGGTACTTAGCGCTTTAGAACTTCAATTAGTCGGAATTAAACATAGGGTATCAATTAATCATTAGAAAATTTTTTAAAGAAATGCTTAAAAAAGGGCCCTAAAGGCCCAATAAAAATATAAGCGTGGTGACCCGGGGAGAGTAATCCAAGGCTAAACTTTAAAGTCGCTTAGTAAGAGGGTGACAGAATTATGTGGGTGAAAAATGCATAGCACACAAAAAGTTCAAGGGGCCTCGAGTCGGGCCCCAGGGTCCTAACTGTAATGTAGAAATGTAGGAATAACTAAATGGAGAAAAGACACCAAAAACGAAAAAAAAATCTGATTTAAAGGAGCAAGTTATTAAAAATTTAGGGAAAAAAAACTTCAATGGTGCCCCTATACAGAGTCCCACGGGGCCCGGGTCTTAACTGGAACATAGAAATGGGAGAAAAGCCTAATGTAGAAAAGGCACCAAAAACGAAGGAGATCCGATAAAAATGGGGCAAATTATTAATAACTTGGGGCACAAACCTTTTAAGGTAACCACAGTAAAAATATGAAGGTGTTGGCCCGGGGAAAGGAGTCAAAGACTAAACTTAAAAGTTACACATTGAGAGGGTGAAAAATGCATGGCGCACAAAAGGTTCAAGTCAACACCGCATCGGGCTCCAGGGGGCCAGGGTCCTAACTGAAATGTAGAAATGGGCGGGGAATTTAATGGAGAAAGGCCCTCAAAAAGAAGGGAGATCAGATGAAAATGGGGAAGTTATTAACAATATAGATGCAAAACCCTTAAAAGGGCCCTAGGGGCCCCGGTTCTTAAAATATTAAAAATCTGAGCGTCAGGTCTATAGGACCAGCCTTGGACTATCCACACCCAAATTTTCAGACTTCTAAGTGCGGTAGATTTCGCTTGTCATCGCACACACGTATACAGAACTCAGACAGACAAATACTTTCCTTTTATTAGTATAGATGAAATAAATGAAAAAACTTATAAAATCAAAATACTACTTAATGAAATTGCATTCATGCAGCAATCAGTTCAGTCGCAATCACAAAATGTATTTTATGTTTACATCTCTCAATACTTTTTTTACTTCATAATTCTTTCAAATATAAGGGAGGGGGGTAACCCCCCTATTTGTGTCAGTACAAATGTACTGACTGGGGTTGTTAAAGAAATAGCAGAGGAAATTACAGTAGAAGCGTAATAGCTGATTTTATTAACCCCAAAAGTTAAAATATTAAATTAGGATTCTATTTAATCAATTATCTTCTGTTTGGGAAATACAAAGTATCTCGCAAGGGGTTAAATAATTAGCAGAGTACATTTAAACAGTGTGAAGCGTATAAGCTGATTTAAACCCCAAGTAAATAAATCTTAAATATAATAAAGTTAAACCTGAAAAAGAAGTAGCTTAGATTATGATGGTGGATTAAATGAAAAACAACTAATTAAAAACAAATAACATTTATTAAAAAAGACTTTAAATAAAACAACAAATAAAAATAAAATAAGAAATATATTAACATTATTGAAACACTTATCTGACTTAATTCGTTATGATAGCATATCCATTTATCATGACACAGGTACTTTACATAATATAGATGATCAACTGAAAGACTTAAATATCACTTCTGAAAATGATGTAACCGGAACTCAATGTCGTTTTGAATAAAATAAAACAGTTCAAATTTCATTCTGAACCTCACGATCCAATTAGAACTTCAATTGATGCTAAAAGAGAATTCAGATGAACTGTTGACAATTACTTCTTTTACAGTTTTAGGAAAAACTAATTCAAATGATTTAAGATGAAAAACTACAACGGCTACAAGTTCAAGTCGATTAAACTTCATACTATCTTCGTTGATTTGACAGCTCCAGTCACTAATCTAAAACTGCTCAGGACGTTATGAAGACGGGTCTAAATATCAGTCATTCGTCTAACACTATTTCAGTTCACAGGAAAAACATCCAAGAACAGGAAAAATGACGAACTTGATAAATGATGAACTTCATTTCCAAAAGACAACTATAAAACTACTGACCGACTTTCATAACTATTACACACGAGCTATCATTGTCAATGACTGAAGTCAGACACTTTAAAAATAACATCGAGCCATTTCTGCAAACAGTTGAAACGAAAAACAACTACAATTCCTCCGATAAAACTAAAAGAACAAATGCATCGTAAGCATAGTCAGCGAAGAATATATACCGGTCTCCGACGCATGCTGATTAACTATGCATGACAGAACAACGCCCTCTTCTGGCATCTAGAATGTTCCTAAGAGAGTGGAGTGGAGATGTACGATTGCTTATGCAAATCGTGACTAAAACAATCCGCTACCGCCATCTAGTATCAACAATCTGAACCACTCCAGAAGAGGGTGAAAGGAAAATACGAAGCGACGTTCTTCGATAAGCAGAAATGCGATGTAAACAAACCGTAGACTGAAGAAGGAAAACTTTAATAAAAATAAGTACTGTAAGTAAACTTTAGATATTAAATAAATAAGATTTAAAGTATGAAATATAAATAAAGGAAAGATATTTAAATGAACTATTATAAATCAAGATGAATGAATATTATTAAATAAAGAGCATATGGTAGGATATATAAAGATGCGAGTACAGGGACAAGACCAAGGGTTGCGGATTCCTAACAAAGCCCCCCCCTCTTGTCACCTGTACGACAGACCAAAGTAACACAATCTCAACTCACAAATATCCCCAATGGCATCACTGATATAACCCATGTCACAGCCAATTACTTATATGAGGTATTAAAAAGAACTAACGGGTATTCACCATGGCCAAGAGATTACACCTTTGATCCTAAAACAAAACACTCAACACACCTACCAAAGAGACCTTACACCCTTGATGACCAAAAATTTAACACACAACTAGAAAACCTAAAAATGACCAAAAAAAAAACCCAACGACAATGAGCTCCGGTTTTACATTAAAAATTTATACATATACCATTACACAAAAAAAAAACATATACACATAAAAACATATAAAAAAAAAACAATAATGTCCAGTTTAAAAATTTCACAGTCCTTGACCATTCCATATTGTCATGCACTGTATTGATCATGCACTGATCCCAGCTTGATCTCATTTCAAAACATTAAATTCTGAGATCTAAAAATCTATTATACATACATAAAACATATACCCCCATCCTGAAAAGTATCCTGCCCTCAAAAATCCTACTTTCCAAATGACCAAAGGGAATTACAATTAATCAGATGAAACAATTACAATTAGATGGAACAAAATTTCTCCCCAGCCAAAAACACATTGACAGTATATAAAAATTTCAAGCCAAATATTAATAAAAACATGTAACTCAGCAAACATTTCATGTAACATCCTTCATGTAGTTCAAAAACTGGCCAAACAGCTTATGTAAATCCATAACACCTCAGTCAGGGATCACACTTAGAGAAGATATTAATATGCTCTCTCCCAAAATTCTCACCGTTATACCTCCTTAAAAAAAAACTAAACAATTCTTATAAATTTATGTGTAAAAACAAAAACAACTTAAAAACAAAAACCAACTAACTACCCAAGAATCTGATCAGAACATCAATTATATGGAACATCGCACACATACTTTCCCTTTTGAAACGAGGCAATCCAGAAAACCTTCCATTCATTCATCCCCATTCTTTCCTATCTACTCTGGATATAGAATTTTAATATACACATTCCCTCACAAAAATAAGACGTAGGTAGAGAGCCAGAACTATCATAATGAGATTTAAATTAACAGTTTAAGGAAACCAAAAACACCATATCATGATAGTATAAAAACTATCACAAAAAAAAGGGCATTATTCATAACATCATTCCCAAACATCAGCCAGGACTACTATAGATGTCTCAATCATGCTTTGTATACATACACAGCATAAAAACTAATTTCTGTAAGTGAAAAATAAGTCACTATTTTCTGAAAATTACCATCCAAATTCAGGAGCCCTAGTACATTAACAAAAACACCATATAGCTCACAAAACCAGATGGCAAAAGATGATTTAGTCAAGCATCTATATATGCTATGCCGAATTCTCAAGCAATAAGCAACTAAAAAGAAATTCCACCCGACAATGAAAACATCGAACATCTGAACATCAGTAACCACTGCCAAGTAAAAATTCCACACCTAGAAATTGCTCGACCGAAACAATTTTTACACATTTAATTTACTAAAAATCTTAAAAAGGCAATTATCAAACTTTTAAATTACAAGCAAATTAACACGTCAATGTCCTTAGCCAGAAAGAAGAACCATCACATCCAAAACTAAATTTCAACTACAACAATTCCTGAATGAGAAAACAGTATCCATTTCCATACCGTCGCCCAACTTCATGGAATTCCCCCTCTCTTAACCTCTCAGAAAAACAACTTACACAGCAATATATCATTCCTCCAAAATAGTACCTATGGGAGAATTCAACACACGGACAACTAACCAATGCAAGGTTGAACATAAAAGAAATCCAGCATCCCAAATCATGAATTTAGCAATGAGATAGTAGTAAATTAGTAGTGAGGGCCCTCTTTTCTTCATGACATGACAATGCCAGAATCTTCTCACTTAAAAACCTGCACTCACACCCGATACAAACTCATTGAGTTCAAAAGTTAAATTCACTTTAAAAATCAGTAGTGAACAACTCTTGGTATTATGACACAGTCATTCAACCCTTTGCTTTAAAACTTTTGCAAACACATAAAAAAATACCCAGCTGCTTCCTCTCAGTTCTAGACAAATTATTTTCCCTTTATTTTCTTCTTAACATTAAATTTTTTTTTTCTTCTTTCTTTCTGTTAACTTAACCTTTCTCTCTCTTAAAACAATTTTTTTTCTTAACAAATTCCCCCCAATCATTTAAACTACAAGACTATCCTCCAGACCCACTTGAAATCCATTTCATATACATATGCATTAGAAATAATCCACTAAAAATAGCTATTGCAAAATCAAGATTTAAACCTCTGCATTTCCAAAAAAAAAAAAAATTTATCTGAAAACTAAACACATATTAATAAATTATATCTATTCATTAAATAGAAAACAGACAACATGAATATTAAAAATTTTAAAATTCTAACACTTTTATTGAAAATAAATTTAAATTTTTAATAAATTAAAACAAAAATAGTAGATTATTTGCATATATAATGTATTATACATCTCTTCATGACCTTTAGTTAACATGACATAATTGGCTTTTAATATACTACTTTAAAAACAACTTATTTTATATTACTAAAAAAAATTTATTTGACCTCCCCCCAAAGAAAAACTAAACTTTTATCATGAAATTTACATTTATAAATATATCTTGACAGGTAAAATTTTAACGGATCAAATTAAAAACTTCCAAATTATAAAATTAAATATATAAATACCATAACCAAAGCACAACACTCAATTTAGTTACACAGGGCAAGGCCATCTTACACTTTTTCCTTCAAATTTAAAACTAAAGCCTACCCAAACCAAACAGTGAATGCTGCTTAAAAATGTTAGGAGTAACTTCTGTAAAGAAAACCCTAAAAAAAAATTTAAACATTTTGAAAACCATTATCTTAAATTTTATAATAAAAAAAAATTTCTATTAAACTTCAACTGAATTTTAAATATCCAACACTTTTTTTTAATAAAATTTTCAAAATTACTAGAAAAGAAGGTCAATTCAACAATCAGTTTACAGATTTTTAAACATACTTTAAAAAAAAAATTGCTTTAAATAGCTCAAAAATTTAAACCCAGTTAAGTTCAGATTAGAGTCCTGCATCGGGTCGGGTTACCCGCTTTTACCCGCACCCGACCCGAGGGTCGGGTCGGGTTGACGCATTATTTTTTCGTTGCGGGTCGGGTTGACTTTTACTTTTTTGCTGCGGGTCGGGTTGGGTTGACTTTCATTTTTTGCGGGTTCGGGTTGACTTTTAACTCTTGCGGGTCGGGTTCGGGTTGACCCGCTTTTTTTAAAGTATATCCAAAATATTTTTTCAGTTGAAAAATATATCTACAATAAAATATTTATAACGAACAACTCTATTTAGCGATCACTTCTTCATTTTTTAACACATATATTTTGTACGCTTTTATCACTGAATAGTAGATATTTCCGAATAACAAACTGCTTCGACAGTAGATTCCTTTTTCGCTCAGTTGTATCTGACCCGAAACAGAAAAAGCTATTTGAAATCAATCTGCAATCCGATCTGAACATGAAAAATATTTATCGTCGAGTCGCAACCTGAGACCTGAGACCAGACCCAAACCCGGCACATTTCAATCGGAACACGAAATAATTTAACTCGAACTCGACCCGCAACCCGCAACGAAATAAAACAAATAGTTCATTTAAATATCATTAAGGAAAACCCTTTTTAGCTTACAGGCTATCAAAGTCTAAGAGCTACTGTGCCCACCCGATCTGTATGTATGTACGTATGTATGTACGTACATAACGCGATAATTCTGGATAGAATTATCAGATTTGGTTCAAATGTTGTATATAGGTTCATACTGATAAGGCGCTTCCCTGATCAATTTTGGGGGTTCATTGGTTAAGTATAAAGAGAGGAAAGGGGGGAAATCCCCCTTTAATGGGTTTTTCATTCAGAATTATCAGATTTGCTTCAATTTTTATACATAGGTTCATACTGATAAGACCTCAGTAGTTTTGGGGGTTTTATTAGTTAAGTGTAACGGGGGGAACGGGGGCCTAATTCCCCTTAATAGGTATTTTATGCAGAACTATCCGATTTGCTTCAAATTTTGAAAATATTTCTTTGAAATAAGAGTATAATATTTAAAAAAATTTTCATTATACGATTAGTGTGAATAGCCTGTGAGCTCAATGCCATTAGTTTAACTGGGCACTTTTCTTTATTTAATTGAATGAATTAGTAGCATTACATTAATGCTCAGGAATTCCACTTAATCTATCTTTTTAATATTGTAAAAAAATAATAATAATTAAAAAGCATCTACTGATAAATACGACAAAATTAAAACTTTAATTATAGAAAATGTTTAAAACTCGATTTAAAAAAAAAAAAAAAAAAAAAAAAAAAAAAACTGACTAACCATCTTAAAAGCAGAACGCATGTCGAAAAAATCTAGTTAGTCATTCTTCACTAATCCGTGGTTTGAGGGCAAGAGCAAAACATTTATATATTTATTGTTAATATGTTACTGTTTCTTGTTTACATTTAGTATAATTTTGCCTGTGTTTAATATATCTTTGTTCATATCTTTTACTTAAATTTAATTCCTTCGTATAACATTAATGGTTAATTCAAAAGTTTTTTTTAAAACTGTATTTTAATAGCAACCGCATCTAACAAAAGCTTTAATACTGTCTAAAAATATAAATGCCATATATTTATACATGTAAATAATAAATAGAATATTTCCATTCCTTGCAACTGCAACCAATATACCCACCCCCCTTCCTCCAAGCTTTAAAACAATTAAAGCAAGTATGTGTGTAGGGGAGAAGGGAATTTTTTTTCATATCATACATAAGCAATAAATGCCATAACTTTTTGAGTGATATACACGCATATATATATTTTTTCATTCAGTTGGCAAAACTTCTCAAATGGATTAAAATATTTTTATAATTAATATTTAATTAATATTTTTAATTATTTTTATAAATTCATCTAATGTAAACTTGTATATTCATATTCATATTGAGCCGGTGAAACGAGCTCGAGAAATTAGTAAAACGTGTGAGCAGATAATACATTTTCCGCTCTACATCTATTTTATAATCATAAGTAACTCATAATTAATTACGCATTCCCCTTCTTTAGAATGTCTTAAATATAACTACTCCATTTAATAGATAATATATCCTATCAGTCTGCGAATATATCAGTTTATGTCCCGAGTTGTAAATAAACAGAAATGGTAGAAAACTGAAACTCGTTTTCAGCTGGCGTCTTATAATTGAAGTTCAAGATCGTTTTACTCTTTTTATTTATTCTTGGTAACGTCCAGGGATGAAAGTGTTTTAGTTTTCTGGATGTAAATAAAGCATAAGCAACTTAATGGTGTTTATTTCACTAGAGAGTTCTAAGTGGGTACCACCAATTAAACGTTGCCTGGTACTTGGATATTACTTATACTGACAGATTCTTGTTTACATGGGTTTTTGGATGCAACATATTATATGAATTGGTGCGAGAAGTTTCTCACTGTTTTACTCAATTGAAATCTAGTAGTTGAAAAGGATAAGTCGATCGAGAATGTCTAACGACGATATAAAGAAAAAGATAGACAAAGAAGAATATTTCTTAAAACCAAAAGTTGGAAAATCAGAAATATGGAAAAGATTTAAACAAGTTTTTGATAAAGACGATGTTTTAGTACCGGATGTTATAGCTTGTGATAACTGTCACAAAGTGTTTCGTTTTGACAGCCATAAAACAGGAACATCTACTCTTTTAAAGCATAAATGTATGCCTTCAAGTAAAGGAGCTCAAGGAAAATCTATTGACAGCTTCTTCAAAGAAAAAGAAACGGTACCTTCTGTACAAAAACCATCTCAAGAAGATAAGAAAATTATCATTGAAAAAATAACAAAATTTGTATGTCGGGACCTGAGATCATTTAACATCATTAAAGGAAAAGGCTTTCAGGAGTTAGCCCAATCTTTAATTTCGCTGGGAAGTAGATGTGGCGATATGGATGTGAAAGATGTACTTCCAGATCCAACAACAGTATCAAGGAACATTCATCAAATAGCACAGAATATTAGAGACGAGGTTAAAGAAGAACTAGGTAACACAATTGAAAAATGGGGTGGAGCAGTTACGCTAGACTTGTGGACAGATGATTACAAAAAAAACTCTTATCTCTGCATGACAATTCATTATATAAACGATAAGTGGGATTTAATAGACCGAGTATTACATACTACCTTATGGGACAGTAACCAGAAGAAAACGGGTGACAATATAAAGCCCATAGTTATACAGAATCTAGAAAAGTTTGGTATTAGTGAACAATTTGAAAATTTAATCTATGTAACAGATAGAGGATCAAATTTGATTGCTGCTCTTAGAAACAATGTTAGATTATCTTGTACTGCTCACATATTAAATAACATTCTGGAAAAAACTGTGGATAGGAATACTCAATTTTCAGATATGATAAATGCTTCAAAATCCCTTGTGAAGTTTTTTAAGCAAAGTGGCTTGCAAAATAAACTGTCAAAGTCTTTAAAGGCTAGTGTAGATACCAGATGGAACAGTTCATTTTTTATGCTGAAATCAATTGCAGATGTTTACTGTGAAGTGAAAGAGCTTCTTTCACAGAGAAAAGAAGAGAGCAAGCTCATTGAAATCCGACAGCCTTGCCTTGAAAAACTTATATCATTCCTGGAAAAATTTAAAATTGCATCTGACGAAATTGAAGCAACAAAACGACCAACACTTTTTTTGGTAATAATTTGGTACAACCGACTGTTAAAGCATCTTGAAGTTACCGATGATGACGATGGAAATTTTCGTGATTTAAAATCATCATGCCACGCCATTTTCAAAGAAACTTTTGAAATTAATAAATATCATAAGATGGCTATTTTCTTACATCCAAAGATGAAGTCGCTGAAGATATTGAACGATCGAACAGAAATTGATTCTGTGCATGCAGAAATAAACAATTTAATTTCTGCCTATAGCAAGAAGATTAAAGATGAAAATACAAATGTTACTGACAGGAAATCTATTCCAAGTTATGAATCAATGGAAATAATATGTAAAAAAAACCCGGCCAAAAAGCAAAAAAAATAAAATGTAACATTTCAGATTTTGAAGACACAGATGAAAGTGACAACGAAATTAGTGAATTGGAACGCTATATAGCTCTAAAACCTGGCAAATTTAGGGACAGTGATGGCAATCAAACAGATGTTCTGAAATGGTGGCATACAAATGAAGCAAATTTTCCTTTGCTATCCAGAATAGCAAAATTCATTTTAAGTATTCCTGCAAGTAGTGCAGCTAGTGAAAGAGATTTTTCCTCAGCGGGTTTAACTCTTAGTGATAGAAGAACAAATTTATGTCCAAAGAGATTGGATGATATTCTTTTCCTACACAGCAATTTAAAATATCATGATGCATAAAAAGAAAAAAAGAAACTAAAACATTTTCTATATAAGCTTAAAATATAATTATACTTTATGTCATAAAATATTTTGATCAACAAGTTTCATCAAAAAGTAAGATACTTCTTTATATATTTTTTATTCAGTACTGCAAATTAAATAATCATGATTCATAACTGAGTATATTAACTACTGTATATTTTTCAACTTATATCTATCTTTTAATTATTTATTATTATTATTATTATTATTATTATTATTATTATTATGTGTTCTTTTTAAATTATCATTTTTTATATATTTATCTATTTATTTTTTTGTCAGATAAATTGTTTCAATCAGCAAGTTTCATAAAAGAATAAAAAAAAAGTCATTTCTGCAAAATTTTGTTTTACATGGCAAATTTAAAGTATCATGATTCACCAAGAGAAGTTAACGTAAAATAATTACAGTATAACTTTTGAAATATGATTATTTTTAAGTACTAAATTTTCAGGATGCATAACCGTGCATTTTTTACTACCACTATTTCCGAATAGTATTCTAGCTTAATTTAATAGCAGAAATCTGAAATTTAATAAGTCTTACTATTCTGGTATTCAGATTAAAACACTTCTACGCACCCTCTCTCTATATATATATATTAAATTTCCAAATTAAACTTAAAATACTATAAAATTTAAACGATATATATATGTATATATATATATTTGCTTTCAAATTATCATCCTTCCTTGTCCTTGCTGTTGTGTAAACTTTTCAGCCTGAAAACTTGATACAGCTTGGTGATATCTGCATATTCTTGTTCTATATTGAAAATTAAAGTAGTTTAAAATGAATAATATAACATAAAATAATTGCAGGAATATTTTTTAAATATGTTTATCATTGTCAACTTTTTATGGATGTTTGATTTTAAATTATCATTTTTCGTACTGTGTAAATTTTAATGTCAATGTTTCAATCTGCAATTTTTTGGGAAAAAAAAATAGATTTTATGTATATATATATATATATATATTTATATCAAAAATCCATGAAAGAAAATAGTTGGAAATGCTTTCTGTATAATATTTAAATATATACAGGGTGATTCATAAAAGATGGGCAGAACTTTAAGGGGTTATAGTACACTTAAAGACAAATAATATTAAATAGGAGACTAAGGGTCCCAGACGTATTCCCAAGGAGATAGGGGGCATTAAAGTTTAGGGTCCGAAATTTCAAATGATTATAAAACATGGAAAAATTGGTCGATTCGTTTGCGGTTTTTGCAAAAAATTTTCTTTATGCCAGTATTTTCTTGAAATAAAATTTTAAAGTTCAATTTCAAAAAATGCCGATAGGGGGCGCTTTAGACTTTGGAGTAACAAACAACTATTTTTTAACGTTATTTCTTGTATTTCTTTAAATGATTTCGAAAGCTTAGACTTAAATTTTGATCTAAAAATCTGAGTCCTAACGAGTAGTTAAGTAGCGTAAACTGAAATTTGAAATTTGAAACCCTTCTACCCCCAGAACAAAAATCAGTTATTCCCGATCTTTGTGTCGTAGATTAGGCTCTAACTACTGCCGCGTTTTGCTAAAATTATTCTTTATGTCAGTATTTTCTTGAAAATAAATTTTAAAGAAAATTTTCAAAAAATTCCGATAGAGGGCGCTTTAGACTTTGGAGTAACGAACAACTATTTTATACCGTTATTTTTTGTGTCTCATTAAATGCTTTCTAAAGCTTAGACCTTAGTACCTTCACACGTGAAGGTACATTTAACACACACAATGCACATGTATGGACGGATGTCAATCCACATGCTACGTATCCACATGCTCATCAGAGACGCTTTTCCATCAATGTTTGGGCAGGAATCCTCGGAGACCACCTAATCGGACCGTACCTTCTTCCTGAACGCCTCAACGGTAAAACATACCTCACATTTCTGCAACATGTGCTGCCAGACCTGTTAAACGTTGTTCCTCCACGCATCCGGCGGGTCATGTGGTTCCAGCACGATGGAGCGCCAGCCCATTACGTACGAGACGTCCGCAACTATCTGGACATCACATTTCCGAACAGATGGATTGGTCGAGGTGGTCCTGTTGCTTGGCCTGCTCGCTCGCCAGATCTTTCACCCCTCGATTTCTTTTTTTGGGGACGATTGAAGGCTCTTATGTATGAGACACCCATTGAATCCCCCGAGGAACTGGTCGCCAGACTTTCCGCCGCTGTAGGGGAAGTGCTCGAAAAGCCTGATGTTTTCGCGAATGTTCGCCGTTCCATTCGTCGCCGTTGTTCTGCGTGCATAACCTCTGGTGGTCACAATTTTGAACATTTATTGTGATTACATGTTAATAAATATGCTTTGGTAACATAATCCTAATTTGTGTCTTTTTACCTCGTATCACAGCACACAATGTGTGGACATGGTAAACTGAACTGTGCTCAGGAGTAGAAATTTCAAACCCCTCTCCCCAGAAACTTAACCACGTCTAACGATTCAGATTTTGGGCTGAAAATTTAAGTCTAAGCTTTAGAAAGCATTTAATGAGACACAAAAAATAACGGTATAAAATAGTTGTTCGTTACTCCAAAGTCTAAAGCGCCCTCTATCGGAATTTTTTGAAAATTTTCTTTAAAATTTATTTTTAAGAAAATACTGACATAAAGAATAATTTTAGCAAAACGCGGCAGTAGTTAGAGCCTAATCTACGACACAAAGATCGGGAATAACTGATTTTTGTTCTGGGGGGAGAAGGGTTTCAAATTTCAAATTTCAGTTTACGCTACTTAACTACTCGTTAGGACTCAGATTTTTAGATCAAAATTTAAGTTTAAGTCTAAGCTTTCGAAATCATTTAAAGAAATACAAAAAATAACGTTAAAAAATAGTTGTTTGTTACTCCAAAGTCTAAAGCGCCCCCTATCGGCATTTTTTGAAATTGAACTTTAAAATTTTATTTCAAGAAAATACTGGCATAAAGAAAATTTTTTGCAAAAACCGCAAACGAATCGACCAATTTTTCCATGTTTTATAATCATTTGAAATTTCGGACCCTAAACTTTAATGCCCCCTATCTCCTTGGGAATACGTCTGGGACCCTTAGTCTCCTATTTAATATTAATTGTCTTTAAGTGTACTATAACCCCTTAAAGTTCTGCCCATCTTTTATGAATCACCCTGTATATAACAACATTTATATTTGAATATGCTTAATTGTAAATTCTTTGTGGATATATATATTTTTTAATTTTCACCTTAGTTACTGATAGTTTCTTTATTTTTATAAATACTTAATTCTCACTATTGTATTTGAGGACCATAGAGGCCAAGGGGTATAAGTGACAAAATTGAAAAAACTGAGTTAACTGCACAGGCGATCTCGAAATAAGGCTATTTATTAGTACGTAAAAAAATATAAGTGATTGTTTAATTATTTGTTGCGTTCTGGAGGTCATTTACTGAAGCATTCGAAATTTCTACCACTTTTTATCAATACAGATTAACTATAAATTGGAAAAAACAAAACAATGTACTCCACCTTCTTTACATAGTTATTGAAATAATAGTTCAAAAACCACAATGAAATAAGCAACAGTTTCATAATTATTTCAGTTGATTAATATTGACTCAAAACTTTGAACTCAATTTACTCGAAATCGAAATTTTGTAACTTGTACCCCTTGGCCTTTAAGGTCGTCATTTATTTTTAATGTTATAGCACTGTATATCAAGTATTTAGTAGAAAAAAAAATCTGTTTTTAATAATACTTCAGTAATTTTTTATTGTAAATAAAGCCATGTCATTAAAAATTAGAAAATTAGATTTTTGTCTAAATTGCAAGATTAAATAACTTTTTATAACAAAATTGTGAGTCTCAAATAAGTATATTTAACCGGATGCAAATGCAAACAAATATAAAATGAAAGTTATGAAGTTATGACAGGAAATCAAATTCAGTAATTAAATCTTAATATATTTGAGTAACTTATTAATTTTACAAAATAGAAAGAAAAATATTATTAAATTTATAACACACATTAATTTTAAAATACTGAGTTGTATCTCAAGAAGTTTGAAATTATTAAATTTGTTATTATTTTTATTCATTTGGTGGTCTAGGTTTTAATTTATCAATGGCCTTACAATAATTTTCAGAACAGTTTATTAGTTCAACACCCTTTAATATATCAATTTTATGTGTGTATTTATATTTATCTAAATCTCTGACTATTATTTCATCAAATATTATGTTTCTATTAAGGATGTTCTCAAATGCAAAAGAGTTACTTTCTGACATATATTGGAATTCATTTATGTTCATAAAAGGATGGAACTAGCAGGTTTTTTTATTCAGAAACTATGTAATTGATTGGCGTTTTTTTTTTTTTTTTTTTTTTTTTGTGAAGGCAGAAGATTTTTCAGAAAATACTGTCAAAGTTGGCATTTTAAAGCGAATTCCGGACGTGACAGCGTGGTAAAGTGGAAAACTAGTCGTCACGTGACACGAATTGCTTATAACTCGATTATTTATCAAAAAATGGAAAACGGTATTCGATTCCAAATTGTTTCAATTGACATGGCTGCCAGTTTTATGACTTTACATTTAAAAATGTGTTAGAAAGCTTCGCGTTGTTGCGAGAAGGGAATTTAAGAACCACCTTAAAACAGCACTTATTATTATTATTATTATTATTAATTTTGTTTCCCCTCCACCACCTAGAACCTGTGCGCCGGGGCTACAATTGGTGCTTTTTCTCCTTATCAAACTTGGTTACTTGCTGTCACTTTCTAATTCACTCTACATTACGTAATATATATATATATATATATATCTTCATCTTATTCAAAAATTAGAACCTCAATTTATTGGATATTTCGTTATATTGTATTGTATTTGTCGGTTAATATTATAGTATGTTTTTTTTTATTTTTTTTTATTTAATGGTTATTATTAACAAAAGTTTATATATATATAAAAAGAACTAAATACCCACTACCGCCTGGATGACTGATTGTATCAGTTTTGTTCTAGAATAATAATACATAATTTGGAAAAATGGGGAAGAATGCAGATAGGGAGTTTAATTCGAATAATTCTCCTCAAGGTACTGCTTCGTCAAGTGTAATATATGTGTATATGTAGGAACTATCACAAATACAAAAATACGATACATGTATTTTTATGTGTATCAAAAATAAAATGTTGGTAATATTTTTCATATTCCAGTGTTCTTAACTGTACCATAGAGAATAATTTATGATTAAATTTCTTATATATAATTTAATTATTTTGCAGTAAATTGAATATATACTCATTCATATTCAAATATGTATTTATTTTCTTCTAAAACGTAGTTCTGTTCAAAATTTTATGAAAATTCAAAGAACTCTAATTTGATTAAAACATCCAAATGACTCGCAAGTAGGTCCACACCAAGAGTAGTGCGGACGGTGCCCCGGCACCAAGCACTTTAAAATGCCGACAGGCGTTTTCAGTTACCACTTTAATGTTCCCAGGGAGCGATAGAAATATGTACAAAATGTAAATTCTTATTTTTATGACAAATGAAAATTGCCACTTACAAACTAGTATTTCTTTTCCATAAACACTTACACTATTTAGATTTATTTCACTCTAAACCATTTTATTTTAGCATTTTTTCGTAAATTATAGAAATTGTATAATCTTATTAAGATCTTTGAGCGGCTCTGTTATGTAAATTGCGCACTAATTTTCGTTTAACGCTTTTAAGGGCAAAGTATTCTATTGTTAGGATGTTGAAAGGATTGAATGACACCAGAATTTGTGAACAAACTTTCTGAAAATAACTAAAAGCTTTTCTTTACGTGCATTAGAAAAGCAAAATTTTATTCAAAAATTCTGGTGCCATAGTGGCATATGGGTATTTGATATATGGTAAGATGTTTATATAATATGCCACCGCCCTTTAAGGGAATTATGTGCAATAGACACATGTGCAGAAGCCACAAATTAAAATAACATTCAAATTTTTAGACCTTGACTCGTGGTTATTTGATCATTAAAGTTATTTTTTACAGCTTTTGAGTTTTGGGAATTAAAAAAATTATATGTCTTATTAATTTTTAAATATTCTTAAATAATATCTCTCCTTCTCCCTAAATCTAAAGATGCAGTGGAGGTAAAAAATAAAATTTAATGGGCAGTAAGATTCTACAATTAAATTTAGCTCATTTATACAGGATGTTGTCAGTGCAAACTTTCTTAAAATTGAAAACATCACATGATAATTTTCTCCGACTGCAGTGAGAAGCTGATTCAGTGAAAACTTTTAACTAAAAAAAGTGCTAAACACAGCACTGATGGGCAGAATAGCTGATTATTGGATTTTGTATGAAATACCATAATGTCGGCGCAAACTTCTGTCAATTAGCTTTATAGTGTTTGTTCAATAAGCTACATTACTTTGTTTTTGTTTCTAGTTTGCGGAGATAGTTTTATTGAGTATAAATTAAATTGCATTGAAAATCGCACAAAATATCAATGTCGCAGTTAACTATATCCCTTTAAAATTTTGTGATTTTATTTAAAATTTAGATTAAAACCAGCCAAGTTTCGATCTTTTTTTTTCTTCGTTTAAATCAGAAAATGGGAAAAGAAACAGAAATTAAAGTAACAAGCATTTAATTCTAGAAAAAAAAAAAACTATTGAGAATAATTTTAACCAAAATAGTTGTCGTTTCGTATCTGCCAAACCTTCTAATGTTTTTCCAGATATATAAACATGTTTTCAAACAGAAAATTTATAGAATAAGGCATCTTAATCTTTCTTTTATTTGGTGCTTATTTGATTATATCTATATAGGAAGGTTTGGCAGCTATGTCGTTTAATAATAAGCTTTAAAAAATTTTCCTATTGGATTGGGAATGCCAAATCAACGAGTGGCTCAACCTGTGCATTTTAGATTTTAATGAAAGTTACAGGAACTCCCTGATGATATAAATGAGAATATGCTTTTATAATTTTTCTTTATCTCAGTAAATTTTCATACAATTCATTTTTAAATTTCAAAAATTCATCATCTTTTGGTTTGTTTTCAATTTTGAATTTCTCAAGCTCTATCAGGCGTAGAGAGTTGTTTGACCCCCCATTTTACAGAGAATATCATAAGATTTAATTTGATATGAATGTTGACTATACTTGACTAAAAAAAATAATAAAATTTTATATATATATATATTTTTTTTTTTTTTTTTTTTTTTTTTTTGGAAAAATTATATGTTTTTGTAATATTATAAACTTTAAATCCTAAAAGTTTTAGAGTGGGATCTCAATGAGATCAGCAGTTATGTAAAAAAAGAAAAAATGTTAAACACCAGTTAGGGCTGGTATTTAAAAAGTTAAGCACCTTGCCAACTTTAGGATTGTACTAAAGACAATATTGTCTTATTAACTTTAAACAGTAATTTTTTTTTTCCATAAATCTGATACCATTCATATTCCATTCTAAAACTTTCAGGATTTAAAATTTAAAATATTAAATTAAAAAAAATAATTAAAAAAAAACAACACTATATTATTTTATTTTTTTTTAATTTAATTTATTATTTTTTTAACCAAGCATAGTCAAACTTGTATATCAAATTTAATCTTATGAAATTCTCTTTAAAATGAGGGGTCAAGTACACGACCTGATGCAGGATTCTGCTCAACGATCTTGAGGTGTCCGCTATTTAGAGATTTCACTGTATTTGAATATGAAATAACATACATTTGTCCATTTTAAGGGGCGTTCGTAATTATGTAAATACGTAGCACCTATTGTCGTCGTTCAATCCGTCCGTCCGTCCGTCTGTCCGCATATGACAACGCAAAATCTACCCAACCGAATGATTTGAAGTGTAATATATATATTCTTTGAAGAATTTTGACGAGTCATTTCAAATTTTATGTCAATCGGATAAAAACTTAAAACGATATTCATAAAAATATTTATTAATAATTTGAATTTTTGTTTTAAATCGGCGGTACTTCTTTCTTATAGGAGCTTCCGAGGTTTAATCGTCAAGCAACCGAGATACTTATTTTATTACGGAAATTAATCTGCAGACGATATAATTAATTTCACAGAATTAAAGATCACCAAGATCTGAATATTTATATAACTAGTTATGGTACATTTGTCACGTTTGACGTACAATTTCAAACTTGTTCTGCATAAAATTGGTATTAGACAAATAATTGTACATATACTTTTCATAATAGCATTAAAACATGGTTTATTGTCCTTTCACTGCGGGTTGCGGGTTCGGGTTGAAGTATGTCGGGTTGCGGGTAGTCAAAAATTATTTTTGCAGGTTCGGGTCGGGTTGCGGGTCGACGAAAATTATTTTTGCGGGTTTGGGTCGGGTTGCGGGTTGACTTCAAATTGAATTTGCGGGTTCGGGTCGGGTTCAACCCGACCCGTGCAGGACTCTAGTTCAGATATCTTAATTTATTTTGACAATGTCAATTAAACCAATTCAGAAAGGCACATAAAAAATATACTTCGCCAGGCATCTAAAATATATGACAAAACTCACAGAACACTCACTCATTCCTCACAAATTATATCCAGTCATACCATCTAGATCATGCACTCTCCTATCATTCCTCCGTATGCAACTGCTGAATACAACTACGGATTACATCTCCTTCACTCACAAAAAAAAGATGGATACTCCAGATGCCCACAAAGTCAAAAAAATTTCGAAAACAATCAATTTTAACAATTAACTTTAACAAAAGCCATATTTCTATCTCAAATTTATATCTTTACTAGCAATAAAAAAATTTCAAACTTTTAAAGTTCTTAAATTTAACATTTAATTATCAACATTTTAAACAAATTTAAACTCTTTACTAAAAATCAATATACATATATATAAAAAATCATATAATTTCATTTTAAGATTAACACAATTAATTAACCACAATTAAACTATTAATTAAAACAACTATTCAAGAATTAACTTCAGTTAAACCCAAAAAAAAAACAGTCTTGTAAAAGATGCAGTCCTTAATACATAAATACATATTTAATAGCACTTAAATAAGGTAACTTGGTCCAAGATGTAAAATAGCACTGGAATCAGTCCTATAGATCAATAAAAAGTCTTACAGATCACTATAAGGCATTTTCACAGACGAGTGGCCTCTCCTTCCTATATGTATTAAAATGGCACACAATCCATATGGATGGCAAGAGGAAAACTGGACTAAACAAACACAAACATCAGAGGAATGTCACTTTGACGAAATAGCGGTTTTTCTTTATAAAAACAGGGACAAAGTCAACAACTTGTAAAACATTGCAGAAACGGTCCGATGACATTTAATCCAAAAACAAAGTCATTAATCCAAAACATATCGAAACAGGGAGGTGCCCATCACGCTCCACTGCTCGCCTAACACTAAATGACTTTCACGAAAACTAACTTTCACCGATGTATCACCTTTTTCACTACAATCGATGTCATCATTTCACCAGATGAACTTCTTTATTCTTCAATAACTTTCTTGATACTTCAAAAAAAACTTCATTTTTACTTTAATTCTGTGTCATGATCTTAAAATAACCTCATAAACTTTTAAATTCCAAAGTCACCGGTGAGGAACCGAACTAACCGGGAAATTTTCTTGGTTAGAAGGGTCACGTGATCGGTTACATGAAAATTTATTTAAATCGAATTGGCAACGCTCGATTGAGAGAAACGAGAGAAACAAACAGTTCTCGCCAAGCTAGTAATTCATAATGACGTCACAAAAGGTGGCTGACTAGAAAGAAAGACAGGGCGCGTTGCTTTGGACCAATCGCTGGTCGCGGTCAGCCACCATTTATGACGTTTTGAGAGTGAATGAGCAAGCCCGGTATCTAGTGTTGCCTTGACCATAACTGTAACGTTGGAGTCCGGTCCATCTCTTCTAGGTTCATGCCAAAGACATTACACAGGCTGGCAATGCCCATTCAAAAGCCATCAGCCATCTGAAGTAAATTGAAACACCCAAGGGGCTCTCAATAGAAAAATTGTGTACGAGATTACGGAATCGCAATGATTACAGCTGATTACTGTGATTATAACTGATTACACATAGATTACAGTTGATTATGGTTGATTACACTCAGAAATGCGTAATTCCCTTTGATTACAGGTGATTACACTGCTACAAGTTGTGATTTAACAGTTTCACTCGATTTTAATGCATTACAAAAGCTGTTAAACTTCTAGAGACAACTGTAGGAGGTTGTCAAACTGATTTAATAACAAACAAGGAAAAAAATAAAACAACTGTACAAAATACTGAAAAAACAATAGAAAAATTTTCAAACATACACATACATGTATGAATAAGTGATTCATTTACCATTTTACAAAACGTTGAAAATTAGTACTTTTTCTTCTTTTATTAAGCATGCATTAAATATGAAACTGGATCAGTTCGAATCCGAGTTTAGGCGCGAAACGGATTAGGTCTATAAATTTTATGCCAGTCTTCGGGCTCGGTGGGTTCAAGATAAAATATTTTAATTTATTTTTTCACAAATTGAAAAGAGCGGAAAGAAAAAAACTTGCTATGTGAGAAACAAGAACATACTCTAGTTTCTTAAAGTGTTTTAAATTCATTTAAAAAATTGTTTAAAATAGAATTGTGTTGTTATTGATAGAACAAAAGGACAAATATTCTACCTGATTTTGAAACCTGTGCATCTTCAGTGTTAATAACATAAAAAAATAACTCTGAAGGCTCGGCCTACAGGCACAGGTAGATTTCGAAGACGCAGACCGTAGGGCACCTATTTGTCGGGAATTGCGAAAGAAATTACCTTTTGCGGTGATGCGGCAGTTGGAACCGCCTACTTCGAAACCTAACTTGTTTGCAGGCAGAACCAGCAGGGATTTTTTATTTATTTATTTATTTATTCTTGCTATAAGAGTTGGTCCTATAAAAAACTTGTCAATATAGAAGTTTTAGATAATATTAAGAGGATTTATAATAAATTTAAGCAGATTTGAAATCTTGGGAATTGACGAAGTTATGAATTTTTTTCTTCTAAAACCCTCCTTCACCCCCCCCTCCTAAGGCAATTTTTAATTATATCAAAAATCTGTCATGCATAAATTTTCGGCCCTTCTTCTAGAAGTAATAATAACTTCAAACGGATTCGATTCGTATCATAATTTAGAAATTATGGGGTTTTTTCTGTTTTCACAAAAGCCCCTCCCCCCCCCCCTTGGTTCGATTTTGCCCATTAACGAACTTGACCGAGATTTTACTCCCCTTGATTTTATGTATGAGTTTCGAAAAAATGCGGGAGTTGGAACCGCCTACTTCGAAAAATAACTTGTTTGCAGGCGGAGCCGGAAGGGATTTTTTTTGTTTTTAATTTTTTTTATTTGCTATAACGGTTGGTCCTATAAAGAACTTGTCAATATAAAAGTTTTAGATAATATTAAGAGGATTAATAATAAATTTACGCGGATTTAATATCTTGTGAATTGACGAAGCTATGATTTTTTTCTTTTAAAACCCCCTTCCCCCCCCCCTTGGGGCCATTTTTAATTATATCAAAAATCTATTATACATAAATTTTCGGCCCTTTTCCTAGAAGTAATAATAACTTTAAACGGATTCGATACGTATAATAATTAAAAAATCATGGGTTTTTTTCTGTTTTCACAAAAAGCCCCCCATCCCCCCCCCCCCTTGGTTCCATTTTGCCCATTAACGAACTTGACCGAGATTTTATGCCCCTTGATTTTATGTATCAGTTTGGAAAAGATTTATGCAGAATTTTTCCAGTTATCGTGTCCATAAAAAAGTGACATAGATAGATAGATAGATAGATATAAACTTTTGAACTGGGGGTGGTTTTGGGTTTTGGGAGTCATGGTTGTCGTAGATCTGCAAAAATTTTTCAAAATTTCCAACTTAGGTGAGAATGTAATAGGTAGTATTTCTTACGAAATCTACCTAAAACAGTGGGATATCCTTTGTCTGTCGTACCTTTCTGTTTGAAGTCATTTTCTAAAATTACTGGGAAACAGAATTCACGTCTTTTTGCCATAATTGTACAATTATATTAAAAATAATAATATAAGAATGTTGATTTCTGCCAGTGGTTGGGAGTAAATAATAAATTTGTTATTTTAAACAAATTTTCAGGGACATGAAAAATTACGAAACGTAAAAGAGTATTTAGGCTTAATATTTATTTCTATGTAACGAGATATATTTAAATAAAAAAAATAAATCTTTAAACAATTTTAAAATGTTAGTAATGATTTTCTGCTGCTTATTCTCGGGCTCGGGTTTTTAGAGTTGTTGGGTTTGGGTTCCAAAAAAAGGCGTCGAATGTATGAATGCATAAATCTCTAGGTGTGCTAAAAGTATTTACGAAACTTAAGAACCCCCATGCAAAAATTCGCTTTCGTAGAGAAATGGTATGCAAATGAATTTGAACTCTTTTTAAATGATCAAGTGGAAATTTGATTTTAAAGTTAATTTTTTAAAAACGTGGATTTTGGCCATTGCGATATTTGAAAGTGGAGAGGGGGGGGGAGAAACTAAGTTAACACTCGGCTCCTCCTTGTAACTGAAATAATACCAGAAGCAGAGAGCAAATTCTAATATAGCATAGGCGTAGCCTCGGGGGGGGGGGGGGGGACGTGCCCTTCCATCTTTCTGAACATCAGTTTCTAAAATATGTTGATACAGTCGATTAAGACCTGTCTTGTATTAACCCAAAATGGAAATGAAATAACTACTTTAATTTTCATTTTATATTTCTTCATTTTTTTTACTTAATCAGATGTCAGATCAGTATAGATAGCTGAACTCCTTTTCTTTAAAGTAATGAATTTGGTAGCAAAAATTGTGTTGTGCAGTAAAACCCTGATACGAACATTCATTAAACAAAAGTGTGAACTATCACTCTATTACAGCTGCGGACAATTTCAATATGTCAGCTGTTTTTTCCGATGGTCTGCGGTTAGTATCTACATGTACTTTTTCTTTTCTTCTCATTCCGTCAGTAGATTTTAGAAAATGTAGTTGTGTTTATCAAGCGGGAGTTCTGTTTCCCCGCAATTTATATTTCATTTCATTTGTTGTAACTTTAATTATAATTTAATCAAGTCATAAATATCCTGCTTTTCCAAGCTGTGTCGTTGGAGTTATTTATCAATGGAATGCAACCCCACATCACTAAGATTATAACAAATAATTAATATTTCCTTCATTTAGTTATTAAATATGTTCCCCTCTCTTGCTTATTATTTTTTTTATTGACAGCACTTGATCTTCTACTATACCTCTGCATTTTTAAGATGCAATGGTTGTGATTTTTTTTTTTTTTCAAAACAGAAACCTTCTTGAATGAACTGTTTTAAAGTTAATATACAGCTGCACCTTGGTAAACGATGGTAATCCGTTCCAGAAATACCATTGTTAAGCAAAACCGTTGCTATCGAAGGTGAAATTTTCCATACAATTTTGCAGGCGCACATACATTACATGATTAATTACTTCTTAAAAGTGCCGTTTAAACTTATTTCAAATGTCTTAAAAGTTTTATAAATGTCTTTTATTTATTATTAGGGCCGTACCGCGGGTGGCGTTAGATACAGTTGCTGTGGTGCTGTTTATTAGGTGCGTTCGTAATTATATAAATACGTAGCACCTATTGTCGTCGCTTGGTCCGTCCGTCTGTCCGTCCGTCCGTCCGCATATAACAACGCAAAAACTACCCAACCGAATGGTTTGCAATTTTAGATATATTATCTTTGCAGAAATTTGTCGAGACATTTCAAATTTTATTAAAATCGAATCAAAACTTTAGGAGATATTAATAAAAATATTTATTAAGAAATGTGAATTATTTTTTAAAAAATCGGTGCTTTTTTGTTATAGGAGCTTCCGAGGTTTAATCGTCAAGCGACCGAGATACTTGTTTTATGACAGAAATTAATCTGCAGACGATAGAATTCATTTTACAGAATTAGAAATCATCAAGATCTGAATATTTATATAACTAGCTGATACATATATATCTGAATATTTATATAACTAGTTAAGATATTTGTATGAGCAGTGTCATAAAATATATACTTAATTAGCTGTTTAACCCGTTCTATGCACGGGAGATCATGAATTTAATTCTAAAACGTGCAACGTTTGACGTACAATTTCCAACTTGTTATATTTGTTACAAAAATATTAATTTCAATAAAATGATCTAGTGGAGCTTTCCTCATTTACTTGGTCGTTATTAGGTGCGTTCGTAATTATATAAATACGTAGCACCTATTGTCGTCGCTTGGTCCGTCCGTCTGTCTGTCCGTCCGTCCGCATATAACAACGCAAAAACTACCCAACTGAACGGTTTGCAATTTAAGATATATTATCTTTGCAGAATTTTGTCGAGACATTTCAATTTTTTTTAAAAATCGAATCAAAACTTTAGGAGATATTAATAAAAATATTTATTAAGAAATTGGATTTTTTTTTTAAATCTGTGCTTTTTTGTTATAGGAGCTTCCGAAGTTTAATCGTCAAGCGACCGAGATACTTATTCTATTACAGAAATTAATCTGCAAACAATATCATTCATTTTGTTGTGGAGGTTTGGGGTTCTTTCTAAAACACAACTTACTTAAACTTAAAAAGCTCATTTATTACTCAATCTTCACTTGACAATTAAATATTTAAAAAAAATAAGTATACCCTGATTAGCTTCACTGAAATCTGTTGCCATGGAAAAGGTAGCAAATTATATTAAACTAATCAAAATATCAAAAGAATCCGAATAGGTTAATACAACAATGATAATTTTGAACTCATCATTTTAAGACAATATTAAATGTAGTAAGGGGCAACAGATTTCTAAATCAAGTAGCATACTGGATTGCATAAAGAACACCCAACTCCACTCCAACCCGATCAAGCTCAAATCTCCATACACATTAAATTAACAAAAGTGTAATCATCATATAATTTGGAAAAATGCAGACAACCTGAAATTCCTCCAATATGAGGACCAAAAGGGGAAAGAGTTAAATCCGTTAATAGAATAGGGATATGATGATGTACTAAAATTTTAGAACAACCATAGAGATTCTGAACAAGATCCGATCGGTTAGCCAAGAATCGTATAGTGGTGTATAATGACTGGATATTTTTTTTTTTTTTTTTTTTTTTTTTTTTTTTTTTTTTTTACTTTTTAAAATAAAACAATTTTGGTGTATATTTTAGAAAAACAATGTTTCTGAAAGAGGAGAGTTAAAGCTTAATTTAACATTTTATGAAATTAAATTTAATATTACTGTTTCACTTATTAATCTATCCATCCTTAAATCAAGATCAAAAATACGATTGTATAACATTGAGTAAACTTCAATTTATGTTCATTAAAACAGTCAGTTATGAATTTAAACTTAAGAAATTTTAAAGTCCTAATTTAATAAAGTTGAATTTTCTCTCCCCTTTTTTTTTTTTTTTTATTAATCACAGAAAGGTTAGGCCATTCTTATAGGTCTACTGTGAATATAAAAAATTAATTATTTAGAGATTTATACAAAGAAAAACATACCATCTTTGATAATAAACAAAAAAAAAAAAACACAATTTATTTGAACATTTAAAATAATGAAGCAACTAAGTTATCAAAAATAATCTTAATAAAACAATATAACAGCTGATCTTTTAAGTTGAAACCACTCACTGGTTACTTTTAAATTACACATCATATTTTTAAAATTACCATCATATTACCATTTAATGGTCGTTCAAACATACAAACATTATATATTAACCTACAGACTATTTCTGTTCATATTGTTTATTCTTATTGAAATTATCCAAAGATATTCATTTCACTTTTAAACTCTGGTATAGCCAACATTTTTTTTTTTTTTTTTTTTTTTTTTTTTTTTTTAAGAGGTACAAATAAATAAAAAGAAAAACTATGCAAATAGTACTTACAACAGGTAGAGAGTTCTACAATGTTAGTCAATGGGCACTTAGGAGCATTTCCTCCTTTTTCAAAATCTGATGAAGCACTTAAGCTGGAGTATTCAGGCTGGGGAAAAATTCAGACGTGGTTTCAAGCTAACATTCATCAATCCTCTCATCTCACTGCATCACTTGCCATCAACTACTAGGTCCATCATCTAGTCCGGAGGGGAAAATCGTTCTGCGGTCCAGAACTTCACCGTCGGAGTCAGTAATTTCACCTTCCTGAAGCATGTGTTTTATTCGAAAATAGCCATCACCGTAACTCAGAACACTACGACTTCTAACGACCGGTTTAGTTCAATATCTATGATCACTTCTGATGGTTAAGAAGTCATAATCTTGGAGCGCCACTACGCCAAAAAAAAATAGGCTACACATATCTTCTTCTTAATTTCTCGTTAACAGTTATAGATCCGCAATTCGAAAATGCCCTTATAGCCTCTTTTCATCATAACATCATGATTTAGGATGGTTAATGTAGGGCCATCAATGCCCCACTCTCAAAAAAAAAATCTTCCAGAAACCTGTCCGCCTTCAACAACTTCGCGATCCCGCCCACAGGCCAATCTTCGAGCCCCGTAATAAGTCGAATTTTTTTTACGAGTCAAACGACAGGTCTCTTGGCCAAGCAACAAGTGTCGTAAACATTCATTCTCCCGCGCTGCTTGAAAAACGGGACCGATCCACTCTGCCAGGGGTACGGGAATGGAAACAAAAGGAAAAATGGACTCACCGTGAAGACTACAGCTTGCCGCTCCACTCTGCCGGCCGCTTCATGGGGGAAGGAAACCATGCATCACCCCCATGGCGTGTGCTGAATGGGGGTCCTGTTAGCCTCTGTTTACATGGGCGCCAGCTATCCGCCTGATAGCAGAGCCAATTGAAGCCTGACGTAAACTTACAAAGCCTAATTGCGTGTATAGTACACTCATAAGATAACGTAATTCTTATACAGGGCGGTCGGTCATTCTTATATCAAAGTCAGACTAGATGACTCCAAATTTTCCACCTGTGCAGTCTACTGACAAAACATCCCTCCCTTGCTGTCTGCTTTTCGTATTTGAAAAACAGGAAGCTACGTTAGACTATAAACGTTGAAATTACTTTGCAAAAAGAAAAAGAAAGAAGAAAAAATAAAAACTGATTTTATTATAATTATTACAATTACATTTATTTATTTAAATTTTTATTAGAAACAGAAAAAAAGAGTGCTTTTAAATAAATGTTGAGAAAGTGATTTAAATAATTAATGTAGAATAAAAAAAAAAAAAATTGTTGAAACCAACCGTAACAATTTCACAGAATTAAAAAACATCAAGATCTAAATATTTATATAGCTAGCTACAGTACGAACGCACCTCATTTGTCACATTTGACGTACAATTTCCAGCTTGTTTTTACAAGTGAACCTCGAATTAAATGAACCTGGTAGTGGGGTCCAACTGCTGTCAACAGTGTACAACCGTGCAGGCTACACCTGATCTGGTCTCAAATCAAACTAACCTTGAATTTTTAATTTTTTTTATTTCGACCCAAATTAGTTTAATATTTTGAGCATCGTAGTTCACGTTACGACGATTGTGTTTTCGTCCAACTTTAATTTAATCGCAGGAATGCAAAATTTAACAGAGTTACTTCTTTCCGTTTAGAAAAAAAAAAAGGTAAAAAATTTGCCGAAAAAGCGAAAAATCACCAAAAAATTCGGGAGCAATTTTAAACTTGCAGAGGACAAAATATACTATATTAGTCTAAAAGCTTGAAAACGAATTCATTTTACAAGTGTTAATAAAAAGGAAAACTGCCCAGTTAAACTGAGGGCATTGAGCTCACAGGCTATTCACACTAATTGTATATTATAATCTTACTTCAAAGAATTTGAAATATGCTCCTCAAAAAATAAAGAAATCAACAGTATATTAAGGGGGGGGGTCATCCCACCGTTACCCCCCTCATAGTTAACTAATGAACCCCTTAAACTAATCAGGGAAGTCTCTAATTACAATCAATATATATACAAAATTTGAAGAAAATCGGATAATTCTGCATGAAAAACCCATTTATCTAAATTAAGGGGGGATTAGCCCCCCCCTTTCCCCCTTTATACTTAACCAATGAACCCCCAAAACTATTCAGAGAAGCGCATTATCACAATGAACCTATATACAAAATTTGAGGAAAATCGGATAATTCTGCATGAAAAACTCATTTATCAAAATTAGGGGGGTTATCCCCCCCTTTCCCCCTTTATACTTAACCAATGAACCCCTAAAACTATTGACAGAAGCGCATTATCAAAATGAACCTGTACACAAAATTTGAAGAAAATCGGATAATTCTGCATGAAAAACCCATTTATCTAAATTAAGGGGGGATTAGCCCCCCTTTCCCCCTTTATACTTAACCAATGAACCCCCAAAACTATTCAGAGAAGCACATCATCACAATGAACCTATATAAAAAATTTGAAGAAAATCGGATAATTCTGCATGAAAAACTCATTTATCTAAATTAGGGGGAGGGTTATCCCCCCCCTTTCCCCTGTATACTTAACCAATGAACCCCCAAAACTATTGACAGAAGCGCATTATCACAATGAACCTATATACAAAATTTGAAGAAAATGGGATAATTCTGCATGAAAAACCCATTTATCTAAATTAAGGGGGGGATTAGCCCCCCCTTTCCCCCTTTATACTTAACCAATGAACCCCCAAAAATATTCAGAGAAGCGCATCATCACAATGAACCTATATACAAAATTTGAAGAAAATCGGATAATTCTGCATGAAAAACTCATTTTTCTAAATTAGGGGGAAGGGGGGTATCCCCCCCTTTCCCCCTTTATACATAACCAATGAACCCCCAAAACTATTGACAGAAGCGCATTATCAAAATGAACCTATATACAAAATTGGCAGAAAATGGGATAATTCTGCATGAAAAACCCATTTATCTAAATTATGGGGGGTTAGCCCCCCGTTTCCCCCCTTTATGCTTAACCAATGAACCTCCAAAACTAATCAGGGAAGCGCCTTATTATAAGGAACCTATAAACAAAATTTAAAGTAAAACGGTTAGTTCTATCAAGAGTTATCGCGTTACGTACATACATACATACGTACGTACATACAGAACCGGCGGGCACATAAGCTCTCAGGCTTTGATAGCCTGTGAGCTAAAAAATTGAAGCTAACCGCGAAAAACCGCAGAAAATCGTGTACAATTTTTTATGTTCGCAATTTTAATACAATATAGTTAAACCGGATTCCTTTCGCCACAGAATGCGAAAAAACGCCAAAAATCCCCCCCCCCCTTTTTTTTTAATCGCAGAGGACAAAATTTACTATATTGGACTAAACGGGACTAAAAGATTGAAACCCGATTCCTGTAATAAATGTTAAAAAATTGCCGCGAAACTCAAAAAAAAAAAAAAAAGTTTAAATCGCATGATAAATTAAAATCATTTTACGGATGACGAATAAACTTTATTGAAAACAGAAAAAAAAAAATACTGTATTGGGCTAAAAGATTGAAAGTGGATTATTTTTATGAATGTGAAAATATCTCCACAAAACATGAAAAAAAAGAAAAAAAAAAGCACGAAAAATTCAAAAACCACAGTTGACAAAATTTACTATATGTTCAAAGATTGAAACCAGATTTCCTTTACGAATGTAGAAAAATCGCCGCAAAACGCATAAAAACGTAAAATGTGAAAAAAAAAAAAAAAAAAAAAAAAAAAATCGCGAAAAACTTAAAAATCTCAGAGAACAAAATTTATTACATTAGATTAAAAAAATTGTAGCTGGATTATTTTTACGAATGTCAAAAAATCGCCGCGGAAGGCGAAAAAGCTTTAAAATTGCAGGAAAAATTAAAATCACAGTACGGATTCCGAATAAAGTTTATTGAAAAGAGAAAAAAAAGTTTCTCTATTGGGCTAAAAGTTTAAAACTGGATTCTTTTTACGAATGTGAAAATATCTCCACAAAACGTGAAAAAAAAAAAAAAATCACATAAAAAAATCACATAAAAAAATTACGAAAAATTAAAACATTGCAGAGGACAAAATTGACGGTATCGTATTTAAAGACTGAAACCAGATTTATTTTACGAATGTTAGAAAAATCGCTTCAAAATATGTAAAAACTGAAAAAAATTTCACGAAAAACTTAAAAATCGCAGAGAACTAAATTTATTATATTAGGTTAAAAGATTGAAGCTAGATTAATTTTACGAATGTAAAAAAAATCGTTGCAAAGTGCGAAAAAACGCCAAACCCCGCATAACAAATTCGCTATAACGAGTTCCGAATAAACATTATTGAAAAGAAGTCAACATTTACTATATTGGACTAAAAGGTTGTAATTGGATTCTTGTTACAGATGTTAAGAACTTCTACGAAACGAAAAAACCCTCCGCAAAAAGTCACATGAAAAATTCGCGATTAAAATCAGTAAGTACAAAATTGAGTACAAACTGTAATCGCACACTCCAAAATTTAGTACAATGGGTCGGAAAGATTAAAACTGGACCCAGAGGACAAATTTTGCAATAATGGGTTAAAAGGTTGAAACCAGATTCGCATCACAAATGTTAAAAAATTACCAAAAAATGCGGAAAAACACTAAAAATCACATAAAAAATTTAAGAAAAATTTAGAAATCACTGAGGACAAAATTTATAATATCGGGCTGAAAAATTGAAAACAGATGTTTTTTACGAATGTTTAAGAAAATCGCCAAGGAATGCTTAAAATTGCATGAAAAATTCGTAAAAAATCTAAAAATCGCAGATCGCAAAATTTGCAATATTGGACTAAAAGATTGATGTTGGATTCCGTTTACGGATGTCAAAAAAAAATCGCCGCGAAACGCGAAAAATCATATAATAAATTTTCAAAAAGTTAAAACATCGCAGAGGAGAAAATGTACTATATCGGCTGAAAAAATAAAACCAAATTTCTCGTACGAATGTTTAAAAAATCGCTTCGGAAAGATAAAAAACGATAAAAATCACACAAAAATTTCGCGAAAAATTAAAAAAAGGCAGAGGACAAATTTTACTATATTGTGTTAAAAGATTGAAACTTGTGTCCTAACACAAATGTTAAGAAATTGTCGCAAAACGCCAAAAAACGTTAAAAATCACATAAACATTACGCCAAAAATTCAAAAATTGCTGTACGATGAAAATGTTTAAGAAAAATAAACTTTTAAGTCTAGGGGGCTAGAAGATCGCAACTGAATTCCTTTTACCCAATGTGAAAAATTCCTGCGACGCCGTTTTTTAACCAAGATACCATTGTATATGTATATGGGAATGTGTGCGTGCGCGCATGTATGTGTTTAATAAACATTTGTGCCCCCCCCCCCCCCCAAAAAAAAAAAAAAAAAAAAAATCAGTCACGCTACGCTTATTTTAGAGAGCAAATTAGAGCTAATTGAGAGCTAAATTTTGGCATATTTGAAATTTCGATATTCGGAAGTTGGGGGGATAGCGTTAACTTAGTCCACCATTCTAATTGGAATATCGCGGTACCATAACCAGAGCAAATTCTAATATTAGAAAGCAAATTAGAGCTAATTGAGAGCTATAATTTGGCGTATTTGAAAATTTCGACAGTCGAAAGTAGTGTGGGGGGGGGGGGGGGGGCTTCTTGTAACTGAAACATCTCGATATCACAACAAGAGCAAATTCTAATATTAGAGAGCTAATTGAGAGCTAAATTTTAGCATATTTGAAACTTCGATATTCGAATGTGGGTGGGGGGGCTGCCCCCCTTCTTGTAATTGAAATATCTCTATACTGAATGCAGAGCAAATTAGAGCTAATTAAAAGCTAAATTTTGGCATATTTGAAATTTTGATTTTCGGAGGGGAGGTAGCGTTAACTTACCCCCACCCCCCCACCCCCCCACCACCATTCTAATTGGAATATCGCGGCACCATAACCAGAGCAAATTCTAATATTAGAGAGCAAATTAGAGCTAATTGAGAGCTAAATTTTGGCACACTTGAAATTTTGATATTCGAAAGTGGGAGGGGGCTAGCGTTAACTTAGCTCCCTCCCCCGCCCACCATTCTAATTGGAATATCACGGTACCATATCCAGAGTAAATTCTAATATTAGAGTGCAAATTAGAGCTAATTGCGAGCTACATTTTGGCATATTTGAAACTTCGATATTCGAATGTGGAGGGGGATGCCCCCCCCCTTCTTGTAATTGAAATATCTCGATACCGAATGCAGAGCAAATTCTAATATTAGAGAGCAAAAAATTAGAGCTAATTGAGAGCTAATTGAGAGCTAAATTTTGGCATATTTGAAATTTAGATATTCGGAAGAGTGGGGGCTAGCGTTAACTTAGCCCCCCACCCAGGGCCGTAACCAGCGAGTAATGTCAGGGGGGTAGGGGTGGGGGGCTCGGAAATATTTTTTGTGAGCTAAAATCTTTTAATAATCTATATCTTTCGCAAGCTAAATGCAGTAAAACATGCGAAAAAGAACTGTCTATAAAGGAATAGTTTATAACGTAGGCTGTCTATAACATAATTTTTTATAATAAAATTCTTAAACGAAAAAAAAAAAAATGTGATTCCGAGTAAGTTAATACCAAACAAATTAGTAGCGGTATACCTGCTAATACTAAAACCTATCTAAAACAAAAACGTTACCCATTCCTTGGGAGTTTGTCTTAGCAGATTTTTACTGTATATAATGTAAAACATGAATTACATCCGACACCTCATAGAAAAAATAATTTAATTGAAATTGTAATAAAGAAAAAGTTATGCATTTCACACTGGTTAGCGTGAATTTTCCAATTTTCAAAGCCTATTACTATTTTGACATTATTGAGCCTATTTTGGAAAATATAGTATGTAAGAATATTTCTGATTACATTTACGATTGATATAATAAGTAAAAATTATTAATTGGTGTTAAAACAAGTTTTAAACAACTGATTACTTAACAAAAGTTGAATGAAGAAATAAAAAATGCATTGAACGCTGATGTAGATTGTACTTTATAATTTATTATATAATATAGTGCTTCCTTTTAAACTCAGTTAATTCAATCCATTCAGAAATAATTTATATTAATAAAAAAAGATGTTTGTGTGTCCGTGATGGCTACAGTAAAATCTATTACACGTAGAGGTCTGAAAATTTGGGTGAGGATAGTCCTAAGCAGGTCCTAATGCACCTGGGGCTAAGATTTCTCATTTTTTGTTGATTAATTGATATATATTAACTAATAACCTTAATAAACATCGTAAAATGGCTCAAAAAGTCACAATGAGGTGGCCGAAATCCCGTTGCACAGTTTTCAAAGCAGGGAAGTAACCGATTAACCGTACTTTTTTTCAGTCTTTTGCGGCTCTTGTCGGCTAGACAAATGGAGATACGAAAAAGCAAAAAATATACGCCATATCATCGTACTTTTATCTATATAACGGTGCAATACGTTTAAAGCATATTAATATTAACCCTTTAAATCAAATTCTTTTTTTCAAATTCGTCGTTTTTCGCGTCTCCCATCTTTCACTTTCCGCATCCACTCGACCGTTCGAAATAAGAGAAAAAAAAAAAAACGCTTAAAGCAGGTACCCTCTTCTCTGCGACACGATAATTCGTTTTAAAAACTATGAATATCAACCCTTTCAAAAAAGTTATTTTTTGGACGATGCGTTTCGGGTGCTTTTTCATTTTTCTGCAATGTTTAAACATCTGTTTCCGCACTTCGGATCAAAATATGAATATATATGTATATCACTTATTTAGCATTTATTTTTCTTTCGAACGGTGTAATCCGTATGAAAAATATTAATATTAACCTTTTCAAAAAAAAATATTTTCCGAAAAGTCACATTGGCGGCTTTAGTTTTTTTCTGAATATTTTAAAAATTTGCATCGGCTTCGAAACACAAAATACAAAAAAAAAAAATAATAATAATAATAATAAAAAAAATACCCGTTTTTTAAGTATACGTTTACTTATAAACGACATATTTAGTTAAGAGAAATACCAATATTAATCCTTTCAAAAAATATTTTTTCTCGAACTCACTTACTCACATACTTTTTCTCGAACTCACCATTGCGCATACTCATCTTATTTAAACTTCTGCCGTAAACTGATTTTTGCACTAATACTCTAAAATTTTAATATCTTAAACAAACCTTTTAACTGTTGTTTCTATAAAATTTTGATTTAGAAATAATGAGATTTAGTGGTAAAATAATCAATTTGAAAATGCAAAATCGGTTTCAAACTTTTAACTCTATAATATAGTACATTTTCTGCTCAGCGGTTTTTGAAGTTTTTACAACTTTCAATGCCATTTTTAGCAATATTTTGCGTTCCGTGGCAATTTTTTTTACATTCGTAAGAAGAATTCGGTCTAAAACATTTAGCCTAATTTGCACATTTTGTTTTCCTCTATTTTCAATGAGATTTTTAGCGTTTTTTCGCGTTTCGCGCCGATTTTTTAACATTCGTGAGAGATTTTTGGCTACAGTGTTTTAGCTCACTGTACTAAATTTTGTCCTCTGCTATTTTTAAGTTTTTTGCAATTTTTTCCGTTTTTATTTTTATTTTTTATCTGAATCTATGGTAATTTTTCGCCACTAGTAAAAGAAATCCGATTGTAATAAATTTTTTGACGTAATATAGTAAATTATGTCCTCTTTCCAATAAAGTTTATTCTGAATCCGTACAGCAATGTTTTAATTTTTCGCAATTTTTGGAGTTTTAACACATTTTGCGGCGTTTTTGTGACATTTAAAAAATATATCTCTTGTTTTAAATTTTTCTCAATGTAGTAAATTTTGTCCTATGCAATTTTTGATGCGACTTTTGGAGTCTTTTCGCGATTTGCTGCGATTTCCCCCCAGTTTTACCTTTTAGCCCAATATAGTAAATTTTGTTCTTTTTTCAATAACATATATTCAGAATTCGTGCAGCGATTTTAAATATTTCATGATTTTAAGATATTTTTTCGCGTTTTGTGTTATTTTTAGATGGGCCCGGGTAACGCCGGGTTGTTCGTTATAAATATATTTTAATTACATATTTTAAAAATATGCCTGGATTTCATTATTTTTTTTATTATTATTATAAATCTTAGTAAATAACAAATACTTAAAAAAAAAAAAAAAAAAAAAAAAAAAAAAGAATATGTTTGAGAATGCTTTATATGTGTTCGCTTTACATGTGTTTCATGAAATTCGATGGTCCAACCTGATTTAGAAAAATGAGCACCTTTCATAATTGTCTATAATGCGAGCACCGCCCTTTTTCGAAATAACCGTTTCATTCATTTTCCATTAAGGTGGTTTCTCAAATGATCTGCTGAACAACTCGGAATTTTCTGACACAATTTCATTGACTCCATTTTTAAATGCAAAGGCATAAAATTGAGAGACCTGACTATGGAAGCAATTTGGAATTGAAATGAGTTTTCCATTTTTTTTTTTTTTATCAATAAATTATTTATCGAATTATAAGCGATTTTTGTCACGTTATGACACGCTTTTCTCCTTTCTGTCGCTGAAGCATTGGCAATTTGGTTCAAAATACCGACTTTGACAGTATTTTCTGAAAGATCTTCTGCCTTTACTAAAAAAGGGAAAATGTGTTTCGATTACAAACTTTCTGAATAATAACACCTAGCTATTTCATGCGTTTCTGAACAAAAAGGAATTAAAAAATGTGTCTGAAAGCAGCCCCTTTGGATTTAAAAACAGAATTAAATGTTGGCGACTATTATTCGCGTTCTCTTCGTTTGTAAGAGTCTCAACAAATATTTTTCTCTTACTCAATAGCACGAATTTTTTTGACACATTCAAGAAATAACTTTCTTTCCGAACTCAGGTTTGCTACTCACAAATTCAGGTTCTCGTAGCACAGTTTAAAATTCTCCGTCTGGAGTCTGTCAATAAACGGAAATGTGCTCGAGAACTTTTGTGCTTCCCTGTATAGGATCTACAGAATTTATATACACCACGTAATAGACAAAAAGCGAGTTAAAATTAAAATCGCGTTCAGTAACTTAAAACGTACTTATTGAATTATTGTTAACAGACAGTAGAGAATTCTTTTGTGTGTCCCTGTAAATGAACGATGACTGCTATACACACACTATTCTGTAGTAAGAATTTTGTAATTCACCTTAGTGATATATATAAGTTTCAATGCGTTTAAAATAGTGAAACATTATTTAAATAAACCGCAGACGATTTTTCTCCATAAACGTAATGTAACGGAATTCTTTTGACTGGCCCTGTAAAGTAACTATAAGTGCTATGCACACCCTATTCCATATTAAGCTTCTTCTAATGCACCTTACTGATATATATAAATTTCAATGCGTTTAAAATAGTGAAACATCATTAAAATAAACCGCAAATGATTTTTCCCCAAAGGTCGCAATGTAACGGAATTCTTTTGAGTGTCTCTGTAAAAAAAACTATAAGAGCTACACATTTCAGTTGAAATAGGGAACATGCTATAGATAACGACAATAACATATAAAAATTGCAGAGCAATCCGAGCATATTTACGGGAGTTAGAGCACGGCCAGACGGCCAGACGGCAAACGGCCATACGGCCAGACAAACCGAAGTCATAATCACTTTTCAGCTAAGGTTGGAAAATGTTAAAAAATAAAAAGATGACAGTTCAAATATCAAACAGGAACACGCGCATTCTCCGATTTCTTAAAATCACCTTGCCGATGCCGACCCGACACCAAAGACTTGAAACAAATGGCGTTCAATATATATATATTTTTTTTAATTTCATTTGTATAAATTGACAATTTTACTTCTTCGTAATTTCTTTCTACAAACATTCTCGTTTACGAGCGATATTTCACTTTTAACTTTACTGTCTATTAAACACATGTTTTCAGTTTTCAAGCTGCAAACCAGTGGGTAGCGCTTCACTAATTAATGATCAGCATGACTAACACATGCCTATTGCCGTTCACCCTGCTGAGATCATCGCTTTTAAAACGCCACAAACAAGATTTAAAAAATTACTCATGTACCAAAACATGTGGTAAGTAACTGGTATAATTGGGGTGATCTGGACTCTATTTTTTCAGGAGAAGGAAATGTTCCTATTTAACTTGCATTTCGACAGTTGTACCACAAAAAAAATAAGTAAATAATTGTGAAATAGTTACGGGGGGGGCTAAAAGGGAAACTAGGGGGGCTCAGCCCACCCTGCCCCCCATCTGATTACGGGTATGCCCCCACCATTCTAATTGGAATATCGCGGTACCATAACCAGAGCAAATTCTAATGTTAGAGAGCAAATTAGAGCTAATTGAGAGCTAATACCTGGTCAAGGGCGGCGCAAGAGGGGTCCGGGTGGGCATATGCCCCCACATCGGGCATACCTGGCACCCGCCGGGGTCAAAATTTAATTGTCGTCGGGGAAAATATTTTGACTTTTGGATTGCAACCCGAGTCGGGTAGGGTCGGGTTGGCACTCTTATAATACAAAATAATATATTAGTAAATTAATATACTCAAAATAACTTATTTTCTAATTTAGATTCCTTTATTTCGGCTGTAATATCTTATATCAAAATCTATATAACCGTTTCCTTTCGCAGTGATTAATTTGTTCAGGCCTTCAATTGTTTGTGCTTTGTAAAATTAAAAAGAAAGAAAAAGATTTATGTCAGTTTATCTTTTAGGTGGCCGTGTTTCCCATCTCGATGCATTTCGTTTAACTTAAACAAAGTCATCATAATATTCTTAGTTTTGTTTCGGCAGGACATCTGCACCTTTCCGACCCAACACCTTTAATTTTGCTGCTTAAAAATTGTAATTTAATATTTGATTTCGGGTCGGCTTGGGTTGAAATATTTCTGGGTTTTATTTAAGTTCGGGTCGGAATGCGAAGGACGAAAAATTTTTTTATCGGCCTCGAGTTGCGGATAGAATCTTGCATCGTGTGGGGCAAACAGAACCCGACTCGGTTCGTGGTTTGGATCGTATCGGAATCGGACTGACGCTAGTCTTTTTGTTGCGGGTCGGACTTGTATATTTTAACTGTGGGTCGATTCGAGTCGAGTTAACTTTAACTGTTTCAGGTTCCGGTCGGTTTCGGGTTGGGTTTTGACACTTCCGGGTATGGTTCGGGTTGACCCGATTTCTCAAAATATAGCTTAAAATGAAAAACTATATATTTTTTAATATTAATTGTTTCGAGAATTATTTTTTTGTTTCGAGTCGGGTTTCGGGTTGAAGTATTTTAGGTTGAGGTCGACGAAAATGTTTTTGTCGATTTTGGGTCAAAATAATTTTTTTCGTGGGGGTACGGGTTGGGTTTCAGGTTGGTTTTAAACGGAATTTTCGGGTCCGGGTCGATACAACCCAAACTATTTTACATGAAAATCTATATATTTTTGAATATGAATAATTACATGTTTATTTTTCAACATAACAGACAAAATCGATATTAGAAATATGATTAAGGGCTTTTCTCCCTTTCAAACATTAAGTTTTGGATCAATTTTCTCCGATTGGGGCTTTCGGATCGGGTTGAATTGAAATATTTCGGGTTCAAATTGAAGCATTTCAGGTTCAGGTGAAAGTATTTTGTTTTCGGATTGGGTGGCGAGTGAACCAAATATTTTTGTTAGGCTCGGCTCGGGGTTCGGGTTGTTTTTAAATAAAATTTGCAGGCCGCAAGTTTTACCTATTACACGATCAGGGCTCTAGTTGGGTGTAACTAGGGGTCGGAAGTAGCGTGCTACAAGTTGCGAAACTACAGTAGTCGTTATTTTTTCTATTAGTTTGTGTGGTAGCGCGATACAATAATAAAAAAAAAAAAATCCCTGACGGCTCGGCCTACAGGCACAGGTAGATTTCTAAGACGCAGACCATGGGGCGCCTGTTTGTTGGGAATTGGAGAAGAAATGACCTTTTTGCCATGATGCGGCAGTTGGTACCGCCTACTTCGAAACCTAACTTGTTTGCAAGCGGAGCCAGCAAGATTTTTTTTTTTTTTTTTTTTTTTTGCTATAAGATTTGTCCTATAAAAAACTTGTCAATATAAAAGTTTTAGATAATATTAAGAGGATTTATAATAAATTTAAGCGGATTTGAAATCTTGTGAATTGACGAAGTTATGAATTTTTTTCTTCTACCCCCCCCCCCCCCCCCCCCGCCCTTGAGGGCATTTTTAATGAAATCAAAAATCTGTCATAAATTATTGGCCCTTCTCCTAGAAGTAATAATAACTTCAAACGAATTCGATACGTATCATAATTAAGAAATTATGGGGAGTTTTCTGTTTTCATAAAAAGCCCCCCATTCCTCCTCCTGGTTCGATTTTGCCCATTACGAACTTGACCGAGATTTTATGCCCCTTGATTTTATGTATCAGTTTCGAAGAGGTTGCGGGAGTTGCAACCGCCTACTTTGAAAAATAACTTGTTTGCAGGCGGAGCCGTCAGGGATTTTTTTTTGTTTTTATTTTATTTTTATTTATTTATTTTTTTTTTTTTGCTATAAGTGTTGGTCCTATAAAAAACTTGTCAATATAAAAGTTTTAGATAATATTAAGAGGATTTATAATATATCTAAGCGGATTTGATATCTTGTGAATTGACGAAGGTATGAATTTTTTTCTTCTAAAACACCCCCCCCCCCCTTGGGGCCATTTTTAATTATATCAAAAATCTATTATACATAAATTTTCGGCCCTTTTCCTAGAAGTAATAATAACTTCAAACGAATTCGATACGTATCATAATTAAGAAATTATGGGGAGTTTTCTGTTTTCATAAAAAGCCCCCCATTCCTCCCCCTGGTTCGATTTTGCCCATTACGAACTTGACCGAGATTTTATGCCCCTTGATTTTATGTATCAGTTTCGAAGAGGTTGCGGGAGTTGCAACCGCCTACTTCGAAAAATAACTTGTTTGCAAGCGGAGCCGTCAGGGATTTTTTTTGTTTTTATTTTATTTTTATTTATTATTATTTTTTTTTTGCTATAAGTGTTGGTCCTATAAAAAACTTGTCAATATAAAAGTTTTAGATAATATTAAGAGGATTTATAATATATCTAAGCGGATTTGATATCTTGTGAATTGACGAAGGTATGAATTTTTTTCTTCTAAAACACCCACTTCCCCCCCCCCCCTTGGGCCATTTTTAATTATATCAAAAATCTGTTATACATACATTTTCGGCCCTTCTCCTAGAAGTAATAATAACTTTAAACGGATTCAATACGTATTATAATTAAGAAATTATGGGGTTTTTCTGTTTTCACAAAAAGCCCCCCATCCTCCCCCCCTTGGTTCGATTTTGCCCATTAACGAACTTGACCGAGATTTTATGCCCCTTGATTTTATGTATCAGTTTCGAAGAGATTTGTGCAGAATTATTGCAGTTATCGTGCCCATAAAAAAGTGACATAGATAGATAGATAGATAGATAGATAAAGTTTTGAACTGGGGGTGGTTTTGGGTTCTGGGAGTCATGATCGGCGTAGATCTGCAAAAATTTTACAAAAATTCCAACTTAGGTGAGAATGTAATAGGTAGTAGTTCTTACGAAATCTACCTAAAAATTGTATACGGTGCCGAAGGCAGCGTTGACCCGATTCAGAGGTTTGTTCGGTTCGAGGTTTATCATATTCGAGGTCGAGGGCGGTGCTATAGGGGGATCCGGGATCCAAATTCAATTGTCGTCGGGAAAAATATTTTGACCTACTAGTAGAATCCTGCATTGGGTTAGGGAACTGCCCATGACCCGACCTGACCCGAGTCGGGGCAGGTTAGTTTTTTAAAAAATTACCTGGGGCTAGCTTATAAAAAACTCAACGCGTGGGTCATGTAGGTGCTGATTTATTTCTTTGTAAGCCGGTTGACTACAATTGTTTCAGTTTCGGGTTGAGTTTGATTCTTGCGTGTCTGGCTTGAGTTAACCTGTTTTTTCAAAAAAACTGTCCAGAATATTGTTTCAGATTAGAATCATGTATCGGGTCGGGTAAACCGATTGTACCTGAACCCGACCAGACCCGCGATTCGGGTTGGAGCTAATTTTAGGTAGATTTCGTAAGAAATACTACGTATTGCATTCTCCCCTAAGTTGGAATTTTTGAAAAATTTTTGCAGATCTACGCCGATCATGACTCCCAGAACCCAAAACCACCCCCAGTTCAAAACTTTATCTATCTACCTATCTACGTCACTTTTTTATGGACACGATAACTGCAATAATTCTGCATAAATATTTTCCAAACTGATACATAAAATCAAGGGGAATAAAATCTCGGTCAAGTTCGTTAATGGGCAAAATCGAACCAAGGGGGGGGGGGGGGGGGGGGAATGGGGGGCTTTTTGTGAAAACAGAAAAAAACCCATAACTTCTTAATTATGATACGTATTGAATCCGTTTAAAGTTATTATTACTTCTAGGAAAAGGGCCAAAAAGTTATGTATGACAGATTTTTGATATCATTAAAAATGACTCCAAGGGGGGGTGGGGGTGGAAAGGGGGTTTTAGAAGAAAAAAATTCATAACTCCGTCAATTCCCAAGATATCAAATCCGCTTAAATTTATTGCAAATCTACTTATAATTATCTACAACTTTTATATTGACAAGTTTTTTATAGGACCAACTCTTACGGCAAAAAAAAAAAAATAAAATAAAAAAAAAATAAAAATCCCCGCTGGCCCCGCCTACAAGCAGACGCAAAACAGAAAAAACCCCGTAACTTCTTAATTTTTATACATATCGAATCCGTTTAAAGTTATTATTACTTCTAGGAAAAGGGCCAAAAGTTTTGTATGACAGATTTTTGATTTCATTAAAAATGCCCCCAAGGAGTGGGGGGGGGGGGATAGGGGTTTCAGAAGAAAAAAATTCATAACTTCGTCAATTCCCAAGATATCATATCCGCTTAAATTTATTATAAATCTTCTTAATATTATCTACAACTTTTATGCTGACAAGTTTTTTATAAGATCAACTCTTACGGTTAAAAAAAAAAAAAAAAAAAAACCCTGCCGGCTCCGCCTGCAAACAAGTTAGATTTCGAAGTGAGTGGTTCCGACTGCCGCATCATTTCATGAAGGTCATTTCTTCTGCAATTTCCAAAAAACAGACGCCCCACGGTCTGCGTCTTCGAAGTCTACCTGTGCCTGTAGGCCGAGCCGTCAGGGAAATTTTAGTTGTTGTGGTTGCTGTTGGATTCGGGTCGGGTTGACTGTAATTGTTTCGGGTTGAGTTTTGATACTTTTGCGTCGTGTTCGGGTTAGTCTGATTCTGCAATAAAACTCTAACGTTGTTGTTTCAAATGTAAAACTAAATATTTAAATAAGAAAGTCTTTTTACATGTTTATTTCCCTACATAAAATGTAGAATTGAAATTAGAAAAATGATTGTAGATTATTTTTGCATAATTGTATTAAACTAAAGATCTTTTTTTTTTTTCTTTCGGGTCGGATTAGGGTAGAAGTATTTCGAATTTCGGGTAGACAAAAAAATTTGTCGTTAAAATTCAATTTCTGCATTGGAAAATATTTTGATTTCGGAGTAGAGTTGAGTAGAGTAACCAATTTTACGCCTACCACTCGATAATCGGGTGGTGGTTAGTTTTTAAAAAATGACTCGAGGTTAGTGTTTTTAAAATAAACGACTTGTGGGTTAGGTTGGCGCTAAGCCGACCCGAACGAGATAAAAAAATCCATTGAACAGTAGCCCGATCCAAACACGACAAAATAAATTCTTCGTCTCGCAACCCGACCCGAACTGAAAATTGAAGTTAGCCCGAAAGCCGACCCGAACCAGATAAAAATCCATCCATACGTAACCCTATCAGAACTCGACAAAATAATTTTCGTCGTCACGCAACCCGA
The DNA here is from genome assembly GCA_963931845.1 of Maratus michaelseni. Classification (NCBI taxonomy): domain Eukaryota; kingdom Metazoa; phylum Arthropoda; class Arachnida; order Araneae; family Salticidae; genus Maratus; species Maratus michaelseni. The sequence goes on along the minus strand of OZ007599.1, from coordinate 14,399,146 downwards.
TCTGAACCAGAAAATTGATGTTAACCCGAAACCCGACCCGAACTCGACAAAAAAATCCATTGAACCGTTCCCAATCCGAATCCGACAAAATAAATTCCTTCGTGTCACAGACCGATCCAAACCAGAAAAATCAAGTTAACCCGAAACCCGACCCGAGCCAGAGAAAGAAGTACAACGAACCGTGCCCAATCCAAACCCTAAAAATAAATACCTTCGTCTCGCAACCCGACTCGAACCTGAAAATTGAAGCTAAACCGAAACCCGACCGAACCTGAAAATTTATGCTAACCCGAAACCCGACCCAAATATTCTGAATATATAAGTTCTGAAAATATAAGTTAGCCGAAACCCGACCCGAACCCAACAAAAGTAATCCATCGGACCGTAACCCGACAAAATAAATTCCTTCGTCTCGCAAACCTACACGAACCAGAAAATTGAAGTTAACCCGAAGGCCGAACCGAACCAAACAAATTAAGATCCATCGATACGTAATCTGATAGGAACCTGACAAAATAATTTTCTGTTATTAGGTTTCGGATTAAATTAAATTTTCAGGTTCGGATCGGCTTTGGGGTTAATTTAAATTTTCTGGTTCATCTCGGGTTGCGAGAAGGGATTTATTTTTTCGGGTTCGGATACGGTTCGATAGATTTTTTTTTGTCGGGTTTGGGTCGAGTTAGCTTCAATTTTCAGGTTCGGGTCGCATGACGACGGAAATTATTTTGTCAGGTTCAGATCGGGATAAGGATCGATGAATTTTTTTGTCTGGTTCCGGTCGGGTTTCGGATTAACTCCAATTTTCTGGTTCTGATCGGGTTCCGTGATGACTAAAATTATTTTGTCGGGTTCGGATCGGATTACGTATCGATCGATTTGTATCTGTTTGGTTCGGGTCGGCTTTTGGGTTAATTTCAATTTTCAGGTTCGGGTCAGGTTGCGAGACGAAGGAATTTATTTTGTCGGGTTCGGATTGGGTTACGGTCCGATGGATTAATTTTTTCGGGTTCGGTCGAGTTTCGGGCTTACTTAAATTTCCATATTTGGGTCGGGTTTCGGGTTAGCATAAATTTTCGGGTTCGGTCGGGTTTCGGGTTAACTTTAATTTTCAGATTCGAGTCGGGTTACGAGACGAAGGAATTTTTTTTGGGTTCCCGATTGGGCTACGGTTCGTTGTATTTCTTTGTCTGGTTCGGGTCGGGTTTCGGGTTAACTTAAATTTTCTGGTTTGGATCGGATTGTGACACGAAGGAATGTATTTTGTCGGATTCGGATCGGGTTACGGTTCGATGGACTTTTTTTTTGTCGGGTTCGGGTCGGGTTTCGGGTTAACTTCAATTGTCTGGTTCGGATCGGGTTGCGTGACGACGAAAATTATTTTGCCGAGTTCTGATCGGGTTACGTATGGATGTTTTTTTATTTTTCTGGTTCGGATCGCTTTCGGGTTAACTTCAATTTTCAGGTTCGGATCGGGTTGCGAGACGAAGAATTTATTTTGTCGGGTTCGGATCGGGTTACTGTTCAATGGATTTTATTGTCTGTTTCGGGTCAATTTCAGGGCGATGGTAACTTTTTGTCGGGATTGCGTCGGGTTTCGGGTTAAGTTAAATTTTCAGGTTTAGGTTGGATTTCGGGTTAACTTGAAATTTCAGCTTCGGATCGGGTTGCGTTGCGACGAATTTATTCTGTCGAGTTCGGATAGGGTTACGATTCGATGGATTTTTTTTCTCGGGTTATGGTCGGATTTCGAGTTAACTTCAATTTTCAGGCTCTGGTCGGGTTGCATGACGACGGAAATTATTTTGTCGTGTTCGGATCGGGTTACGGTTCGATGGAAATTTTTTTCCTGTTTCGGGTCGGGTTTCGGGTTAACTTCGATTTTTAGGTTCGGGTCGGGTTTCGGGTTAACTTCGATTTTTAGGTCCGGGTCGGGTTTTGGGTTAACTTCGATTTTTAGGTTCGGATCGGGTTACGACACGAAGGAATTTATTTTTTCGGGTTCAGATCGGGTTACGCTTCGATGGAATTATCATATCTTGTTCGGGTTGGGTTACTGGTTAACTTCGAATTTTTAGGTTTCGGGTCGGGTTGTGATATGAAGATATTTATTTGGTCGGTTTCGGATCGGGTTACGGTTCGATGGATTTTGTTGTCGGGTTCTGCTCGGGTTTCTGGTTAACTTCAGTTTTCTGGTTCGGGTCGAGTTGCGACTCGAAAAAATTTATTTTGTCCTTCAAGGATCGGGTTTGGGTTCGATGGAATTTTTCTGTCGGGTTCCGGTCGACTTCGAGTGGAATTTCCAGGTTCGAGTTGTGTACAACACTATATATTGACAAAGAACTGGTCATTTTCTAAATAGGCATGGCCATTTTTCAATAAACCTAACTCTATCTAGGCTCTTTGCAATAAGCCTAAAAATCATCAGGCTGATTGAGAAATAAATTACCATATTCCAATTAGCCTAACGTTGTCTAGGCTCTTTGCAATCGGCCTGAAAAATAACAGGCTGATTGGGAAAAGGGAGAGGATTCTCCAAATTCCCCAATTAGCCTACGATATATATATATATATATATACAGTGGAACTTCCCTTTAACGAAGTCCCTATTTAACGAAGTTTTCTACTTAACGAAATTTTCTGCAGAACTTTGATTTTGAACACCATTAGCATGTAAATTAATCTCCACATTACGAAAAATATATTCTATATAACGAAGTTTATTCCACTTTTGTACGTATACAGAATTCAAATTAAGCGATTGCTGTTTGAAGGATATGCAAATTTACTTCAGCGGATTCAATTGTATGAAAATGAACACATTTAAATAATTTCCATTCTGCTTGGTGCTAAACAAAACAATTTTTTTTCACACTAAGAAAAACACTTGTTATCACTATAAGTTATTTTTGTTCCTGCCAATACAGCTAAACTTCAATCATTAGTCTAAGGAATAATAAACAATCTTGAAGTACATTATCGAAAAAGACAGAAAAAAGCCGATGTAGTGAAAGCATTAGTGTATCAGAGCTGATGAAAGCTTGGGCCAAAGCTTGGGAATGGGACGTGATTTCATCGACCGTACGCAACTGTTTTGTAAAAGACGGCTTCATAATTAAAACTGAATCAAATGCTTCTGAATCCAATACCTGTTTGTCATATCTCAAGAAAAAATTTCATGAATTTAAGTTAATTTCTATTTAACGAATTTTCTTCATAAAGAAGTTTTTAAGTGAAACGATGGGACTTCGTTAAATGGAAGTTCCACTGTATATATATATATATATATATATATATATACACGTACATCCATCCATCCATATTAAAGTCCTACATCGAGTCGGGTGACCCTATTTTACCTATTCAAACCGACCCGGGGCTAATTTTTTTCATTGTGAAGTGGGTTGACTTTAATTGTTTCGGGTTGGGTTTTGACACTTACGGTTCGGATTGTGGTTGACGAAATTTCTTTAAAAAAAGTTTAAAATATCTTTTCAGAGGAATAATTATTTATTTGAATATTAATGAGTGTATGTATGCTTATTTTTATATTTAAAAACTAAAATTTAAACTAGAGATATAATTGTAGACTACTTTTCCATAATTATATTAAAATATGTATTATTTTTTTATCATTTCAGGCTGAGGTCGATGAAAATGCTTTATTTTCGACAGTGGGGGGTGGGGGGGGGGGGGGCAAGTTAACGTAACTGGATGAATCTCCTCTTCAACATACAGAATGGATGATGCAGAAAAGAAAAATTCAGCGTGTGTTGCACTTGTAATCTCTAACGAAGCAGAAACCACAAAAACAAATAATAAAACCAAAACACTCTCCCTTCAAAAATTCTGTGTTTCCAAGTTCCGTCTTAATAGTGGCGACTCGTGAGAAGCGCCGCGTAGTGGTACAAACTAGATTTTCAATTCAAGATTACACTTGATTATACTAAGATTATATAGATTACACTAAGATTTCTTTGATTACCACCGATTATATGTGATGACGTGATTAAGAATTGATTACAGTACGATTACATTGATTACAGAAGGGTTGTACGAGATTACACTATTGAGAGACCCCTTGGAAACACCTCAACCGCGAGGTCTGTACGTCAGATTTGAGCATGGTAATAGAATACCTATCTATTTATATCTCCCTGGATTTGAGTTGTTTACCCATGAAACCATTAATCGCTATGGCTAGCAGCTACTTAAAAAAATAAATTTTTATTAATGTATACGAAGTTTATGCCATTTTTTTACATCAAGCTATTTTTTTATATATCTAAATAAGCATAAAAAATATTTAGTTTCCTAAAATAGAATAAAATAAGGTAATTTATTAATAATTTTTTTGATTGGTGTATTTGAGTAAGAGTATATGATTTTAACATGCAATAAAGGCGAAATGTACATTGAAACGAAACAAATTGGTGGAGATTATAAGTTAAAGCGTCTGAAACCAAGAAATTTTTTTAAAAAGGTGGGGGGGGGGGGAGAAATCTATCTAAGTTAATTAATTGATCCTTCAAAATATTCATGCATGCCTGTATGACTGTTAAAATTTAAAGATGATTTCAAATAAGTTTTGCAATAAAATATATTTTTGGCTAAGCTTTGGTATTAGCCTGCTGTCCGCCATCTTGTTTTTTAAATCAAAACATATTTGTTCTGTTTCTCATTTCCAAAATAATTTTCATCAGAGCCGTCCTTAGGGGTGTGCGACAGGTGCGGCCGCACAGGGCCTCGCGCCTTGGAAGGCCTCGCGCCCGGGCAAAAAAAAAAAAAAAATGTTTACTTATAAAGAACAAATAAAACATTTGGCATTTGTTTGCATACATATTTAAATAATTAGCAATCATTGAGCAATTCACATTATTTCGCACCCTTTCGAGCAATTCACATTATTACTTATACGTGCGTGCGTTTTAAGTTCGAAATTTCACACCGAAAATGAAAATGACAGTTGATTCTGCTCTTTTCTGTGTCTACTTCCGAATATGAATAAAATCTTTTAAACAAGGGTCGTCTACATATTAAAAATCGTATTATATATATTTTTTTTTTATGGTAACATCAATTTTCGATAGTTCATTTGAGTTCCTTGGATAAAAAGAAAATAGAGGTTTTTCAAAGAATTTCGAAAACTAAAATTAAGATTTTACAGAGAAAAGTACTAGGAACATTAAATTCGTTACCAGGCAGTTATTTAGAAACTGTATATATAAAATAAACTCACTTTAAAATAAAATTCTAAATTTTTTCTCTATACGGTTCTGCTTAAGATTTTCTTTTCTGTGGATACTATAATATAGGCTATAACAGAAGGCGTTCCCTAGAAGGATGTAATATTAGATTCTTCTCGGACGGTCCCTTAGACCACATAAAAGTAAAATTTCTTAATATTTTGAAAATTAATGATAGGAATGAGCTGTAAAAGTACATAGCCATGTTTTCAGTGACACTATTTTTTTTTTCCAATGAAAAAAAAATATAGATAGATCACAATTCATATTTTATTAAATATAAATTTAAAATAATTTTAATATGTTTTTGAATTAAAAAAAATGTTCGGAATATGTTTAGGTCTATTCATTGTATCTCACTAAAAGAGAACATTTGAATCGGATGTTTTTGGTGTAGATATAAATAAAAATTTGTCTGTTCTAAACTCTATGAAGATTTAGAAGGAGAGTATATAAACTATACATTTTCAGAGCTGCTTTGAACCAAGGGCATCAAATAAAGTGTCAAAAGTGGATGTTACCACACGAACAATGAAAGATTGTACAAATTTAATATGTGGACGCGATCCCTATTTCAAAAATTGCATTTATATTTGAAAAGCAGACCCAATCTGGCGGTACCTGTCGCATCTCTCTGCGATAATTTAGTGATAAAATGTATGGTGGTGCGGTTTTTTTCCATGACTGTACACGAACACTCCTTAAAAAAATTAATATAGTTTGGAACAAAAAGAAAATATGGTTAAATAAAATTATAATTTAAAAGCACTATAAAGGGAAAAAAAAGTATATATTTAAAAATATTTCTCTGTAATTTGTTAAACCAAATTAAGTTTCTAAAGAATTCGTTAAAGAAATGTACAATATCGTTATTACATAAAAAAAATCTACCAACCTGACATGGGTTCGGGCCAATTTTCTTTCCTGGAAAAACAAAGTATAGGCCCGATTCGTTTCGGATAAAATGAAATCTAGGGCCAAATAAAAGCCCGGACGGGGCTCGGTCTTACATTTTTCTGCAGATTCGAACTGGGCTGGACTGCTGTGGACAAGGACTTTATGACCTCCAAAATAAGTTCCTGAGACATCAAACTAAGTTTCAGATACGGTGCTGATTCTACTGGGTATAATTTATAATTTATAACCTATTCTATACAGTTGTGATTAATTTGTTATTTTGAAGTTTTAATATCAACTGTTAAGAAGCCGATGCTGTTGATGATTTTAGATAAACGGCAACCATTATTTTATTCATTATTTGTAAAGTAATAACACATCTCTGTAAGAGTTACTTTATCGTAATGTTGCATATTTTATTGTTTCAGGAAGTTTTTCTTTTTTATTATATACGAATATCCATTTTCCTGTTCACATATAAACAGTGCCCTATTACCTTCGGGGCACCATCCCAAGGCACTCAGATTTCAGGGGCTCGAAAATTTCCCCAAAAAAATTAATCTAAAACATGTTAATGATGTAATAAGAAAATTAAAAAATCCTGAATTATATTGCACAATTTATGTCAATTAAAATTGTCAGTGGCATTCAGTTTTTTTTTTCTTTTTTATATTCAAAGTCAACTTTTTGATAATGCACACAAAATATTTCTGACTTATTTGTAATTATAAATATTTTAAAATTTTAGATTATATTTTGTACTTATCACTGTCTTATCTATAGAATAACATTTCTTTTTGATCAAATTTAATTCTGTCAAATTATTTTTTTATGCAGAAGTTTCAATGCTAATGCTAATAATATGTGTGCCCGACGATTTTTCGTTTTTCATTTATAGTTGTACTATTTGTAATATTTATACACTTTCTTGTGTACATTTATAAAAACATGATAATCTACGTATAAGGGTTAAAATATTTTCTGTGCCCAGAGCCCAACATGTTGATGATTGGGCTCTGCCAATAATGTATGCCATGAGTTTTCTTTCTTTTTTTCCCCCGAATATGATTTCGTTATGGGAACATGTGTGTGGGTGAGGATGGATTAACTAATTTGGAAGGAAAGGGCCTCGCAAAAGTTCTTGCACCCGGCCTCGCTTTCGCTAAGGACGGCTCTGATTTTCATCCATATTTACTTATTATAAACACGTTATTTAATTTTATTGACTAATTTAATTGTATAAGTAAATATGGATGAAAATTATTTTGGAAATGAGAAACAAAACAAGCATGTTTTGATTTAAAAAAAAAAAAAAACAAGATAATTTTATTGACTAATTTATTTATATTTAATAATAAAAGTTAAAATGTTTTGATTTAAAAAATGAGATGGCTGACCGGGGTCGATAAATCAAAACATTTGTTTTGTTTCTGGCATAATCAAGTTAAGTATAAAACAGAATACTAATTTATTTATATTTAATAGTAAAAGTTGAAATGTTTTGATTTAAAAAATGAGATGTCTAACCACGGGCGATAAATCAAAACATTTGTTTTGTTTCTGATATAATCAAGTTAAATCAAAACATTTTAACTTTTATTATTAAATATAAATAAATCAGTCAATAAAATTAAATAACTTGTTTACTTGTATAAGTAAATGTGGAAGAAAATTATTTTGGAAATAAGAAACAAAACAATTATGTTTTGATTTAAAAAAAAACAAGATGGTGGACAGCAGGCTAATACCGAAGCTGTTCCATATTTTTAATAGTTAATAAAGCTTAACAATTTCAAAAAAGTAAATAATGTAAACAAAATCAAATAATACATACCAATAAAATAAACATATATATTTAAATATATATTCATCAATTTTAATTTTGTAAAATATTTATATAGTTGTTATTTGTTTCAATATTTTAGATTTATGTTCGAAAACTTTATCTTGTAAGTTAAGCAAAAATAAAACTTGTTTAGAAATAAGATTTTTGTTAAAAAGATAATATATACATATATTTATTATTATTTTAATTATTGTTTAATCATTGCTTTTCTTTGAATCATAAACTAAACTGGAAAAAACATTCTGGAATTGATAATTTTGACTGAAGGATGAAACAAACACAACACACACACATTCTAACTTCAAATGCTTCATGATTTTGAGCCAGATTACAACTAAATTTGATAATTTGTAGATTATAAGGCTCTTCAAAACACAGGTGTGTATGATAAATAATAAAGCCCTTCTAATTTGACCATTTTAAAGTAAACTTATTTTTACGATAACTTAAAAAAATTTTTTTTTGCAATTCACTCAAAATAAATTTGTTTCTTGAAATGTGTCTGTTTATGAACAAATACAGAGTAAGTAGAATAAATAAAATATCTTGTGCTTGATTCTACATCTACCCAGGAGGTTAAGCACATAGATGCTATTGTCCAAAAATGCACAGTTAAAATTATACTGCGGGTGGTGTATAATCGTGAAAACTAGCAATCAACAGATAATTTCTTATTCTTCGGTAAGTACATTTTTATTTATGAGTTTACTTAAGAATGTCCTTTTTAATAAATGTTGGTATCATTGTTTCATTTATTTAGTCAGTATTATTTAAAGTGATGATAAAATAAAATTCACCAATTTGATCTGGCCATGAATTTATGGCACAAATGAGATTTATTTAAAAGCAATTACTTGATTATAAGTTGTTTAATTAAAATATGTTTTCATTATATAAATTTGAACAGCAAAATTATATTTATTTATAATGTAGTTATTCATATATTTTTTTAATCAATAAACAGGGATCTGTTTAGGAAAAAATTGGGTCCTTTAAAGGACCCTTCACAATTTTTTTTATTTCACAAAACTATTTTCCCTAAAACAGGACCCTTCACAAAACTATTTTTTCTAAAACAGGACCCTTCACAAAATTCTTTGTCTTACAAATAGGTTTTTCACAAAATTTTTCCATCTTTAAACTGAACATTTCACAAATTAATGATTTAAAAGTAAAATCTGACCTGTCACTTTTACACATACAAAGAAAATATATGTATTTTACATCCATATATCTTCTTAAAAATGTATAAACAAGAACCGGAATATAACGATCATTTCAAATTCACAAAATTATGAGTAGATTTTTCACAAATATAAAAAGCTGAGACCCCTGATAAAATATCACTTTCTTACGAATCGCTTCATTTTAATTTAGCTGTTAAAAAAAGATAACTGTTTTGGGAACAGATGCTTTACACTCACGCAAACATATAAACATAAGTTTGGCAACTTTTTGGTTGGCACGATTTTCAAGACAGTGCCAAACGAATAACTTAATACAATGGCTAGGTTGCCATTAAAGGAAAAAATCCCCTAAATTTGGCGACTTTTTTCCGTTTTTTAACCGATTATTATTTTTTTTTTTCTGCATGAGTGTAAAGCATCTTAGCCCTGTTTTGGAATTCCTATATAATGCATTTCTAATGTATAATATACCTTGGAGAGTGTGGTATAAAATAAAAATATTAACTGAAACACTAAGAACTTTTTATTACTGTTGTTATCCAAAACTGTACAATTAGAATAATTTTTGCAAATCCTAAATGAATTATCAACATATTAACTGATAATGTAAGCTATAATCAAGATATCTCTGGTCTGCCTACTTATGGAAGTCAAGGAGATGACTTACAAAGCTGACTTTTGGGATTCAAGGAACTCAGTTAACCAAGTCTTCTGTTGGAATTTTTATGCCAGTTGGGTACATTCACAGCCAGAAGTGTTTATTTTATATTTCTGTCTGTAAATGTAACTTGCTAGAGCTTCAGATGTCTTCCACAGCCAAGAAAACTCTTGCTGCAAATCTTCATTTACAGCTTGTGTTGCATGGGTTATGCTTGCTTCATTCACAGTAATTCAATATGTTGATATTAAGCTCATTTAAGATTTGGAAAAATTATTTTACTTGTACTTTTTTGCATAACAACAGTAATAAAAAGTTCTTTGTTTTTCAGTAAATATTTTTATTTTATACCTGTATCTGAAAGTGTTATATATTAGAAATGCTGGTACTTCTGGACTATTGAAGTCTTGGCGGCGAATTACAGAGAACTGAAGCATCCCTAAATTCCTCTAGAAAAAGTATGCAACATGGCAGCGCGCACTGCAGATTAATCTAGTAACTTTAAAATAAAGGCTGTTCTTAAAATTTTTTTTAAATTTTTACTTTATTCCTAAATTATTGTATCTTCTAGGGATGCACCAAATATTCAGTATTCAGTCATTACTGAATGTTTGGTTAAGCTGAATATCATATTATTTGGTTAGGCTGAATATCAAACTATTTGCAGGGATCGATGCAGGTTTTTTTTCTTGGGGCCCATTTTGTGAAAAGTAAAGGTTATTTTTGTGAAATTTATTATATTTTTGTGAAAAATAACATTTTGTAACGAAAGTTGATATCCAGTTAATCAAATTCAAACCAAGCATTTATAAACAAAAACTTTTTAAAATCCTTTTGCTGAAGTTTTCCTCTCTGGTGAACTTGCTTGTTTACAAATTACACATTTTAAAACATCACAAAATAATAAATAAATAATAAATAGTAAGTTTTTATGGAATAGAATTTTGTAAAGGAGCCCATTTTATCAAATAGATTTTTGTGAAGGGGGCCTTAAATAGGTCCCAAATTTTTCCTAGATCGACCCCTGATTTGATATGCTGAATATTCGATTTGGCCAAATATCTTGATATTCAGTCAAACTGAATACTTAAAGAAAGTGTTTTTAAAAGCATATTTTTTTTTTGAAAACCTTAGATAATTTTTATTTTTAACTGTCAATAAATAAAGATATTAAGAAATACAACCATATTTAAATAACAGAGATTGCTTTTGCTTTATTTATTTGCTGTTTGAAAAGTAACAATTAAGAAAAATAACTGTTAATGATGACATTCATAGGAACTAATGATCTGTAAATGCAAGTTTTTCAATATTGTTAGCTTTTTCATAACTGGGTATTCCTAAACATAATGAAAGATAATATACAGCTTTCAGGGGTTATAATAAGTAACAAGACAAACAGTTTTTGTATGGGAAACCAGAATTGCAATCCACTTATTAAAAGATACAGTGTATCTCACTCCATGTTGAACTTGCATTTTCATTTAAAATTAACAATAATGAAGATATTGTAACAATATATTCAAATATCAGACTTTGCTTTCTGTAAAATATGACAAGAAGTGTTAAAAAGTGACACTAGTGCAGTGCAAACACTAAGCTGGATATTCCACTATTCAGAATGCAGCTGACAGTACTGTGTCACTGCTTAAAATTCAATCACTTTAATGATTCCAATACACTTTATACAAAACAAAGTTAATATGATAAAAATCTTGCTAAAATATCTTCATTATTGTTAAAGTTGCGAACAAATATTAGGGTTCTACTTGTAGAAACCTTGTATTTTTGATTGAATAAATGGATTGTGATGGTGGTTTTCTGTACAGAAAATGCTTGTCTTGGCCTTATTATCTTCCTCAAAAGTTTCAAAAGTTCTTCAAAAGTTGTTCTAAAATTTTACAAACATCATATAAATTTCTAACCTCTGAAAATAATCGTTCCCTTTATTCACTGTAGTACATTTCAAAAACCTTCTTGCTAAGTTGCCACCATTTGAATGTTTTATTATTATTATTATTTACTCGCTTCTTGTCAAATAAATACTATATGACTGTAAAATATTCCTTCAAAATTTCTTTTTGATTTTAATATATTTGTTTTAGAATGTAAGTAAATTTTATTCATATATTTTAGTTCACAGAAGAAGTCATTTGAATTTTTTATTAATTAAAAGAGTTATGACTAATCCTTCTTAAATAATTTAAAGCATAGAATTATTTTTATTTTTTTGTAAAGTTTAATTGTGAAAAGGTTTTTTTCAGGAAAATTGTCTTTGTGCTAAATATGTAAAATTATTTTGAAATTTAACTTTTTAAAATTTTTAAACCATGAAATATAGAAGTATATAGTCAGTCGAATATTCGGTATTTCGCCAAAGTCACTATCCGGTGCCTCCCTAGATGTTCTTATTACATTTTCTTTGTAAATGTATATTTTGCTTAATTTATGGGTTACTATTTTTTCTTATGGTCGCATATAAATTTTGTTTTGCTGCAGATTGACTCAGAAAAATCTGCTACTGGGATTCAGTAAATTGGAATTTTAATCACATTCATAATATATTTTAATTTATCATGAATTATAATAGCTTTTCATAATAATACCTTTAATCATCAATAATAGCTTTTCATTACATTGGTTTTAATGCGTCACATTTACTGGGGACAAGTCATAAAACAAAATTTTTCATTTTATGAGTAACGATGATTCCAAACTCCTACCCAATGAGGATCCTGGTTACACCACTGTTATAATTCATTACTATTATTATTACTTATTTATATTACTGCAAATGTTACTTTACATTATTATAACGGACAAATACTTACTGTTGAGTTTGAGTCATGTGGTAATAGATTAAAATACAAAACCATGCCTGAAAGTTAGTTATTTAAAAAAATAAATGTTTTTTCAATTTATAATCAATATTTCTCAAGCTGTGTAAAAGAAGGTTAAACCTGATAACACGAATAAACAATGTGTATTTAAAAAAAAAGAACTGACAGTCAATAAAATTAGCAAATAGCATGCCTTTATAATACGGATGCCTTCTTACATGCAAAATAAATTTCTTGTTGATCAGTGTAGAGACCAATTATAAATCTTTGTAATTTTATTCTTCCAAGATATTCTTTTTCAGTGAATAAGTGATTTTTTAGTATGTATTTAAATAACACATACAATTTTGCATTCATCAAAATTATGAATGCTCTACATTTAAGTTCTAAAAAGGCAAAATAAAATTCATATTGTAATATTTGCTCATAAAAATATATGATAAAATAATGTATTCTTGATTTCGAAGCACCAAAATGTCACAATGGATAAATACCCAAAACATGGTCAGCAAGATCTCAAATTCCCTTCACTAATGTTAAACCTATAGGCCTATAATGCATTCATATTTTTTAAATATCTCCTCCTCTTTTTTTCTCTGTGTGCTGCTCTTAAAAGATGCCTGTTTTATATAGTTGTCAAAATATTTCTAAGATTTATACTTAATTTATAATTTTATGTGTTAAAATCATTAATAGTTGTGAGTAAGATCTTAACACTTCAAATAATTAAGTCTGACTAAGCATGAAATAAAATTTCTGTATCTTTATGATTTTGAAGTAAATTATTAATATATCTTTATAAAACGAGTTTCATTGAATAATTCAAGAAAAAATATCTCATCATCATTATGAATATTTAGTGATGCATGACCAGAAATCCACAAAATTCTAAAATCTGCACAACCTCTGGTCCTAAGCTATGCAGATTTGAAGATATATGTAGGAGTAGGAAATATTCAGAAAATCTTACCAGCCAGCAAGAAGCAACATACAGTTGAAAATTGTTATGACAGAATTTATGCAACTGCAAAAATAAATCCTTACTACAATAATACATGTTCGTACTTTTTTTCAAATAAAATTAAGAAATATATACAAAAGAGGAAAGTTTAGTATAAGGTTAGAACTTAGTTACCATAGTGATATTACACTAATTTGAAGAGTTACAAAATATAGCTAACAAGTAAAAACAATTCTTCTATAGCCTGCAGTTTTTAAAAGATTTCTTAAAGATTATCTCGCCTCATCAGAAAAGCCACTCATTAGAGGGATATAATTCCCCAACCCTTGTGTATTATATATTATTTATTATTGTTTTTTATATACAAATTACTTATGTTTGTATATAAAAAAATGATACTTCTCCATTATCCCGTTGACCACTTTTCATTCAAAAAATTATCACCAAACTGTAATGTAAAATAAACAAATAGAAGAATGTTGCCATTGTAATATCAAAATAAATAAATAAAATAAAAAAATTCGGAAAAGCCCCACTCACCAAAGTGTCAACTATCAGTAAGTTTAAACAAAAAAAAATGACAATATATTAATGAAAACAGAAAAAAAAATCTTGGATATTTATTTATTTACATTATTTTTCTTAATTATCCTTCTCGGCTGGTGAATAAATGTTTGTAACATCGGTTGAAATTGATTTATTGCACTTAACTATGCAACGCAAATTTTTTAATGCATTTTCTCCTTTAATATCATGGCACAGCCGTTTAAGGATGCAATTGTTATTTTAATTAATGAAATAACTAATAAATCGGTAAAACAATGAAAAATACAGGTAAATGGTGAATTAAAAACCCCTTGATGACTTAGCAAACATGTGTAATGCTTCTGACGTCAAGTGATTGGGACTGCATTTTTGGCGTTAAATCCTATAATATCCAAATTTTAATTGCTTAATAGGCGTATATCCAACAAGCAATTAAAATTTGGATATTATGAATGCAAGGCGTGAGAAATTTTCTCTGGAAAAATTTCCAAGTATTAAAATATGAAGTAATATCCTATAGTTTGGCGATAACTTTTTTATGAAAAGTGGTCGACGGGATAATGGAGAAGTACCAAAAAAATAAATGACTTTTTTATATTAAATAAATTATATAAATACAGAAAAAAATCTTCTGTAAAAGAAACAGTAAATAGGTTACCAGAAACTATGCATGTGAAATTTCCTTCTCTTGCAAAGATAGTCGAGAAGTATCAGCATTTCTAATATATAATACTTTCAGATACAAATATAAAATAAAAATATTTACTGAAAAATAAAGAACTTTTTATTACTGTTGTTATGCAAAAAAGTACAAGTAAAATAATTTTTCCAAATCTTAAATGAACTTAATATCAACATATTGAATTACTATGAATGAAGATTGGCAGCAAGAGTTTTCTTGAACGTGGAAGATATCTCAAGCTCTAGCAAGTTACATTTACAGACAGAAAAATTAAATAAAAATCTCTGCCTGTGAATGTCTCCAGCTGGCATAAAAATTCCAACAGAAGACTTTGTTAACTTAGTTCCTCGAATTCCAAACGTCAGCTTTTGCAAGTCAGTTCCTCAACTTCCATCAGTAAGCAGACCACAGATAACTTGATTGTAGCTTAGGAGGTTATCAATATGTTGATATTCATTTGGGAGTTGTAAAAGTTATTCTAATTGTACAGTTTTGGATAACAACAGTAATAAAAAGTTCTTAGTGTTTCAGTAAATATTTTTATTTTATACCACACTCAGCAAGGTATATTATATATTAGAAATGCATTAGGAATTCCAAAACAGTTATCTACTTTAACAGCTAAATTAAAATGAAACGATTCATAAGAAAGTTATATTTTTATTGATTAAAATGTTATGAATAAATATAATTTTGCTGTTCAAACTCAAAAAAAAAAAAAAAAATACTTTTTTAGTTTTACGTAACATTGAGAGCTAATATCTCAGTGTTTATATGATAATGAGACATATCTCAATTAAACAACTTATAATCAAGTAAGTAACTACTTTTAAATAAATCCCATTTGTGCCATAAATTCATGGCCAGATCAAATTGATGAATTTTATTTTGTCCTCACTTTAAATAACACTGGCTAAATAAATGAAACAATGACACCAACATTAAAAAGGGCATTCTTAAGTATACTCATAAATAAAAATTGACTTACCGATGGAAAGATAAAGTTTTATTTATACCTTGATTGCCAGTGCTTACACACATGCAACACACATATATAACAATTGCGATTTCGTCTTAATAACAAACTAATGCCACAAGAAAGTGTTAAAATAAATAGAATACTTTTAAATTTAACAACGATTTAAAAGAAAACTTTTAGAAAAATTCTCGAATAAAGAAATTATAGCGCAACACAGCTAACCACACTGAATACTACTATATGAAATGTCAACAGTCGTACGCAGGGAGATAGATAGAAGGAGAACAAAGATAATGTTTCTACTTATGGAACTAAAAGCGGTACCTAGTATGGCGGCGTTTCTGGTCTTTTGGGCCTTTAGGAAGTGTAGCGCCCTCTATCTCTTTAGCATGCTCGAAACCAAAATGAAGGAAGAGCAGACGACAATTTGTCATGTTTGACAGGTCACATGACCGGCCTTTGGGAGCACCAGCGCCACAAACTGGGTACTAATTCCCGGTCCATGTTGTGATCTTGAAAGCCTATCTTCACTGTTCTCCTTCTTATTTCTATCTCCATGGTCGTACGTCAGCTGTGATCAAAAATCCTCAGTTAAACTGACAGTTTTGCCAGTCTATGTATATGTCTTTGGTTCATGCTTTTGGCACCTTGGCTTGGCGACATTTGTTTGTTTACAAATTTGACGCTGTCAAATCTATCAAATACACATACTTAAAATTCAAGGTTGCAATTTTAAATTGGTTTTTTTTTTTTTTTTTTACGGTTTTAATTTCTTTTAGTTGATATTTCTGTTATTAAGGCATATTCTGTGTCAAGTTTCATCTGGAGTTGCATTGTGTTTCTGCTGTTTTCTTTCTTTCTTCATTTGGTGTATTGTTTACATAAATTTCTCTGCTAAATCGTTGAGCAAGTATGATATTTTAATATATTTTGCTTGATATTCCTGCAGTTTAAATGTATTTTTCTGTCGTTTTCATGTTATTTGTGTTTTTTTAAAAAAATATTTTACTTAATTACCGAAAATGTCTATGTTAAATTGTTTACTTTCTTAGTATTTAATAAAATTTTACAAAGATAGTCTCCCTATGATAGTAGCTATGAAGAATCATCAGATAAAATTATCGTTAGTACTCTAGCAATTATTTTCTGTTTCTACACCACTTAACCATTTTTGTCTTTACAGAAACAAAAATAAACAATCATATCTGGTGTTTTCAACCTTTTATAATATGTGAAACCATGCCTAATGGAATAGTAACGTTTCTAAAATTTCGTTTAGTAGTGTTTTGTTTTAATTAAAGTATCCCCCCCCCCCATTTTAACAACTTCTGAAATACAAATTGCAGGAATTAGAAGGAATATCATCCTTTTGATATTTTATAAACTTTCTAATCTATTTATAAGAATGCACATCAAATTGATAGACATCTTCTTGTGAAAGAAACTAGGTTTTTATTTCCAACATTGTGCATATATGTTTTATTATTTGTGAACAATGTCAAAGCAACTCCATTTAAGATAATTTGATTTGTTTACTAACAATTACTAGGGCATTGGAAGTTTCTGGCCTGGTATTCAGATACCCTCCCTTATAATAGTTCTTCCTGTTTTTAATTTTTTTGTTTAAGGCTACTAAGTAAGTTTTGTGCATTTAAAAAGAATAGGAAATTATTAGTAGGAATAAATAAGGTAAAGAAAGATTCTCACATATGTAAAATGCCAGTTCGATGTTTGACCGCAGACACCGTTTGAGCTCTCAAGGGATTTTATTATTTCAAAATTTATCAGAAATCGCATGTCACATATGAAAATAAAAGAATCGATAATTGCACAAATCTGATATAACATGTCAGTTGTGATTTTACCCTTTTATTTTTGGTTTTTATTATATTTCATATTAACAAGTATGTGAAGTTTTCAGAATTTTCTGTTTAATTATGTTTCTTTCTTTCTTTCTTTTTTTTTTTTTTTTTTTTTTTTTTTTAACAGATTGCTGAATAGATTTTGAACTGTTTTTGGAATAAAGAAGGTGTCATGTAATGGAATTTTGACTGAACAGAATTTTACAGCCTGATGAATGCTTAAATTTGAAACTGGTAGAGAAGGCAGTGAAAAGGAAAAAAAGTCAAGAGAACTTCCTTGCTGCCGAGTGTCTTTTCATAATTCCCTATGCAGTAGGGAAGTTCCCTTAGACAAAGTACTTGTAATTAAGTATCCATGCTTGAATTAGCATCAGAACATTATTGCTGAAGTCATGACATCATACCATGGCAATTGAGCATAAACATTGTGCACAGAGTTATCCAGGTAAGTTATTTTTGTATCACAATTGATCCTTTTTATTTTGCTTCTGTTTATCATTAGTTTTGATACGTGTAAAACTTTATATCCACCTATTGCAATATGTCAAGTAAAAAAATAAAATAAAGACGTTAAAATTAGGATTAAAATATAAATGAGTGAAAAAAAAGATTAAAAAATGATAAGGGGATTGACTGAAAGTATAGCTGTAGTAATTGAAACTACTAAAAAAGTTTCAATAAAGTTGTTTTTAAATGTTTTATTAACAAATTATATAAAACAGAAAAAACATGTGTATGCATAAAGACAGCCTCAGTACAATTTTTCTTGATTTGTTATTAATTTCTGTATTTCATTGAATGTTAGAATTTTTTTTTTTTTCAACAAAAATACTGAAGGGTGTTTTTATAAAGTGTTCAGGGATGTACTCAATTGTGCAGTTATCACAACAAAGATAGAAAGACATGTCTTCATTGCTGGGGGGGGGGGGGGGGGTTCAGAAAGACAGTTGTGTTTTATGATTATGGATTAATTCGGTTTTATTATTTTTGTTAACACATTGCAAGAATAACTTGTGAATAAATACTTTAATTTTTATTTTTTTAATTGGAAAGGGCTAATTTTGCCGGTGGCTTCATTTTAAATTTCACCAGGCTTGTTCACTACTGGGTTACAATTAACACACTCAAACTATGTTCCATCACATTCTCATGTTTATGCTGTTCAGTACCGAGGATGCATACATGGTGTCACTCAGAATGTCAAATGAGCAGGCTTGTAATGGGTAGCTGTCCGGGCTTGTAAAGAAAAAAAAGAATGGGTTTTTTACAGCCCGTAGCGTTGTAGTGGGTAGCTGTCCGTGCTGTTTTTTTTTTTTTTTAAATCCTGTGTATTTTACAACCCTGCAAATGAGTGACAAAGCATGGCCAGATATGCGTCCTCTGTAGATAACGTAATAAAATTTTATGTTTGTTCATTTTGTAACCTGAAATTTTTGTCGATTGGGGGGGGGGAGGGGATTTAGATTATTTTAAATTTTAAACTGTGTATGCTGGGGGGGGGGGGGGAGAATGGATGAAGCAAACTTTATGGTATGTTACACACATATTTTAAAATCCTAACAATCATATATCCAAAAAAATTTAATAATTTAATTTTTTTTTGGTGGTTGTAATGGTCACATTAAACTTTTTTTGAAAAAAATTAGTGCGAGGATGTGAAAAGGTTTGCCAAACCTGGTTGTAAAACTAAAGAATATTTGGCAATTTTTCACCAGCTGCAGGTTATCTGAAAAATAACAAGTAGATAATCGATCATTTTCATAACCTATCCCTTACAATTTCCTCTTTGTATAAGGGGAGAGAGCAAGTTAAAAATCTAAATCTTGACGAATGAGATACCATATGAAAGGATTTTGAACAGGCTTCTGACATAGCACAGTTACATTTTTCTAAAACATGTTTTGTGATTAAAATTTGCTGATAATTAAAAATTAAATTGGCATTGTTTTCATAAATGAAATGAAAGGTTTTCCTCAAATTAATGTTGCCACAAAAATAAAATTCCGGGTTATATAACGCTCAACAGATGATGTCATCCTCTAATGCAGTTAAAATATGATTGTTATTTTTTTTTATCTCGCATGTGCCTTTTTGTAAGTTTGATGGAATAAATGAGCTGATATTCTGGCTTGACGAATGTTAAGGGACAGATTTTTAAATATTTTATTTTACAAATTTTATAAGATACATATAAAAAAGTTAATATGAACAGTAATAAACAATGTTTCAAAACATATTTCATAAATATCACGAAAAGATCATTAACGTTCATCACAAACTTGAAAAAATGAAAATGCATGAAATTTGTTAATGTTGTGATCACTATATTGCATGTATGAGGGCTTCATGTACATGAGCACAACAACAACAAAAAAATCATAGTTGGATGCAATGACATCAAATAGAGTTCATTATGAACTAAAAGGCACCCACTGAAAAAAAGCCAACTAGCTGTGAAACTGCAACAGCAAAATTTTTAGACACTAGAAAATAAAATAGAAATAAAGAGTATATATATATATATATATATATATATATATATAGTTAAATATTGTTATTTACTTTTTACTTTGAGTTGCAACAGCTTGAAGTAAAAGCACAAATGATCTTAGCTGTTTTATAGTCTGTACAAAGTAATATATCATATATAGCTATTTTTACTGAAAAATATGAAGCAATTAAGACATTTCTTTCGATCTTTATATGAAAACTTCACATTTGAGTATTAGAGATGAGTTCGGCTCTCTTTTTGGAGCCCGGGCCCGCCCGACAGTGGCACAGCCAGAATTCGGTTCTAGGGGGGGTTTTGAGTTTATAATAAAGATGGTCGCCGGTTATATGAATCATCGGTTAATGGAATCAGTCTTTTAAATGAATGAAATCATAATGCTTTTCTCCGCAATTACGTTGGTTATGATTCATTTAAACAGCGTTTACAATATTAGAAGCGCGATAGAATTAAAAATAGCTAAAAGAGGAACCACAACTAATTTATAAAATTTTAACGATAAATATACGAATCTCCATCATAAGCAAGAGTTCGTTGCAACATTACCAACAAATGAAATATAGTCTTTAAATTTGTGTACAGACCCCCTCAGGGCTCGGAAGTAGCGCGCTACAAGTAGCGAAACTACAGTAGCCGCTACTTTTTCCAGTAGTTTGTAGTGTAGCGCGCTACATTAAAAAAGTGTAGTGTAGCGAGTAGCGCGATACAAAATATCAGTAGTTTGTAGCGCGCATCGACGCTACTTTCGGAGGGAGGAAAAAAGGTCCCAATCTTCAAATCACATGATTATAACTCGTTTCTTTCATGCGAAATATGTTCTCTGCAACAATTTGCGAACGTCAGCGACAAATCTCATTTGCAGTCATATATTTCTCCATAGACGACGGGCACAGTCACAAATTAGCTGTCATTTTCACAGTTTGGGTGTCAGAAACTTCGTGTACTGTTATTTAAATCCATAGAAATCTTCTCAATATAATGTATTTTTATACGACTACGATTTTTTTTTACCAAAATATAGTCGTCTGGCTATGTTAAATCTTTATTTGACTAATTTCTTCTACCTTTTGCCTCCCACCCCCAGCAAGCAAAGAAATGTAAAATCCTTATTAAAAAAAGAAAAAGAATGGATTTATCTAAACATAAATCCTCTAAATTATCCCTAATCTCTCAAATTCACGCTTCCCCATAGTAGCATACAAAGGAGTTTAAAATATTTTTAAATCTTTATTTTTATACAAAAATAAAATCTTTCACTCATTTGTCTAATGACAACAAATAAAAATTATTGCCTTGTCCCCAAAATTTACGCTTCCCTTTTTGCCCCTCCTCCAGCATACAGTTTCAAATATTTAAAACTCTTTATTTTAAAAAAATGTCCACATTTGTTTCTACCTAATAATAATATATAAGTAACTATCTAAATTGTCCCCTAACTTCCCATAATTTACTCTTCCCCCCCCCCCCACACAAGCATACAAATAAATAGAAAAATTTTAAGTTGTTTTTATTTCTATATAAAAAAAATCTTCTGCACATGTTATGTGTGTCTAGATTTAGAGGTGGCCGCTATTCAGAGATATAAGCGTTTTCAAATATATAAATTTTAGGAATTAAAAAGTGGCGCTAAATAGAGGTGGCCGCCTTTTGGAAGAAAAACCAGAATGGAGGTCTTATTCTACATAGATTTTTAACCTGAAAAAAATATTTTGGACATTCTTTTGAAATTCGGGTCAACCCGACCCCTACCCGCTAGAGTCAAAACCCAACCCGAAACCGATCCGAACTCGAAATAATGAAATTCAACCGGATCCACAGTAAAAAAGTGGAAGTCAACCCGATCGGAATCCGACCCACAACAAAAAAATCTAGAGCCGGGTCGGGTCGGGTGCGGGTAAACCGACCCGATGCAGGACTCTAAACGATATACAACTAAAAATCTAATCTTTAAATGTTTTTTAGGTGCGTTCGTAATTATATAAATACGTAGCACCTATTGTCGTCGCTTGGTCCGTCCGTATATAACAACGCAAAAACTACCCAACCGAATGGTTTGAGATTTAAGATATATTATCTTTGCAGAATTTTGTCGAGACATTTCAAATTTTAATAAAATCGAATCAAAACTTTAGGAGATATTAATAAAAATATTTATTAAGAAATTTGAATTTTTTTTTTTTTAAATCGGTGCTTTCTTGTTAGAGGAGCTTCCGAGGTTGAATCGTCAAGCGACCGAGACACTTATTTTATGACAGAAATTAATCTGCAGACGATATAATTCATTTCACAGAATTAAAAATCATCTAGGTCTGAATATTTATATAACTAGCTACAGTACGAACGCACCTCGTTTGTCACGTTTGACATACAATTTCCAACTTGTTTAAAATTAGTTGCGGTTTCAAAACTTCCATTTATAACGAAATACTATAAGAAGCAAAACGCTAAATAATCGTTTCCTGTCTTCCTGTCGATCACACAGTTTTTTGCCATAACAAAATTAGAAGTATCAAGAATTAGAATTGTAACTATTCAGCAGAAATGTTTCAGCTGTGCAGGAGCATTCGTTATAACCATTATCGTACCAGTAGTTGAAAAAGTATGTTTATATTAACTTCCTGATACGAATTCTAAGATTAACAAAACAGACAGGCACGCATTTTGCTTTTGTGAAACTGTGATCTGCGGTTTATATAGACTTTTAATGTGAAAAAATATTTTGGACATTCTTTTAAAAAACCGGGTCAACCCGAACCCGACCCGCAAAATTCAAAAAGCCAACCCGAACCCGAAAGAATGAAGCCAACCCGACCCGCAACAAAAAATTTGAAGTCAATCCGACCCGAACCCGAACCGCAACGGGAAAATATAGCCGACCCGAACGGCAGGTCGGGTCGGGGTAAAAGCGGGTAACCCGACCCGATGCAGGATTCTAAGTGCTACTGTGCTACATCACTCTCATAAATGTGTAATATTATTACAATTTTTGTTTTCAAATTTCCTCTTTTAAAAAAAATTCCAACATAATTAAAAAGGTTCTATGAATTTGCTTTGTTTGTCTGTCCGTGCTCTAACTCTCATAAATATACTCCGACTGCCATGAAAGTTTTATGTTATTGAAGTTTACCATAGAATGTTCAGTATTGAAAATGAAATGTGTAGCATTTATATCTCGCTTATAGGGACGTTCAAAAGAATTCTGTTACATTATGGTCTATCGGGAAAAATCGTTTGCGGTGTATTTAATTAGCGATGATTACTAAAGTAGCGAAATAGTGACTACTTTTGGAAAGTAGTTTGTAGTCGCTACTTTTTAAAATAGGCAGTTGTAGTTGTAGTTAACTACATTTTTTATAAAGTAGTTGTAGTTGTAGTTCGTTACAAACAAAAAGTAGTTTTTCCAAACCCTGGACCCCCTACGAAACAAATGATTCGAAAGAAACACCGATTGCAAAAATCTGCTCATAATCGAAAAATAGCTTTTTATAACTTTAAGTACTTTTTTTAAATTCTTACTTTTGCAAAGATTTTTTTCCTGGGTACGCACATAGCTTGGTCTTAGATATAACTGAGAGCAAAAAACGCAAAAAAAGCCACTTGAAACTGAGATAGACTTACAATGTGTATGTTTTTTTTTCTCTGGAATTCGATGATCTGTTATTGTTTCGAACGTGGAACAAAGACAGAAATGCAATTAAAAAACAGACCACTGTATACTATATAACTCAAAGCGTCTCTGTGAGAGTATATGACCCATCTTTTACTATAAAACGTCTCGACAAAGTGACGCAGTCCAAAAATCAAGTTTTGACATAACCTATGCGTGTAATATGCGCTTTCACAGTTTTAAGTAGAATTTTCGCCATTTAATTGAATCACATTGTTGTATAGAATTTGATTTAAGAAAGCGGTGGATTCTGCCAAGGCGGAAAGGCCAAAAAACTTAATTTTAACTTTAGTTGTTTTGATTCATATAAGCGGCAATTATAGTAATTTTTTTAGCTCTGGGGGGGGGGTTTAACCCCCAACCCCCCCCCCTTGGCTGCGCCACTGCCGCCCGAGCCCGATGATTTTAAATCCAAGCCTGTCCGAGCCCAAAACATTTTTTATCATTAGAGCCCGAGCCCGATACCGAAAATAATTGCATATTATATAAAATTGTTTTAAAAGTAATATCTCATTTTTAAAAAACTTCGTACGTGAAAATAGCTGTTCATCCGGTACACATAATTAATTTTATAGAAATTTACATTCCATCTTATCAAAAGAGAAGTTTGGTATCAAATAAAAATATAGTTCTTTAAAAGGATGTAAATATTTTTCTCTCCCAACAAGCAAATCTGATGGACACATTAACGAAGTGCGTTTTATGAAAAAATGAATGAAATTTGCAGAAATTACTATTTCTATGCAGAAGAATCGAACAACGTTTTATATTTCCTATAAAAGGTGTATATCGTAACTTATAATTGATTCCTTAATTAATACAGTATTTCATTTTCTTGAAAATCAGCTTAAATTAAAAATTTGACACTGGTATCTGAAAGATCCTGTGCTTTTATACGAAAAGTTGAAACACTCTTCGATTGCTTTTTATCGGAATAACAATATATGACAATTATATCTACTTACGAATGAAAGTGACTTTGTAAATGTGCAGAGCAGAGCCTTAGCATCAGCAGAGTTCACAATTAAATATATAATCACTAACTTTGTCTTCATTTGAAGAGTGAGTATGACTTGCACACAATAGAAGACTATAAATTTGCAAACCTAAACTATTGCTGATTGACTAAGAATGAAAAAAAAAATAGTCATCTAGCATTAGATCTCTAAAAAATAAATAAATAAACGGTCCAATTAAAAAAATATCCTAATGTCACAAAAGAAAATCTAGCAACAAATATTATTGGAGCCTCTTCACATTGGCACCATATCACCCAGTCATCAGTTGCATCGCAAATATCGTAAATTTTCTTTTAAAGTGACATTTTAATACTAGAAAAGAAAAACAAGATTCCTGTTTCCCCTTCCATTAATTCTGATCAAAATAACATTAAAAGTGAAATAGAATATGTAATTTTTTAGGGGAAAAAGTTATCTTTATTTTTTTATATGAGAATAAGTAAAATTGCCAGTTTCAGAAAAAATGAGCCAGGGCCCGGGCTCGGGCTGAGCCCGTCTCATCTCTATTGAGTATATCAATAAATACCTTATAAGTAATCCTATAACATTTTTGTTGAAAGAAAAAAAAAAAAAAGATTTTCTAACATACTAACTTTCAATGAAATACAGAAATTAATAATAAATCAGGAAAAATTTTACTGAGGCTGTATTTATATATACACAATCAGTTTTTTCTGTTTTATATAATTTGTTAATGAAACATTTAAAAACAACTTTATTAAAAACATTGCTTACAACTATTAGGTACTAATGTTTTTGTAAATTCCACTTTAAAATGACATATTGCACTAGGTGGATATAAAGTTTTACACGTATCAAAACTAATGATAAACAGAAGCAAAATAAAAGAGATCAATTGTGATACAAGAATAACTTACCTGGATAACTCTGTGCACAATGTTTATGCTCAATTGCCATGGTATGGTGTCATGACTTCAACGATAACGTTCTCATACTAATTCAAGCATGGATACTTAATTACAAGTACTTTGTCTAAGGGAACTTCCCTACTGCATAGGGAATTATGAAAAGACACTCTGCAGCAAGGAAATTCTCTTGACTTTTTTTCCTTTTCACTGCCTTCTCTACCAGTTTCAAATTTAAGCATTCATCAGGCTGTAAAATTCTGTTCAGTCAAAATTCCATTACATGACACCTTCTTTATTCCAAAAACAGTTCAAAATCTATTCAGCAATCTGTTAAAAAAAAAAAAAAAAAAACATAATTAAACAGAAAATTCTGAAAACTTCACATACTTTTTAATATGAAATATAATAAAAACCAAAAATAAAAGGGTAAAATCACAACTGACATGTTATATCAGCCTTTGTGCAATTATCGATTCTTTTATTTTCATATGTGACATGTGATTTCTGATAAATTTTGAAATAATAAAATCCCTTGAGAGCTCAAATGGTGTCTGCGGTCAAACATCGAACTGGCATTTTACATTTGTGAGAATCTTTCTTTACCTTATTTATTCCTACTAATAATTTCCTATTCTTTTTAAATGCACAAAACTTACTTAGTAGCCTTAAACAAAAAAATTAAAAACAGAAAGAACCATTATAAGGGAAGGTATCTGAATACCAGGCCAGAAATTTCCAATGCACTAGTAATTGTTAGTAAACAAATCAAATTATATTAAACTGAGTCGCTTTGACATTATTAACAAATAATAAAACAAATGTACAATGTTGGAAATAAAAACCTAGTTTATTTCACAAAAAGATGTCTATCAATTTGATGTGCATTCTTATAAATAGATTAGAAAGTTTATAAAATATCAAAAGGATGATATGCCTTCTAATTCCTGCAATTTGTATTTCAGAAGTTGTTAAAAGGGGGGGGGGATACTTTAATTAAAACAGAACACTATAAAAAAAATTTTAGAAACATTACTACTCCATTAGACATGGTTTGACACATTATAAAAGTTTGAAAACACCAGATATGATTATTTTTGCTTCTGTAAAGGCAAAAGCAGTTAAGTGGTGTAGAAACAGAAAATAATTGCTAGAGCACTAATGATAATTTTATCTAATAATTCTTCATAGCTACTGGATTATATTTTTTTTGTGGTTATCACATAATTACATGCAGAGATACCATCTTTGTAAAATTTTAATAAATTACTAGGAAAGTAAACAACTGAACATAGACAATTTTGGTAATCAAATAAATAATTAAGAAAAAAAACAACACAAATAACATGAAAACGACTGAAGAATACATTTGAACTGCAGGAATATCAAGCAAAATATATTAAAAAATCACCCTTGCACTACGATTTAGCAGAGAATTTATGTAAACAATACACCAAAATGAAGAAAAATTAAAAAACAAGAAAGAAAAATAACAGCGGAAACACAATGCAACTCAGATGTAACTTAACAGAGTACACCTTAATAATAGAATTATCAACTAAAAGAAATTAAAACCTTAAAAACATTTTAAAACTGCATTTGAATATTTAAAACACCCACCATTTATGCTCTCCATGAAGGCTTATCTTTTTTGATGAACTAAAAAAAAGATCTAAACGAAAGAAATAATACGTTAAAAATAAAAAAAAATACAATAACTGACATATTAAGTTTACATTTATGAACAGATAAGTATAGTTTACTCTTCTGTAATAGCGATTTTTAAACAATTTAGATTAATCAAATATTAACAGAAGCCTTCGTTATTATTATTATTATTATTTGGAACATACATCTGACTTGTGTGATTGATACAAATATCCACCCCTTCATTATTAATCGTAATTACAAAATAAACAAAAACATACCGCCAATGTAGAACTTTCACGATCGTCAGAAAAGAGCGATAAACCGCCAATTATGGCACCCATGCCTTCCAAAACAGCTAAATTATATATTTTTTTTAAGCAATATTACGTAAAAATTTATATACCTGCCCTACTTTTTCATAATTTTAAAGTATTTACGAATATACATTTAAAAAAACAATGATGTAAAACTATTCAAATTTGACGAATTATCACGGAAAAATCGGAAGCTTTGCCAATGCTTTGCATTGAACCGGAAGTTCCGATCACAGTTTCCGGTTGAAGCAGTTTTGTTTATGTTTACAGTGAGAATTCGGTCTATTTCCATCCAATTCCTTCGATTCAGATTATATTCACTTTTACTAACAGATGGCAGCAATAATGTTCCTGTTTATTTTATAATCCATTATATTTTAACATTATTTCTGGCATCACTGCAAAGCAATTTATATTTCTAAGCAATTTATATTTCTATAATTGGCAACATGTTATGATTTTTTATGCAATTCATTCCCCAGTCATGTTGGAGTTTTCATGATGGTTCATGAACGGCAAGGTATCTTATTTATATCTCTTTTCATCTTTATGGATTTTATACTTAATGTCTCTATTAAATGTTCTCTCTGTAATTTATAAGTATGGCTTCTTTCCTTTTTAATATTGTATTTTATTTTATCACTGATTTGAATCATTGTATTTGAGATGTAGTCCCAATATCATATTTTTTAGCAATGTATGGCTAATAGGATGATGAAACATCTCATTTCATTTTATTTGTGGTATTTAGGCAATTGGGACTTGATAATTCTGTCTAAATTCCACAAATTTCATTTAATTTAATTCCATTTATTCAATTTTTATTTAATTTCTTATTCTTTCAATGTTTTTGATTCCATATTAAGTGTGTTGGGGAATCTTTCATTGTCAACTAATTATTTCATACTTAATTATTTCATTGTTTAAGTTGGTGTTATGATAATGTTTCATTTATGGTTATATATATATTATATATATATATAGTGGTTATATACGTATATCACTGGGACCCAGCTAACTGAAAAGCACCCAATTTTATTTTCCTGTCACCTACGTTAATATGAAGGAACTGAGATATTAAGTTATTTTGAAATTTTGCACTGCTAAAGCATTCATTGGTGGTCTAGCTATTCTTTGGATGAACTAAAATTACAATTCATAGATTTAAAATGGATTTTTTAAATTTTTGGATGAAGAACAAGAATAGGTGAACAGAATGATTGATTAACCAACATATTTATTACATTATCACAGAATTTACCACAAATACTCTGTTTATATATATCATACAGCATTATTATCTGTACAATTCTAGCTAAATAACCGTAGAGAATTTTTTTTAAATTTCAGTTTTACTCTGATTCGTTATTGTTTGATCAATATAAATTTTTATTAAAGTAAGCAGCATCTTTATACTTTTTTTCATATCTCTTGAACCTCCAAAAAGACTTAATTTTTTTCCAAAATCAAAACTAAAATCACTTATATCAATAGAAGGTGGAAGTTCTTTATTATAAGTTTTGACATTGTACATTCAGGATACTGTAACAAAATTTCATCGTTTAATAATGTGAAAAATGATGCCTAAGTAAGTAATTTTGAAAACCCAATTTTAGCAGCTTCCATCAATAAATGGAAATGTAATCAATATCTTGCTTGAGATTATGCTTGGTTATTTTACTAGGGTCACAGTATACTTAATTATAAAGAAATTTATAGGCTTGTCCACAATGAAAAACTAAACCACATTTTTTTCAGAAATTGGCATTTTTCTTCCTAATAATGCAACTTGCACAAAAATGATATGTTTGAATTCCGTGTAATGCACTGTTGCCAAAAAGGAAGAAAATATCTGCTGTTGGCGATATTTGTAACTGGCTAACATAAAAGTACCAAGCTACCTTCTGTATGTTGTGCATACTCAAATAGTTATTTTTTTTTTTAAATCACAGGTTCTGAATTCACATCCAATTCTGAAAAAAGTTCACATTTGTATTTCTTGGATGCCGGGCTGTACCACCAGCTGCCTGGTGAGGATGGACATGATGAAAGACTGTGCGATACAGATGCCAGCAAGAGATAAGATCTGTGGCAACTGGTCAAAGAATAATGATCAGATGTCGTTTTTGGCAGTATCAGCACTCTTAATGTCCTGATCTGAAAACAAGAAGTAATATGCTTTTAATCCTACATTTAATGCATTATCATCAACAATGGACTTTTCAACAAAATGCATTCGTTAGATATGCAATTTCAATGGAAAGCATAAAAGAATGTTTTGTCCACTGGAGCTTGCCCCTGAAACTATGTAAATCATCACTGTCATCAACAATGAGCTTGTGTACAAAATTTGAGCAAAATTAATTTATTGAGGCACACCACTGAAAATACAATTGAGTCGGTGATTGTTGAAAGGAACTAAAACTTAGTTTTGAAATTTCCCAAGTCCTGGACATAGTGCCTTTCAACACTCAACTTTTAAATTCCTCCCTCCCAAACATGCATAGGCAGTACCCAGACTTAGTTCCTTTCTTCACAAAACAGTCAATAAACATGACAAGTTGGAAATTGTACTTCAAACGTGACAATCGAGGTGTGTTCATGTTCATACTATAACTAGTTTCAGTGAAATTAATTATCAGCACGCCTATTCTGGGCAAACGCTTTGCTCTCGTAACTCCCTTCCTTCCGCAAATTTGCAAACGACGGCTCGATTCACAAGTCAGGTCAAACATGCGGAACGTTTTTCTCTCGTAGACCTCT
The DNA here is from genome assembly GCA_963931845.1 of Maratus michaelseni. NCBI lineage: Eukaryota > Metazoa > Arthropoda > Arachnida > Araneae > Salticidae > Maratus > Maratus michaelseni. Next base: position 14,368,657 of record OZ007599.1, on the reverse strand, counting down.
CGTAACTGAGGGTGTTACGTGATCACTATTTGCAGCAGCTGTGCAGCTCTCGTAAACACCGTTTACAAAGTAAACAATAATGGCGGACATCATAGCTATGCGTCGTGTGAGAAGAAGACAACTTCGTTTAGCCAACATTAATCATTGGAGATTAATTGACAGAGATGACCCATTTAATTTGAATCCAAGGAAATTCCTACAAGACTTCAGATTATCTAAAGAAGCTGTAAAAGACCTCTGTGAAGAATTATGGCCTCATATGGGCACCACAGAAGGTGGTTATTCAATTGAAATACAGGTATGTAAAACATTTTTGTTTATTTATTATTATTATTATTTATTATTATCTGTTGTTATATGTTACTAAAAATTCTTAGATTTTGTATCAAAAATTTTAAAATATTCTTTCGCAAAAGATCATTACAATTTATTACCTATACTTTTAAATGGTCTCATTCGTGACACGCCCCAATGTATGCTTTCCGTTCAAGGTGAAATATAAAAGAAATGAATGTATTCAAAAAGGAAAACATGAAATTTAACTTTTTAATATCGCTGATTTATGCTGTAAATAAGCTACCCATAAAGTACATATTTTTTGCAAACAGATTGGTTTCATAATGGTTTTGCTTTAAAAAGGCATAGCCGTGCAATTGCTAATATTTGTGAAAGTATATATAAATCCCAATACTCATGCATATGTATAAAGATATGTGTTTTATTTGTAATTGCGACAGTAGGAAAAACACAGCACTGTTTGCATATGAAAAAAAGTTCTTAATTTTAAATTAAAGGCTATTAAAGAACCCAGCTGGTATTGTTAAAGTTATTTCACATTTTAAACATAACATTCCAATCAGTTAAAATTTTTTTTCTTAAAAAATTCTCATTTTTCTTGAAATTCCAAAACAAATCGTTAAATATTTAGAAATTCAGGAAAATACAATAGTTTTCATCTTGATAATACTTTGTGATAATTTGATATTATAATTATGAGTTGTCATAACTGTTAGGGTGTGTGGGTAGGGATTAGAAAAATGAGGCCATTGCTTTGAAATATGTTTTTTTTATTTCATAATAAACTTATTCCTTTCATTTCTATTGAAAATTGTAAGATAATGCAATTGTTGTAGATCATAACTTCTTAGCTATCTTCCCCTCCCCATCCCCCCAAACAGTATTCTGGCCAGAGCAGAAGGGGCTGTGCATATATAACGTTATCACTATAGGGGAGGAGAAGGAGGTCTGACGCATGATATCATAAGATATCTCTAGGGGCCAGGGGGGGAGGGGGTTGTCTTTTGATATTGTTATTATTTTTTATCCAACCAAAATTTTCTCTTTATTTGTAATTTGTTCTTTACATCAAAAGTTTCTCTTTTTATTTGTAACTTGTTCTTTACATCTAAAAATTCTGCAATCTTTTTTAGTTTATCTATTTTTATGAAAATACAAAGTTATTAAAATCAGTATACAATTATATAATTATTTAATTCCAAAATATAGAATAGCGCAACGTTTGGCATTACTATTCTTTTGTCATATGCTGTATGCATATATAATCCGCTGTTCGAGAAACCAGGTGCAAAGTATGTTTGTAATGATACTTGGGTTTATCAGTAAAGAAAAGAGAAAAAATGTTGTTTTGTTGATAAAAAAATTCTGCCCCCCCCCCCCCCATCCTCACCTTGCGGCGGCAAGTGCAAGAAAGCATTATTACTGTTGAATGCATTATGTTACAAAAATGTATTATTAAATACTTTTAAATATTAACTATTTCTTTGTTTTCTTCTTGTTAAATCTGCTAAGTTTTCTTTGATATAAAATTATTTCATAGATAGTGATATTTTATTGACTTCTCTTCATTTGAATCAATAAAGTATGCAAATAATAAATGTATAACCATATCTGTATATAACTGCAAACAAAAGAAAAAAAATTGCAACAACAATTAAAAGAATTTTTAGACATCGATATGATAACGATATCATTAGGGCGGCGGGGTGTTAGAGGAATGATAACGTATGATCCCCTAACGTAAGGGAGGGAGGGAGGGGTCTAAAATTACCAAAAAGTTGATAACGTTATATATGTATAGCCCTGAAGGGTTGGTTAGAATTTTAGCAACGGTCTTTTAAAAAATATATTTTGAGATTGTGACATTTCCTTCTGAGAGAGTGGTCAAACTTTGAATTAAATATTTTAACTGTACATTGTACTAACTTATTTTAATCTAGTGGCCTTTTTTAAATAATCATTGAATTTTCATTAAATAGTTTTAAAGCAACAAGAATGTCTCTGCTTTTATCAAAACATATATTTCCTTGTCACTCTTCCTCCCCCTTCCTTTTTTCTGTTAGCCGGGAGCCAGTGTTACATATAACATTTATATATATATATATATATATATATATATCCTATACAACCACGCACGCACACACACATATGTATATAGAACACGTGCCCAGCTAATAGAAAAGTGCCAAAAAAATTTTCAATTACCTTGATTACTGCTTTTACAGATTTATGAATAAACAGATGTATTTGTAAGTCATTTGAACTAAATTGATATATCCTTTGTATTCATACACAGGTGTTGAGCAGCCTGTATTTCCTAGGCTCTGGGAGTTTTCAGCGCATAACTTCAGAGAGCACCTTCGCACAGATCTCCCAGCCATCTGTCTCAAGGTTTTTACAAAAGTTTGTCGATGCTACCTGGGAAGTTTTGCCACAATATACGAGGGCATTTCGAAAAGTAAAGATACACCGTATGGCGGAGGAAAAGAAAAGTTTTGGCAAGCAAGTTGGCAACACAGGTGTTAACCTTGAACCGTTAGCTTTCTCCTCGAAGTCGTTCGGCATTTCAATGTTGATTCTGGTTGGAGTAGGTCGTGTTTAAAATGGTTCCGCCGTTTCAGAATCCCGCCGAATGCAAAGTGCGCTCCGTCATACGTTTTCTTCATGCAAGAGGTCAGAGACCAGCAGATATTCACAAAGAAATTGTTTCTGTTTATGGGAACATTATGAATCGACAAAATGTAACGAAATGGTGTCATCATTTCTCTGAAGGTAGGACAGATGTTCATGACGAACAAAGAACAAACAGGTCGGCCATCTGTGATCTCTGATGCCCTTCTTCAGAGAACGGAGGAAGCAATTCGTGCGAATAGACGTCTCAAATTGAAAGAATTGCATCAGATCATACCGGAAGCGTCATGAGACGATGATGAGATCAAAGATGAAGTTAAAATGTGGTTCTGACAACAGGCGGAAACCTTCTATGACTGTGGGATACAAAAGCTTGTGCCCCGACTTAACAAATGTTTGGATAACGGGGGTGATTATGTCGAAAAATAATAAATAATTCAGTTAATAAGATGTAACTTACGTTTTCTAAATAAATGTTTTTTTAAAGGAATGCGAGCCATTGTATCTTTACTTTTCAAAATGCCCTCGTATAAAGTTTCCTGTCATTGCAGCTGATCTGCTGAAGATAAAGGGAGGTTTCTATGAAAAATGGGGTTTCCCTAATTGTATCGGTGCATTAGATTGTACACATAAAAACATTATGCGGCCAGCAGATGAGGACTATTTTGTTTTTCTGAATAGACATGGCAGGTTCTCGGTGAATGTGCAGATGGTGAGTAAAGTATTTGTCATATTTTCAAAATGATAATGTATTTAACAAAAGTGTGTGATATTATCGATAATTTTTATTGCTTTGGATCCAGTAGCGAAAGTGTTAATCATAGACCAAAATTTTATTGATTACAGATTTTTATATACTATTTTCTTGTTTGAAGAATATAACATTTTCTCTCACTTTTGACAATATTTTTTTAATTATTACTAATATTTTTTAGCACCTTACTTTATTAATTTTACATATATAAATATACATATACAGTGATCTCTCACTTATACGCGATGTTCAGTAATCACTTTTTCATACCACTATTTTAAAACAGTAAAATTCGATTTTTAAATTCTGTGATTTAAGACGACGAAAATTACTCTAAAAGAAAACTGGTGCTGAAAAATGATTTCCGTGTATTGCATATAAGTGAGATCACTGTAATTTATTTTTTAGTTTTGTGTTATTTCATATTTTTAATTTCAGCAACAATAAAGTTGTATAAATTTAAGGTACTTTTCGGTTAGCCGGGTGCCAGTGATATATATACATGTATATATACACACAGATATATATATACACATATCTACATATACAATACATATATATACATACACATGTATATACAGATATGTATTTATATATGTACATATATCACTGGTGCCCGGCTAACTGCAAAGTACCAAATTTAATCTTAAAATTATGTTAGTTAACAGTTTAATATATATATATTTTTTTTTCCTGAGAAAATACTCTGTTACATATTTTTTAAAAATCGGTGGCTTTTATAATGCTTTATGGGTTCAATCAATGCCAAACAATATAATTTGTTGAAAGAAATTTAATATATATTCCTTTGTTGATTTAAAACATATATATAGTTGTTGATAAATTTTCAAAATATTTTTTAAAAACAAACAATCATATATACAATCTCAAATTATATACAATCTCAAATTACGTGAAATTGGCACAAAATTTAAACTGTGGCATAAATTGGCAGCACTTATGTTAATTTATATTCTCTCATCCTTTTGAATCAACTATATATATTATTATTGCCAGTAAAATATGAGATTTTTTTAACTGAGTTGTAAAGGCTGTTCTCAAATCCAAAGAGGCAAGTTTATGACATGTTTTAATTTATTTTTGTTTTCCCTTTTTTAAAAAAACACAGTATATCTTTCAGAAAATACTGTCAAAATTGGCATTTTGAACTGAATTTTACAATAAAAAAAGCAGAAAATGCTTTGTCATGTAACAGAAAACACTTATAACTTATAGGTAATTTATTTATCAAAAAATGGAAAAACTCATTTCGATTCCAAATCGCTTCCATAGTCAGGTGTGCCAGTTTTATACCTTTATGTTTAACACTAGAACCGCAGGAAATTTTATTCAAGTTTTATAAAAATATTTCCCACCAGAATTTTTATTTAAAACTTTTAACTTATTAATTTAACTTATTTTTGTGCGATATATGTTTAACTTATTTTATGAAGAAACTGCTGGTTCGAATTGACATTTTGTCATTTGGTACGGGTCAAAAGGTTCTAGTGTGTCATGCTAGAAAGTTTCTCATTAAGCAGTAACTTGAGAACAGCCTCAGTGATTTGGGTAGAGCAAATCAGTCATTTGTGATGGGAGGATCCAAATTAATTATTACTAATTTATTAATTTATTGTTGTCATAAAATAATAAATTGAGTAGAAAATTTTTAGACTTGATTTTATTGAAATCTGTATACTTTTTTTATCTGTCTCAAAGCAACGAGGTCATCGTATTTATGATATGTAGATAGTCATTTATAATTTAACTATGTAAATAATTTCATAAGCAAAAATTTTAAATATTTGGCTTTTATTTTTAAGAATTTATTTCCACAATACAAATGAGGACGTTAGTTTCAAAACTCGCCTTATCCAGAAAATCGAATTTTGGAAAATCGTGAAAAACCTCTGACTGTGTCCATTGATTTTCATTGTAAACCAAGATTTTACAATGTCAAAAATATAGGATAAAACCAGTTTTTTGGCAGATTGAAGTGTTATTTTGTTGCAAGTTCACAAATAGAATAAATTGATAGAGAAAATACGATTTTTTAAATTTTTGGATAAGGCTAGTTTTGAAATTCACGTCCTCAAATAATTTACTGAAATGTAAAATGCCAAGGTAAAAGGATCCATTCTTGCAAATATTATAAGTGAAACACTAAGTGTTTTTATCATCAACAGGGATTTTGGGCTCTTTTTATAGAAGCTAGAGCCCAAAACTTTTTTGTGAGCTGAGTCTGATAGTGAAAATATTTGTTAGAAAATTGTTAATAGCAATTAAAAAGTGTTTCGTCATTTAAATTTTTTTTTTTTACATAGAAATAGCTATTAATCCTAAGTACTACAGCATGACAATGTTTCATTCTATGTGTGTCCTTTATGTCTGTTTAAAATGGAAAATTCGTTATTTATACCCAACCACTGGCAGAAATCTGCTATAGTAACATATATTCTTTAAATATATTATTGTACTACTATGACAGAAAGACATGAGTTTTGTTTCCAGTAATTCTGTGAAAAGCCTTCAAAGAGAAAGTGTGGATAGACAAGAGATATCCCATGGCTTCCTTAGGTTATTTTCATTTTCAGATTATTTAAAATATTTTCCATTTCTTTAGGCTGTTGAAAACTGAGTTTTCCCCAAAATTTCCTGTAGGATTGTCCCCAGCCTTAGCAAGGGTGATGTTCTGGTACAAGGTAAAAAGCCAAAAAATGCTTTATTGGCATCATTGTATTAGATATTATTACATATCAGTATAATACATCAACAAACGGTAAAAAATAGAAAACAAAACTTTTTTTGTCCACTTTCTTATAAAGGTAATGGTTTGATCTTGGAAAAAATTAAATGATTAATGGCCTTAAATTTTTAATAACCCTGTACTTATGTAATTTTTTTCTTTAACATTTTCAGGTTTGTGACCATAATTTAAAAATTTTGGATGTTGTGGCAAGATGGCCAGGTGGCAGTCATGACGCTTTTATCTGGCGAGGGAGCAGTTTACGTGACCTCTACACAAACAGCTTCATCCCAGAAAGAAATTTTTTGCTTGGAGACAGTGGCTATCTACTTGAACCGTGGTTGATGACCCCTTTTGCGACAGAAGAAATTTAACGAAATACATCAGCGTGCTCGAAATGTTGTCGAGCAATGCTTTGGAATTTTAAAATCGAGATTTAGGTGTTTACATGATTCTGGTAGCATACTTCTGTATGCTCCAAATAAAGTGTGCAGAATCGTCATTGCATGTGCTGTGTTGCACAATATTTGTATTGACTATAATATTTCTGCAGATGCATACGATGACGATTTTGACCACAGTGATACAGAAGATATGCCATCAGGATCAGATAATCCTTCTTTAGATACTCCAGCTAACTTAAGAGCCAAAGGTCTTAGATTTCGTGAAGAAATTAGTCTGTATATATAATTTGTTTTTCCTGTTTGTAAATAAATTGTTATTGATAATAAATTTAATGTTTAATTTGTCATATTTCACAAGTATAGGATATATATGTATAATTATCTTTAAATGTTCACAATAATTAGACTATGCTTTTTTCTTCTTTCTGCTTTATAAAGTTGCAGCTTAATGTACACGGTACTTTTAACTTTTTCTGTTAGAAGTAGAAGAATTTTATTCAGATGTTACAATTTTACACATAAAAAATATGTGTACATATGTATTTTATTTACCTAAATTTATAATATCTGAATAAAATTTTTATATTTAAAAAAAATATATAAAAAATAAGTATAAGAAAAAGAAAAAAAAAACAGTGTGCATGGTACTTAACTTCTCTCTCTCCTTTTTTTTTTTTTTACAAAATTTAATTCATATGTTACAAAATGAGGTGAACTAAACATAAAAAAAAGATGACATGAGAGGATAACATAAATAATTTGAGACATATAGAACTGTTTTGAAATGGCACAAAATTTGAAGTGAAATAATAAAAATTATATATTGTGAAAGGTAAAAATTAAAACCCCTTTTTTTCTTTTCAATTTGCAATATATTTATTGCAGTTTACTTGTCAGTTATACTTAATACATTAAACATAATAGTTGTTCCTATCTAAAAATGATTTAGATTTAACTATGTTAAGCTTTTAATTGAACCATGGAATTTAAACTGTTCCCAATAGTTCCAGACCTGCCAAGTCTCCGGCTTTTTGGATACCAGTAATTTAGTACAGAAAATGTTGTTTTATTTAATTAGAGCATTTTGCGATTTAAAAGACCAACATTTTCTCTAAAGAAATAACTGGTGTGCAAAAAGCCGGAGACTTGGCAACTCTGTGCCCTTTTCTTTGTTGTTTGAAAAACCAAAAGTTTGTATGTTTTTTTACATTTCATATGTTCTCCTAATAGAATCAATTTTGTTTACTGCACACATAGAAATTTTTAGCATTTTGTTCTGGGATTATTATTATTATTATTATTATTTTTTTTTTTTTTTACTACAATCAACATTTCCAAAGAAATTATACTGTTTGAAATACAAATCTGTGTGATTAAAAAATAAAGAATAAATAAGAAAATAGCAAAAACTGAAATGTATTAACTTGCAGAAAATTCAGACATTTAATGCTAAATAAGAAATATATACATGGTGTCCAAAAAATCTGGAAAATCATCAAATAACTCAAGGAATATACATTGGATTGGCAAATGGAAAAAAAAAAAAAAAATATTTAACACCTATTTTTCTGCCCAATGTGTATTTCTCAAATTATTTAACTATTTCCAGACTTTTTAGACACCATGTATTAACAAATTAATATTTACAAAAAAAAATAAAAAAACTTCAATAATTATAATTTATACTGCTTCAGTAAATTCTTCATTTACATTCAAAGCTATTGCTAGCAATTTGTTCGTTTTATCAATTTTGTGCAGTAGGGCTTCAATATTATTATTAATACTGACTAAAATGTCCTGTTGTACTGAGATTGTTGGGACAACCTGTGCCACACTCTCTGCCAGGCTTGTGACTTGCTTGCACATATTTTTCTGCATTTCTAGTGCTGCAGACTCAAAATTTTCAAGTGCAGTATCATTTCTTTTTCTCTTCTTTTGACGGTGCATTTGCCCACGTTTTGTGGAACTATCTGCAAAGTATTAAAAATGACAGAGAATAAGAGAGATAAAATAATAATCAGTGGTATGTATTATAAAAAAGCGCCATCAAACATCATGAGTATTTGTAATATGATCTCATTACACTGTCTGGCTCAGACAAGAAAAACTCTGGAACTGATTTTAACTCGGTCCTGTTGCCAGGATAACTGGAAGTTTTGGAACATCTGAAAGCTGGAAATCTACTCAGAAATATTCTTGATTGAGCCAGACAGTAATGTATTCTATATTTTTTTCTATAAAAAATATATAAAGTTATATATCAGAAAATTTAAATAATAAAAATACTTACTGTTAGATTGGCATATAGGCTATGACGTTTTTGGCGTTGCCAACTGTGTATTTGTTAGTATCTCTGATACTGTAAACAAATATATATATATATATATATTTACTAGACATTGCAATATCAATCATTTTATATATTACAAGAAATACATATAGGCCAATTAACTATTCTTTATACCAAAGATAAGATAACTTTTTTTAAATGTATAAATAATTCAAAATTTTATTTTTGTATGTTTAATATATTAATAAACAAAGTTTTACATATTTTAACCAGCAGTACATTTTTTTTTTTTCTAAAAGACTATTTTTTTTTGCTTTATAAATACAAATGTATTTTTGTCACCCGTCAATTTTTGGTATTTTTCGGTTAGCCGGGTGTCAATGATATATATATATATATATATATAGTGGTTATATACGTATATATCACTGGCACCCAGCTAACTGAAAAGCACCCAATTTTTTTTTTCCTGTCACCTACATTAATATGAAGGATCAGAGATATTAAGTTATTTTGAAATTTTGCACTGCTAAAGCATTCATTGGTGGTCTAGCTATTCTTTGGATGAACTAAAATTACAATTCATAGATTTAAAATGGATTTTTTAAACTAGGGGGCTCAGCCCCCTACTCGCTGACGCTCGCCAACCCCCCGTGAATTGCAAAGCAATTCACATTGAGACCGCTACGCGGTCCCAGCTCGCTTCGCTCGCTCGCCCCTTTTTATTTTTCTAATAATTCTAGCCGGAATAAGTACTACAATAAATCATTTGAACATATGAAATTGACAATTTTTTTAATGTAAAAAAGTAATCGAAAACTCCGTTGAAAACACAACTAAAAATGCATTTAGTTGATGCTACTAATGGACATATAAATCATTTAAATATACTATGAAAAAAGGATCTTGGAAACATAATTAGTTTAAAACTTATTGCACCTATAATATTGTACAGCACTGCTTAAATTCACTAAAAAAAAAAAAAAAAAACACTGCGTGGTAGGAAGATAGTTTATCATCAATGATTGTGTAAATTTCATTCAACATTTCACTATTCTAATTGATTATAGATTTCTGCAAAAGAAATTTTTACTTCATTGAAATTGAAGAAAAATCATTTTTACTTCAATAAAACATCAACAGATGGCAGCAGGGGTTCTAGAAAGTTTATATTTTTTTATCTCTGATTTTTTGTGTGAGTGAAATTCGTAAATAAATTCTAAATAAGAGTTGAGAATTCAATATCACTCATAATTAAACGACAACATTACTCATATTTAAAATGAGGAATCATCTCAGACGCTTTGGATTACGTTCATATTATTTTATTTTTAATAATTGCTAGCTTGAGTTTCAGTGCATTGACACTGGGCGCCATATTGGAGGTGGAGCTAACACAATCTTGTCTGTTCATTGGTCTGAGCTCTGGAAACTACGGCTGTTGCCAACGATAAGGTAGAAATTCAGCCCTATTTTCGCGCCACGTAAGACAATTATATATATAGATTTTTGGATGAAGAACAAGAATAGGTGAACAGAATGATTGATTAACCAACATATTTATTACATTATCACAGAATTTACCACAAATACTCTGTTTATATATATATCATACAGCATTATTATCTGTACAATTCTAGCTAAATAACCATAGAGAATTTTTTTTAAATTTCAGTTTTACTCTGATTCGTTATTGTTTGATCAATATAATTTTTTATTAAAGTAAGCAACATCTTTATGCTTTTTTTCATATCTCTTGAACCTCCAAAAAGACTTAATTTTTTCCAAAATCAAAACTAAAATCACTTATATCAATAGAAGGTGGAAGTTCTTCATTATAAGTTTTGACATTGTACATTCAGGATACTGTAACAAAACTTCATCGTTTAATAATGTGAAAAATGATGCCTAAGTAAACAATTTTGAAAACCCAATTTCAGCAGCTTCCATCAATAAATGGAAATGTACTCAATATCTTTTCTGCATATTTGTATATTATTTATAGAATTCATACTCACCAAGTAATATGCCAAAATTAGTTAAATTTAAATGTATACAACATCAGAAATTGTTCTTCCAGCAATTATTTTTTATGTTCAATACTGTAACTGAATTGTTTTATGTATCCCTGAAAATGAACAATGAATCGTATTCAAACCATTTTCTATAGTAAGCATCTTTTAATGCCCCCAGCCCTCAGTGATATCAATAAATTTTGATGTTTCAAATAGTGTAACATCATTAGAATACAGTGCAAAAGATTTTTCCCATACCATACACTAATTATTTTGAATGTACCAGTAAACAAACTATTAATGTTACACCATTCATATTCTGTACCAAACATGCCATAGTAAACCTTAATAACAGAAATTCCCCTCATTTAAAAAAAAAGCCTTTTCTCCTTTTTGCATTAGAAAAGTGTGCATGCATAGTAAAAACTGACTCAATGTTGTCTTAAAAAGAGTTATCCAAGTTTTAAATATTAAAAGTGGCTATAAAAATCGAAAGAATGAATATAAAAAAAAAAAATGTACCTTTAAGTATGTGTAAAGTGCCCTTAAGAATTAAAAAAGTACCCTTTTCTCACTTACAGCACCCTGACCTTTTTTTAACCTAGGGGAAACTCTGTAATAGCATGTGAGGCAGTGTTGTAGCCATAACAAAAACAGAAAAATCACGGTATAGGCAGAGGGTATATGCTGATATCATGAATGCTCATAGATAGGGTACACACTAATGCTTTATTTGAGAAACAGAGGGTATACGGAGCTAAAAGAACTCTTAATTCCCATGGTAGGAACATTCTAGAAATTTCATAATTCAGAAAATCTGATTTCCTACTAGAAAATTTCAATAATAGATTTAGATTTATTTAATGACTGATTCCAGTCTTGGCGAAAATAAATGATGTTTATACAAAAACATTTGGCATCATAAAAAAATTATTATTTTTTGACAGGAAATAATATATAATTATCTATCATTCAAAGAACATAAACATAATTCATAAACTTTTAAACTTTGTCGTAAAGTGTTAAAAATAAAAAGTCACCCCTTTTCGAACTGAAATTCTGAATTTATGTACAATTTTTATTATCAAGATTACATTTTTAAAAAATGATATGTTAAAATATATCCTTATTATGAAATATAAGTTTTTCCATCATTTCACTTCTATGAAAATGTTTTAGGGAAATGAATTAAAAGTTTTTGTAATGTTAAAATCAAATTTTCCAAGTTAAAGAAATCACACTGAAATATATTTAAAGAAACACAAATACAAAGTATATTAACCCATTTTCGGCCAAAGGTGCGTAAACGCACCATTTCAATAAATATTTTTTTATTAACACTGTGACGTATACTTTTCGCTAATTTTATTTTTCTGCTATTTTTAAGGGTTCTGGAGACATCTATAAAATATTACTAATTCAATTGAAGTAATCACTTTCTGTTGAGAAATTTTCAAAATACACTGTTTTATTACTTGAAACGGTTATTGACAAATTCGACTTTTTGAAAATGTATAATTATTCCACTTGAGATTAATCATATGTTTTTATAATGGAGTAAAGTTGCAAGTTCAGTAAATAAAATAAAAATAAAACAAATGCCATAAGAAAACTTAAATTTTTTTATTTAAATTTAATAATAAATTAATAATAATAAATTAATAATGGTAATGTAAAATTAAATAAAATATTATTTTTCATGCACGAAACTTTTTAGATGTCTTAATGAATGTAATTTAAGCAAATTTCTATGCAAATAATACCACATTTTATAAAATTTCTATGCTTGGCCGAAAATGGGTTAATGAATAAATTTGTTTACCTATAAAGGAATAAACTTACCATATTTAAAATAATGAAATTTTGAAACTTGAATAAAAAGACGGAAATATTTTTTATGCAAAATTATAATTTTTACAACTTAAATGTGTTAATAAAAATATACATGTCAAGAAATATACTTTATTAACTTAGTGAGAATGAAAAGTAATAGGCAGATTTCTTTTACTATTATTATTATTATTATTATTTTCAGAAACTTTGCTTCAAAGGTAGAGGTGTAAATCTTTTTTCTGCCACAATTTTTCTTGATAATTTGAAAATAAAAATTGTACATAAATTCAGAATTTCAGTTCAAAAAGGGATGACTTTTTATTTTTAACACTTTACGACAAAGTTTAAAAGTTTATGAATTCTGTTTGTGTTATTTGAACTGATAATTATATATTATTTCCTGTCAAATAATAATAATAAAACTGAAATATATTTAAAGAAACACAAATACAAAGAATATTAATAAATAAATTTGTTTACCTATAAAGGAAGAAACTTACCATATTCAAAATAATGAAAATTTGAAACTTAAATAAAAAGACTGAAATATTTTTTATGCAAATTTATAATTTTTACAACTTAAATATGTTAATAAAAATATACATGTCAAGAAATATACTTATTATATAATTATTATAATTTAGTGAGATAATATTAACTTAGTGAGAATGAAATGTAATAGGCAGATTTCTTTTACTATACCTGCCAACATGTCTATTCAGAAAACCTTACAATTTTTCTGACGTACTTCATTGTGCATCTTTAAACATATATATGTAGTAAAAGGTATTTATGAAGGCATCTAATAAGGTAATATATGATTTGATACAAAATTTACTGACAACTACAAAAATATTAAATAATAAAAATAACCCAAATATTATTAGCACTGATAATTCTTATTTGATATACGTTAAATAGGCTGATTTGGCTTTACCCAGCAATTCTTTGTTATACATTTCTCCATAGTGATCATGTTGCATGCTTTTAATTATTAAAATCTTTAGTACTTTTATGTTAGCCGGGCACCAGTGATTGCCAATTTTTTTAAAATCTCGCCAAGCATTTTTTTTTTCGACAATCTTGCTATTAGGAAAAATAATAAATATTTTAACGCTGCAGTATGTCTTAAAAAAATTACTTAAAAATAACTAAAATATAATCATGATAAAATACGTAAACACAAACATATCAATACAAATAACAAAATCTCAAGAACTGAATTAAAATCAAAATTCAAATCATTGAATTCAAATCATTTGAATTGAAAGGGTTACAATTCAAATGATACCAACTGAAACAAGATTTGGCGGGTTATCATTGGTGCATAGGTAGCATAAAAGTACCAAATATTTTATAAATAAATAAAAAAAAAAATCTAATAAATTTCTAATAAAAAAAGTGTCAATTTTAGTTTTGCATTCAGCATTGCAGCGAGAAATTTTTAAAATACACAGCATGACTAAACATTCTGTGGCATATAATAACGTGTTGTGAATTACTATTTGATTGCTGTGACGTACTATATTGATAATCACACTCCTCATCTTTGTAACATAAACGCAATGTGTGCATCAGTTTTATTTTTTTATTCAATAAGTAACATGTTTGAAGAATCATTTCAAGTTTTATCAAAAAACCTTACAATCTTACCTGTTGCCCTTACAACCTTACAATTGGACCTAAATCCTTACACTGTAAGGATAAACCTTACAAGTTGGCAGGTATGCTATTACTATTATTATTATTATTTTCAGAAACTTTGCTTCAAAGGTAGAGGTGTAAATCTTTTTTTTGCCACAATTTTTCTTTAAAAGTGTGGGTTGATTATATTATGCGAGTATTGATATGATTTATGTAAATAAACACTCTAAAATATCAATATATTAAACAAAATTTATGGTACTCAACAACTTGATGTACAACATTTATGAAAAGATTTTTTTCTTAAATAATTAATAGAAATATAAACATTTTGAAAACTTGACAGAAATGAAGAATGCAAATATCTTTTGTTCTCAGTATTAAATTAAAATAAGAGTACCTTGATCAGCAATGGGCGTTGCAATACTAACTGGAACTGAGTGATCATCAATGAGCGAACTTTGACTTTGAACTTCAAATTCAAGTGTCACTGTAAATGAAATAAAAAATTTATTTTTTTTAATGATAATGAAAAATAAAACAACAAATATCAATAAATGTTATCTTAGATCACAATTTCTTGGCGACTTTTTAGAGCACAAAGGAAAAACGTTGATGCTCCAATTACCTATTAAAATTAAGCACTGAGAAAAACTCAAATTGGTTATTGTTAATTATTTTTTGTACTTGAAGATGAATGTTTCAGCTGTAAACCTGATAAAAAATTTTATATGCAGCAAATATTTTATTCACACACACACACATATAATTTTTTTTGTAATCGATAACATAATATTTAAGTAATGTTTGCTATAGTTAAAGTTTTTCATTGAAATTTTGTTCTTATTTTATTACTGCGTGTAATTTTGAGACATTAGAAACGTAAAATTTCATATTGTATCTGAATTAAGTAGTTCATTTAAAAAAATTAGTAAAATACTTTTAATAATAATGTGATAGTTTTAAGTACACTTATTTGGTTATTACATATAAATAGAATGAAATGCATGATAATTTTTTTAACTTAGAGAAATTTAATTTTACTCTCTGGTAATTTTGAATACTGTTACATTATCAATTGTTCTAGAGAGTTTAAAAGTTTAAAATAAAAAATTAAACATAGAATTCAAGTAATTATAAAGTAAAATCAGTGTTGAATTCAGGGGGTGGCCTGGGGAGGACATTCTCTCCCAGAGCAATGAGATGCCCCTCCCCCCCCGGAGGATTTGAGATTTGAAAAATGTCTGAATTCAACACTGAGTAAAATTATTAAAAAATCACTGCAATCATACTACAAAAGTAAATAACTCAGAAAATACATAAAAAATTTATAATTTTTAAGAATAAAAACATATTGTAATCGCTATTATCTGCATTACTTTCACTTATTTCCATCACAGTATTTCCATTATTTGTTAGTAAATCACTTGTCACTGTAAATAATAATTCTTTATTAATTTTCAATACACTATTAAAAAAAACCCTATGAATTTCAAAAAAATTAATGAAAAATTGAAAAGGTAAGTTTTCTTTTTTCTTGTTTAAAATAAAAGCATTGAAACATTTTTTTTTTTACAAATATTTAAGAACAAAAATAACTTAAAACAAAATATTAAATTTATATATGATATTACTTTTAGAAATTCAGAAATATAAATAATTTAAGTATGATATGGTTTGATTTTTCATAGTTTTTTTTTTAATCTAAAATATAGAAAAGTTGAATTAATGTCCATACAGGAATCGTTGCAGATTTTTATTCATTTGTCCTCATATTTTGGCATAAAAAAACAGTTATTTTTGTGAAAAATAAAATTTCCTAATGACCACTGAAATCCAATTACTCGTATATGAACTAAGCATTTAATTAATATAAGTTTTTCAAGACTTCTGAAAATTTTCCTTTCCAGTGAATTGTTTGGTAATGTATGGTAATGTATGGTTTGCAAATGATACATTGTAAAACCTAACAAAATTAAAAAGTATGTTTTTATGGAATTAATTTTAAATCCTAATGAGATAAAAATTATGAATTTGCTTTAATGGAACATAATTTTGTGAAGGTTGTTTCACTTTTTTTTTTATAAAAGGTGCCTCAATTGTTATATGGAATTTTGTGAAAAGGTCAGAGGCACCGATTTTTGCTCTGTCATAATTTTTCATGATTTGTACTGATTCATAAAATTATTTTTAACTATTTGTACTAACATAAACGGAAAAGAATTTTAATGGTTAAATCTAAGAAAAATTATAAAATTAAAAAAAATGGTTTTAAGGAAATCGATAGAAAAAATAAATACAAAAATGTACTTTATTTACTATTTATTTTTTTCAGATTTTGTAGAGTCTGAAAAGAAGGAATAATAATAAGTAAATATACTATTGCTAAAGTTACAATTTATTTCTAGATAAATATAAAATTGAAACTACTTACCAATGCAGTTGTGTCACAGGACTCATCTGAAGTTCCCTCAACACATTGTAATCCTATTATTCTAATTATTCTTAGCTCCGTTTTTGTATAAGGAGTTTTTTCACCAGGTCCACCACTTGTTCCACTCATAAACTGCTTTTGTTTTAGGTGTTTTTGTTTCACACGATATTTTAGATCGTTCCATTTTCCCCGAACTTGCGTCTCTGATCTTTGTATTCCCATGTTTGACGATGTTAGTTTTTCTGCTATTATTTTCCATTGTTTGGTGATGTGTTCCTTTGTTAGGAATCTTGTGGAAAATGATCCTGACACAAACTCAGGAAAACCAATTAATTCATCAATAATAATTTCAATTTCTTCTGCTGAGAAATTAGCAGATCTTGTTGTTATGGGGACCTTTTTGTTGGACATTTCAAAAGATAATCGCAAGCAAAGAAAAATCGCTAATTTCAAACTTATAAATCACAATTGCACACACTCACAATAATAAACACTAAAGATAAAGAGCGAAGTAAAAAAGAAAATTTCCGCGAAATTTATTCCAAGCATTCTCATTGGTTAACGCTTGGTCAGTTTCGGCGAAAATCGATTCTTTAAGTTACTATTCTTCGATTACTTTCTTCCTATCGTACTGTGACGTCAGCAGTTACGGATCTTTATAGTTCTTTGATCAGAATAGCGTTCGCGAGTGCCTTCCCACTTCCATTCGTAGTCCCCCCAACTTGCAAATAAGCTTCCGCAAATTTGCGGCGTTTGCCCAGAATACGCGCGGTCATCTGTTATTATATGATTAATTTCCATAACAAAATAAGTACATTTTAAGTTGGCAACATTTTATCTTTTGTTGATATTTACTGAAAGTTCCAATGGGAAACTTAAGCTAATGGCTTCCAATGGAAAATTTCTGAACTTGAAATCCATATTTAGACTCTTTTTCCATTTAATATCTATTTCTCTGGAAGCATCTATCCAAAAAACTGTCAGTAGATTATAGGATTGTGTTAGGAAATATAACAGTCCCTGGTATATTTAATATCTTATCACCATGCTTATTCCTTTACCTCTCATGCATTCCATTTGTATCATTCATAAAATATAATACTTTTCATAATATAATATAATACTTTAAACAAGCTAAAGATAATTACTTTTAACTTACCTTTAATTGTTCTTAATAAATAAACTAAATAAATATCTTTAAGTATCTTTATTAAATGTCTTTTAATAAACTTGCCTTTAAATTCCTGTTTCATATTTTCAATATTTAAAAGCTATATCAGTCTTTAACTCACGGCGTTTCTAGCTATCTTCGTATCGACACATCGGCCACGTTTCTGTTGTTTTTCTGAGTGGTTCTTATGAACGCTCCTAGATGGCAGTGCGATTCAGCGCAGCCGTATTTCGTTTCTTGCCTCGTGTCGATGTTTTCAATTTACATACGACATTCGAGAAGCAGATGGAAGTGAGGGTCGGACATGCGTGGATGCTCTTTTATTAGAATGTCGTGAAGATAAATAGATCTGTCTACCGGCATTATTGCCTTGGCATTTTATTTCTGTTGATTGTTTTGCTTTCGTGAGATGTCGAGTAATAAGGATGTAACCTTGATTGGTTTTCTTTAGAATTGTGTAATAGATAAAAGTCTAAATTAAGTTTGGTTTCCGAATGTTGTTTTGGTTTTATTTGTGAAAGAAGACAATTAAAGTGATATCGCGTTTTACTTGTGCGATCATTCTGGAACTGGGGGTTTTTCCCCTTTCAGCGATGTCGATGTTTTAGGCATGGTGTTTTCTTCGTATGAGTTGAAATAATATATACGCAAGACTAACCTAGCTGGATAAAAATCGTCATTAAAGTGTTAGACTCCATACTAAGGTATCTGGAGATTACGTATTTATGGTTCCAGATGATTGATGCAGAGGCATGTGGTTCAACGTTTAATGTCATCATTTACTTTGAGTTCTGGAATAGGTGTTTAAAGACGTTTTTGATTATAATTATTTTGCTGAATTTCTGTGCACGTCATGATGTCTGATTATTGTTTATTTGGATAATTCTTTTTACATTGAGCGAGTGAAATCTATATTTAAGTTTATTGTATTTATGTGTATTAAGTTTAAATAAATATATTTGTTTTAAACAAATTGTCATTAATTTTAATCTTTACAGAACTTATAGAATAGATACTCAATTTTAGTAATTGATTAAATGGAATCTTAAATCTAATAGTTCAGCTTTTGGGGTTTATAAAATCAGCTATTACGCTTCTACTGTAGTTTCTTCTGCTATTTCTTTAAATACCCCAGTCAGTACATTTGTACTTACACAATAAGGGTTATGGGCGAATATAATAATATGGATTTTCATATATTAATATAAGTTAAATTTTAATGAAAAATATAAATTTTGTTTCTGCAGTTGGTTAATTTACATAAAGTGCATTTTGGTTAATGAAGATTAGTTTTGGTTATTTTAATTGCCTAAGCTTAAGTTTTGTCTTGAATATGTAATTAAAATTGTTTTTGAAAACACAGATAAATTTTTTTTGTTTAAAGTAATTGGAAAATAAGATTGTTTTTAATCTAATTTTGATAATAAATATATTTGTTTAATGTTTTAAAAATGTAGCTTTATCTTGTTGACCTTAACAGGTCTAGTTTATGAGATGATGAATTTTAACTTCGGCCATTAATGGATGTTAGCGATATGCTTAGTAGGGGGGGGGGGGGGGGGGCGAAGCATAAATTATGTTGAAATCGTAGAAATCGTAAGTAATTTTAAGAAATGTTGAAATAATTGTTAGCAGCTTGATATAATATAATTATAAGGTAATTATTTTGGAAGTTTAATATCATAATGTGTAAAATTAGTAAATTTTTGAAGTAACTTGGTGAAATTTGAGATAATTAAATTTTACTTCAGACTCATGGCGTGTCTAAAAATGGTTTTTGAATAAATTAGTACCTCCTTTTTTAAAAGATGATAGTGAATATACAAAATTTTTTGGCTGAAGATTAAAGAATTTATGCTGTTTCATCAAGGTTACAAGTAGAAAGTGCTCTTCTGTGAGATCTTGTGTTTAAGAGTCAAGAATTTTCTTTTTAGAAGCAAGTCTGAATACATGAATTTGTGCTATATTTAGTGTTTTTTTAGTGAAAGTGGTGTCAAAATTGTTTTGAGAAGTGCTAACTAGTGGAGCGTGATGGGCTCCTTTATCTTGTGCGATTTTAAAGAAATATAGCTTAGTGCATTTTTGTGATTGTTCTTGCTCTATTTTTCAACATGTGTTCCAGGAGAGAACTTTTAGTGAACTGTTGGCAAGTTTGACATTTTTGACTTAAATTGCTGAAGCTTTTAATCTGAACTCCGTCTCACGAGGATTTTAGCCTTTTATTTTATCCAGTTTTATCATCAGAAAGTGTTAGAGAAGTGTTAAAGGTGTATACTGCATTGTGATGTATTACGAGTGTTAGAATTGGATACCCCATCATCTGAGAATTTTACCTGCTAATGCATTTAGTTTTATTGTACTTTGCATGTGTGTACTTTTAATTTAAAATTGCAGGACCTTCTTAATTAAAGTGTAACTGTTTTAAATGAAATTATTGTGGTTAAATATGAAGTTGTCTGTTTAAATAGACAAATTAATAAGATAATATCTATGTATATTAAGATAATGAAGTTGAACTAAATTTAATGAATAATTAAATTTTTTCCAGGACTGGTAGAAATGTCTTTAAGAAATGGAAATTTTTGCAGTTTTAACTTAATATTTAAATTTAGCAGTGGTTGAGTTTTGTTTAAAATTGGGTAGACTTGTCAGGTAGACATTTAAAGTGTTAGAGTAGAGTGGTAAACTTTTTGAATCTAGTTTTGAGGGGCCCAATTTTGGGTTATGTAATTGAAAGTGCCATTTTGACACCGTCTGTCTGACAGCTAGCTTAATTAATGAATTGAAGTTCTAAATGTTTTTGTTTAAGAAAGTAAAATTTTTATGGCCCTTCTGAATTAATGTTAAATCTTAAACTGAATTTTAACTTAAATAGTAATGTTTAAAATCTTTTCCAATTCTGTTATGATTTTGGATGTTTGTGGTAGACATATGGTAGACCTACACAATTACCCAGTTATTCAGAGTTGTATAAATGAAATATAAATAGATAATTGAGCAATATTGAATGGGTTTAATTTATGGAAGTTGATAAAGGGGGTCATTTAAATGTCTGAATTTTTAATAGTGTTTTTCTTTGGATATTTTTAAAAATATAAAGTTAATAGTAATTAAAAGTACAGTTTAAATGAGCTGAGTGAATATTTGGGTTTTACATACTGCTCAATGGATTGATGACATTTCTAAGGTTGTGTCAAATGAGGTTGGTTATACAGCCATTTGTTTTAGTTGAGTATGTTGAATGAATCCTGTTTTGCTGGCTCATTGTACATGTTAATTGTGTTTCTCCTGTTCTGAATATTTCTGGTTTTTATATAGAAGTTTTAGTGTGTATGGACTATACTGAATAACTTTAAAATTTTATAGAATGAATTAATGGTTTCTAGTCCTCCATGTATTAAATATATTGAAGTTGTTTAATTAATAATTGAGTTGTAATAAATTGCATCATATATGATTTTTTTTTTATGATTGAACTGAAATTTTAGTAATATGTTTAAATTATGTTGAATAAATTTTATTTTTATTTAAATGTTATGTTAATTTGTTAGTTTTTATCTGGGAGACTTATCTTATGAATGTCCTGAGTATGCCAAATAACAGTTTTCCAGGTTGCTGTTTGTGTTAGGTATTGGCTCAGTGATAAAGATATATTCTTGAATGGGGGATTAATCTTGGATTTCCTAGATTTGATACTGTTTTTTTAATTTTTTTTTTGCTCATTGGAATTGGCCATCTTTTAGGGAACAGCTGGTCTGGGAATTTTTCCTGTTACTGACGGAGGGGTGGATTTCAGATGTTTGATACTCCTCCTGTCAGGTAATAAAAATGTGGAAGTGTTTGCTTGGCACAGTGTGATATCGGTTGAAGTCTTAACTGGTGGTGTTAAGCTATGGCTTTTCTCTATTTTTGTGGGCATCTGAGATATCCATGCTCTTTTTGTGAGTGAAGGAGATGTTATCCGTAGTTGCATTCAGCAGTTGCATACGGAGGTATGATAGGAGAGTGCATGATCTAGATAGTGTGACTGAATATAGTTTGTGAGGAATGAGCAAGTGTTCTGTGAGTTTTGTCCTATATTTTAGATGCCTGGCGAAGTATTTTTGGTTGGTAATCCTGTTATGTTAATTCTCATTTTTGACAGTGCTGATCTACCAATGTTCTATTTTTGGAGTATTGGGTAGTTGACGTTTTCTGGTTTTTATTTGTATTTATTTTTACATAAATTTATTAAAGGTAGTTTAGTTTTTATAGAGTGGTATAACGGGGAGTAGTATTATAGGAGAACATAGTCCATTGTTAATATGGATTTATGTTATTTTTGGCCAGTGGAGCTGTACACAAGATGTCGCATGGATTGCTAGGCGAAATTTTCAACATTGTTTTAACTGTATAAGAGGCTTTTTCCTTAATGAGCAATGTTTTTAGGTTTTATTTATTTATTTTTTTTTTTAGTTATAATTTTTGTTAGATTATATATATGAATGTTAAATAGTAAAATTTTAGAGAAACAGTTTTTAATATTTGTGCAAGTTATTTGAGAGGTCCAGTGATTGCTTATTCAGAATTTGGGCTAATTTTAATGAGCCTGAAGGTTTAGAAGTCTTGCTGAATCATTTTTATGATAGGGATTCAAAAGACATGGTAATTTGCTGATCACATGGATAGTTTTTTTTATGCTATTGATGGAAATTGATTTTTCATGACAATATTAGATGGCTTGTGTAAAAGGCTGTTTTCTCTTGGCAGGTTCATAGTGTGTGTTAGGTTCCTGTAATTTAGAAAGTTAAAGTGTTATTTGACAAGTAATGCTGGTGCAATATGCCTTGAATTGAAATGCTGGGTGAAATTTTGGCGAAGAGTAAATTTGGGTGAAGAGTGAAGAGTAAGGAAAGGGAGAGAAAAAAAAGGGAGTTAGCGAATATTTAAAGAAAGTTGTATCAGGTGTCCGGATGCTTGATGTATTGGGTGTAAAAAGAGTTCTTGTTTTTGATGGAGATGTTTT
The DNA here is from genome assembly GCA_963931845.1 of Maratus michaelseni. NCBI lineage: Eukaryota > Metazoa > Arthropoda > Arachnida > Araneae > Salticidae > Maratus > Maratus michaelseni. Next base: position 14,345,433 of record OZ007599.1, on the reverse strand, counting down.
TCTTGCTGGAGTGTCTGTGTGGTGCCTATTGTAGTCTTAATTGAAATTGTTCGTAAATGGTGAAATAGGTTGATGCTCTATTACCATAACAACAGTAATGTTGTATTTTCAGTTTTTAAAATGCTGGTTTTTAAATGGTCCTTTTTCTTGAAGTTTAAGTGAATTTATGAGTAAGTTTTTGCTCATCCGAGTCTACAATTGACCTTTGTCCCAATTTTTTTTTTGAGAGAATGTGTGTGAAGTCTTTGGCGTCAAAGCAAATGGGAGAGTGTATGGAAGCAAATGTACCGAGACGTCGGTGATGAAAGTTGCATGTGTGTTACGTTCCTTTCTCATTGTGTACCCAGTTTATCTGGTTTTTGATAAGGTTGATTGTAGCATTAAAATTTTTTTTATTTAATTGGTTTAATAAGTGATAAGTTGTTGAAGATGTATGTTAGGAGCATTTTTCTGTATTTACCATAAATGTAAAGTTTTAAATGGGACAGAAAGGATTGACATGTTTCCTAATGGGCTATTTTCGACTGATAGGCAGGTACCATATAGAATAGTTGTTTTGGGAAAAATTAGAATGTGAAATGTTTGACCGGCATTGCTTGATCATAAATATAAATAAGTTAAATTTTTCTTATATTGGTAACATATGTATAGTGAAGTGTAATATGCATGTAGAAAGGGGATAAATTCATATTTTTAGATGGGTGTATTTGTTAAAATTTTTCTATAAAGAATTTGAAAATTTTTAAATGTATTGAAGTATTATGCAGTATATGAACATTTTTGATAGTGTTAGACCTGTAAGAAAGGTATTGAAGATGATGGACTGGACTGTATGTGGTAACTGGTTAAATTTTTGTTATGTGTGTTTTAAATTAATGTATTATGTCTATATATATTTCTTATATGTGTAGCATTCTGGAGCTCATCGTATTTTTAAAATTTTCCCAACCTTCTTTCATCATTCAGGTTTTTGGTATATTTTCATGTTGGATGAAACTTTAAATTGGAAATTTTTAAATTGGTTGCTGTTTGGGGTCTCATGGATGTATGAAGAATTTGTTTCAGCCGTTGGGAGATCATTGGTATTGGATTGCAATTAGTGATTGTATGTGGTTTCTTTTGGCAAAGCTTTTCACGCATGGATGATAAGAGGGGGGGCTTCTGTTAGGAAATATAACAGTCCCTGGTATATTTAATATCTTATCACCATGCTTATTCCTTTACCTCTCATGCATTCCATTTGTATCATTCATAAAATATAATACTTTTCATAATATAATATAATACTTTAAACAAGCTAAAGATAATTACTTTTAACTTACCTTTAATTGTTCTTAATAAATAAACTAAATAAATATCTTTAAGTATCTTTATTAAATGTCTTTTAATAAACTTGCCTTTAAATTCCTGTTTCATATTTTCAATATTTAAAAGCTATATCAGTCTTTAACTCACGGCATTTCTAGCTATCTTTGTATCGACACATCGGCCACGTTTCTGTTGTTTTTCTGAGTGGTTCTTATGAACGCTCCTAGATGGCAGTGCGATTCAACGCAGCCGTATTTCGTTTCTTGCCTCGTGTCGATGTTTTCAATTTACATACGACATTCGAGAAGCAGATGGAAGTGAGGGTCAGACATGCATGGATGCTCTTCTATTAGAATGTCGTGAAGATAAATAGATCTGTCTACCGGCATTATTGCCTTGGCATTTTATTTCTGTTGATTGTTTTGCTTTCGTGAGATGTCGAGTAATAAGGATGTAACCTTGATTGGTTTTCTTTAGAATTGTGTAATAGATAAAAGTCTAAATTAAGTTTGGTTTCTGAATGTTGTTTTGGTTTTATTTGTGAAAGAAGACAATTAAAGTGATATCGCGTTTTACTTGTGCGATCATTCTGGAACTGGGGTTTTTTCCCCTTTCAGCGATGTCGATGTTTTAGGCATGGTGTTTTCTTCGTATGAGTTGAAATAATATATACGCAAGACTAACCTAGCTGGATAAAAATCGTCATTAAAGTGTTAGACTCCATACTAAGGTATCTGGAGATTACGTATTTATGGTTCCAGATGATTGATGCAGAGGCATGTGGTTCAACGTTTAATGTCATCATTTACTTTGAGTTCTGGAATATGTGTTTAAAGACGTTTTTGATTATAATTATTTTGCTGAATTTCTGTGCACGTCATGATGTCTGATTATTGTTTATTTGGATAATTCTTTTTACATTGAGTGAGTGAAATCTATATTTAAGTTTATTGTATTTATGTGTATTAAGTTTAAATAAATATATTTGTTTTAAACAAATTGTCATTAATTTTAATCTTTACAGAACTTATAGAATAGATACTCAATTTTAGTAATTGATTAAATGGAATCTTAAATCTAATAGTTCAGCTTTTGGGGTTTATAAAATCAGCTATTACGCTTCTACTGTAGTTTCCTCTGCTATTTCTTTAAATACCCCAGTCAGTACATTTGTACTGACACAATAGATTGCTATAATTAAACAATTTTAGTATACAGATTCGGTTTTTAAATTCAGTTATACAGAAATGATAGGACTCCATATTAAATAGATGTAATTATTGACATAGATGAAAAATTGAACCATGGCAACCTCGAATCACCACCTAGTATCATGGTATATCATTGAATTAATTATGTATGATAGGATGAGGTCAAGGGTCAGAAAAACTACTTTTCGTTTGTAGCGAACTACAACTACTTTATGAAAAATGTAGTTAACTACAACTACTTGTTTTAAAAAGTAGCGACTACAAACTACTTTTCAAAAGTAATCACTACTTCGCTACTTTTCGCTACTTTAGTTATCATCGCTAATTAAATACACTGCAAACGATTTTTCCTCATAGACCATAATGTAAAAGAATTCCTTTGAATGTCCCTGTAAGCGAGATATAAATGCTACACATTTCATTTTCAATACTAAACATTATATGGTAAACTTCAATAACATATAAAACTTTCATGGCAATCCGAATATATTTACGAGAGTTAGAACACGGACAGACAGACAAAGCGAATTCATAGACACTTTTTAATTATGTTGGAAAGTGTTAAAAAAAGGAAATTTGAAAACAAAAATTGTAATAATCTTACAAATTTATGAGAGTGATATAGCACAGTAGTGCTTAAGGTGGTTCTCAAATTCTTTGCTCAACAATGCGAAACTTTCTAATGCATTATCTGACTCATTTTTAAACACAAAGGCATAAAATTGGCAGATCTGACTATTGAAGCGATTTCGAATCGAAATGTTTTTTTCATTTTTTTGATAAATAAATTACTTACCGAGTTATAAGCGATTCGTGTCAGGTTTTTTTCCCTTTCCCCTACTGCGGCATCGGAAATTCGGCTGAAAACGCCGACTTTGACAGTATTTTTTGAAAAATCTTGTGTCTTTACCAAAAATAAAATAAAATAAAGAATAGTGGAAAACGTCTTTCGGTTACAAAGTTTCTGAGTAAGAACACCTGCATTTTCATGCATTTCCGAACAAAAATGAATTAAATAATATGTCACAAAGTAGCCAGTTTGCATTTTAGAACAACCTTGAAGGCGGATAGCCCTTGGTAAATTTGAATATACATTATTTAAAAAAAAAAAGCTAAATAGACCTATTTCTTTACAATTTAAATATAATTCCTGAAAGCAATTTAAAAATTGAACAAGATCATATAGACTTGCATAAGTTAAATCCTAACTTTTCTTTCCCTTTCTACCTCTTTTTGCTTGTTTGCCTTTGAAATCCCAAATTTCAACATTCTGGGCTTTAGTTAGATTCATTCTGGAGACAAAGATAGAGATATTTCATTAAAACACCAAGCTAACCAATATCAAATCAAATATAAAACATTATAAATTATTTTAGCGATAAAAAACCTGTGCAGCTAAAATAAAAATAAATAGCCATAAAAATAAAATTAAGCATTTTTAGGCATTTTTTAAAATAATACATTTTTATTTCCAACCACCTTTGTTTTATCTGTTGGAATCTTCAAAAGGAAATAATAATCAGTAAATTAATTTGTATGCATACATTGGACAAATATTTCACAACGATCAAAAGGCGTATTAATAAAATAATTTTTTGCGATAATAAACAGTTCGATAAGAATATTTTCTAAATCAGGGATCTTAATTCGAAAATACTCTTTTTAAGATTTATGAATTTTAGTGAATAACTATTTAGATATTCAGTGCGAGATGTGATCCAGTAAGTATTATTAATAAAGAAAATGCTAACTCACCTCTATGATCAACTTCAAGCTGCAAGCAGATGATTTTGATACTGATAACTTCTTATTAATTAGACAAAGTTTACATGTTACAGAATAATTACCACTTTCTTGTTGTTCTATAACATCAAAATATTCATCATATGCCGACCAGGGCAGTTCTATACTATTTTTGCATGTGCATTCTATTACATTAATCTCAAAAGAAGCATCCCCACATTAAAACACAAGATCTAATAATGAGTAAGAAAACAAAAGGTTCCCAGCAAGAAAATTAATTTTTTTTATGAGTGAGTACTTTGCGGTTTTATCTGCAAATCCAGCAAATAGTAGATCACGGGCATGCTGCCACTTTACGTTTCAGCTGCTAAATTGTTTGAAGGCAGAAATCATTCCTTCCTAGTGCACTTTTAATAATAAAATGATGGTGTACTTGTTCATTTTCTGTGCTTTTTCGAATATATATATATGTATTTAATTAGAGTTCTAACGATTTTAAGCTGGCAGGAAGCGAGCAGAATTTTTTTTCGAAAGGGAATATTTTAGATGATCGATTATTTATTTAATGTTACCAGACAGCAAAGAATACGGAACTTAAAAAAAAGAAGAGTTTTAAATTTTGTATATGGAGAGGTGGAGGAGATTTTCGGGGAAGGGGGGGGAGGTAATTGATAATACTGATTATTTATCGTCATTACAGAGCACTATTTAGGGCAGGAGATTTTTTTTTTATATAAAAATAAAGATTTTAGATTTATCTGTATGCTAGGATTGGGGGGGGGAGGGGAGAAGAGTAAATTTTGGGAGGTTAGGGGATAATTTAGATAGTTACATATATATTATTATTAAGTAGGAACAAATGTGGCCATTTTTTTTTATTATTAATAAAGAGTTTTAAATGTTCAAAACTGTATGCTGGAGGAGGGGCAAAAAGGAAAGCGTAAATTTTGGAAACAAGGAAATAATTTTTATTTATTGTCATTAGAGAGCAACAAATGGAATGAAAGATTTTATTTTTGTATAAAAAAAAAAAAAGATTTAAAAATATTTTAAACTCCTTTGTATGCTACTAGGGGTAAGCGTGAATTTGAGAGGTTAGGGATAATTTAGATGATTTATGTTTAGATAAATCCGTTCTGTTTTTTTTTTTTTTTTTTTAATAAAGATTTTACATTTCTTTGCTTGCTGGGGGTGGGATTCAAAAGGGAGAAGAAATTAGTCAGATAAAGACTTAACATAGCCAGACGACTATATTTTGGTAAAAACAATCGTAGTCGTATAAAAATACATTATATTGAGAAGATTTCTATGGATTTAAATAACAATACACGGAGTTTCTGACACCCAAACTGTGAAAATGACAGTTAATTTGTGACCGTGCCTGTCATCTATGGAGAAATATATGACACCGCAACTGAGATTTGCCGCTGACGTTTGCAAATTGTTGTAGATAACATATTTCGCACAAAAGAAACGAGTTATGATCATGTTATTTGAAGATTGGCACTTTTTTCCTCCCTTCTAAAGTAGTGTCAAAAGTAGCATCGATGCTCGATACAAACTACTGATAATTTGTATCGCGCTACTCGCTACTCTACAAACTACTGGAAAAAGTAGCGGCTACTGTAGTTTCACTACTTGTAGCGCGCTACTTCCGAGCCCTGGATGAGGTTATAAAATGTCATATATGACTATAACGTCATATATTTCAGATAACTTGGTGATACATCTTGGTCGCTTGATGATTAATCCTCAGAAGCTGCTATAACAAGGAAGTACAGATTAAAAAAAAATCAAATTACTTAAAATATATTTTTTTGAATATCTTTTTAAGTTTTGATTCGATTTTCTTAAAATTTGAAATGACTCGGACAAAATTCTGCAACAATTATACCTATTAAATCAAAACTAAAAAAAATAAATTTCAAATCAAAATAGTTTTGCACTGTTATATGCAGACAGATGGAATCAAAATTATAGGTGCTACGTATTTATATAATTATGAACACACATAAAAAAGCTCTGAATCTATCTTAACGCAAGTATAATACGCAATATTTTCTTTGTAAAGTACTCGGCAAGTCTCCAACATTTGTTAGATGTTGACTTGCTAAAGAAGATTCTTTAAAGAAGATAACTTGCTTCTGAAGATCATCAGATCTTCAGATGATGTGCAGAAAGTATTGCAGTTGTATCTCACCCTTTTTGATGATCCTCTATCATTTTTTCTTTCTATTTTGTGTAGATTATGTTGTATTATTTATCAGTATGCTCATTATAAAGCAGTAGTTCATTTGCATATTGGAAATTCCATACAAGATCATTGAAAAAGGTGGGGCACAGCTATGATACTTTCACCATGCAGTGCTACTGCATATCATCTAAAGTTCAGGGCTGAAAAACAGTTACATCTAACAAATATTGGAGAATTGGCAAGCACGTTAAAGAAATTTGTGACATTTTTTTTTCAGTTTGATTACATATATGTTAAAATTTGTATTTTATTTATTTATTGATAAGTTTTAATTTCATTATGGAATATTAACTGAAAATAAATATTGCTTAAAGTGCATACATATAAACTTTCCATACATGAAAGCGACAGATTTAAAAAAAAAATTCATGCTTCAAAATTATTTTATACCATAAATTGAGATACAGTTTTAAACTTGCATTTAAAAGTACTTTTCCACCTATTCAATGATGTAAAAAATAAAGTTTTGCAATGTTTAGAAGTTATTTACAAACAAGCGAAATTTATTATTCAGGTTGTTGCTATTGTCAATATGACGCCAGAGACAATTTTAAATTGAAAATCTATTATAAAACTTTTTTGAGGCATTTTGTGCAAATTTAATTTCTAAAATACATTATAAAGTGTATTTTAAAAAGTAACTCAAAATGTATTTGCTTAGGTTGTTGGAATACAGGTAAAATTGCTGTATAGTAAAAATAATAAATCACATGACTGGTTATAAAACATTATCCATTAAAATAATATCAGCATATGTCCTTGACGCAGGTTAAAAAGAATTAGGAGAAAAACAATTAAGGTATTGTTTTTCAACTTGCACAACTAAGTTAAAACTTGTTTTTAAGCTAACAAAATACATCATGTAAAAAAAAAAAAAAAAAAAAAAAAAAAACAAGAATTTTTTTATAAAGTATGGGGTACAAAAATTATAAATAAATAGAGTGTATACAACTTAATCTAAGAAAAGTACTGCACTACAGAGAAAAAAGTCATAAATGGTTAACTTGCTTGACAGAAATTCATTTTTGTTCCCCAGGATTTTGAAATTCCACCGTTCAATGGAATCTTTAATGGTACAAATGCTCAATAAATAACATATGCAAATCTCATTGAAATATTTTTACATCTTACATCATAACATTGCTTGATTCAAAAGTTTCCATCATCGAATCTAAAAAAAATTGTCAATAAATTTGTTGTTATAGACATGTGTAGTGGCAGTATTTAATAATTAAACTTAAAAGATTCTAGCGATTGTGGCCCTATAACTACTCCATTTAAAAAAGTTTTATACTTGTAGCCACACTGTTGCTAAGATCACATATTTTTTATGCCAACTTTAGCTGTAGAAGCAATTATTGAGTATTAGCCCTAGGATTTTTGCAATGAACAGAATAGTTCTATAGCATTTTCTATTGTGTAGAAATGCACCCAATTTTAGGTAGCTTTCGTTACAAAAAGTAAAAAGCTTCCTATTGCAGCCATTTGGAGGAAAGCAATTCTGGAAAATTTCAGTATCTTTTCAATGATCATAACCCCCAAACCCCCCTCCATTCAAATGATATATATCTGATCTTTGACATACGATAACATTCATATTTATAAACCGATTTGGATGTAACTATGTGTGTGTATTAAGCTTACCAATGTCTTGACTGAGTTCATTGGCCAGCTTGGTCCGGCATCTTGTTTCAAAATGGCAACCACTAAAAAATTTAAGATTAACAAAAGTAGACAAAAAAATTAGAAATTAAAATTTATTTTTTGTTTAAGTGTTAGGCTCGATACAAGGATTCCAAAGCATTTTTTGTTTTGCCTCTATCTTAAAAAATGGCTGATATATACAGTTTGAAATTCTAGGGTAGCTTGATACTTTGAAACAAGACAGCATGATTCTTCCAGAAACGGGGCAAATCATTTTCCCAGTCATATGCATAAAAATAAAAATATATTTTGTATATGTTAATGTCAAATTCTTGCCAATCTTTCTGCACTTGGCGACCAAAAATAAGTCTCCATAAACAAAGCCAACTTGGCCTGACTAATTTGGCTAATTTCTTGTTCAAATTAAGTATTAACTAATCTTCTGTAATTGGGTTCTTTGCATTTTAGCTTGCTCTTTTCTGGTAACATTAGTTAAAATTTTAAAACAAAAGATATAGGAAAACTAACTTTTCCACCTGGTACAGGCGAAAGGACTTTACTTGAGATTAATGATTAAAAATAGATATGCTGATCATATTTTAAATTTTAATAACCAACAGGGGATGCTGTTTTTATTTTCTTAATTTACTGATCATAGTAACTATATTAATTAAAAAAATGCACATTTCTTTATATTCATAATAGTTGGTGCTATAATAAATTAATATCTTAGAATGATATGTTTTGTGATAGTCACAGCATGATTTCTTTTAAAAAACATAGAAACTTTTGAGACTGACAGTAATGAAATCCTGAGTGTGATACTTTGGAAATCAGCCATACTTGCATACTCCATTTGAAGGAGGGGAGAGTGTTTTACATTTACAGTCTTTAATTCTGCCCAGTGACTTATTTTAATCACTTATTAAATGAGAATTTAATTAGTCAAAGTTCAGACACTTACCAGAAAAAAATAGAGAGACAAACTTGAATAGCCAAGAGTCTTGAAAAGGATGCATGCCAGCAGCACTGCGACCATGCTGAAAAGGAATTCACATCACATTATAGACACACTGTATGGACACATTGAACTCTACATAAATACGACATAAATCATATATATTATTTCAGTTGTTAAAATCCCTTTTTCTATGCCTTTACAAAATGCACAACAATGAATGAGGTATCATTCGAAAGGCTTTTGAACCAGCTTCTGACATAGTACATTTGATTAAAAATTGCAGTTAATTAAAAATTAAATCACCATTGATTTCATAAATTAAATGGAATGTTTTTCTCAAATCAATGCTACCACAAAAATGAAATACAGCATTATATCGTGCTTAAAAATTATTATTATAAATAAATAGTACTAAATGATAAAATGGTACATTGTTGTTGCACAGGTTTATTTTATATGTATGATTAAATAGCAAAATTCAAATGTTTAGAAGAAAAGGACACCATCGATCAATCAAAACAGTGGTTTCACGAGTAGACTAAAATGTATGCTTTGTTATATTAAATTAAGTTGTATTTTATATGTATTCAATTTATTTCTCTTTGCCCCATGCATTTCCTGAAGCGGATTACGTCAACCTCTAATGCAGTTAAAATACAATGGTTATTTTTTTCCCCTCACACGTGCCTTTCACTATCTTCAATCCATTTTTACTGTAATTTTGATAGAATAAACGAGACGATAACCTGGCTTGGACAAAATCCTTGCACAGGTCCACTGGTAAGAAAATATTTCTGAAATCTTTTTTCCAGGTAAGACTTTCTATGTTTGTACACTTACACATTCCCAAGCAAAAAAAACTTGCAGATTTTTTACATTTGACAGTCTTGTGTTGTAAAGATTTGTTAAAATAAAAAAGGCATACAAACAGGAAGTACATACATTGCATTTGTAATTTGTACAAAATTAAGTGCACATTAAAGTCATTGCGTGATACTGTAAGAATAAATGCACTACAATGCTGTGTGAATAAAAATTAAGTATATAAAACAAAAATTTTAAGGAAGAAATGGACCAAATGTGGCCTGTAGGTAGGACATGCTGATGTAAAGAGATAATTTGAGCAGATTACATTACTTTACACACACCAAACATCTACAAGTTATTAATAAGTTATTCTCAAACACATTTTTTTGTGGTTTTTAACACTTTCTAACATAGTTGAAAAGTGTTTATAAATTCGGTTTGTCTGTCTGTCTGCCGTCTATCTGTCTGTGCTCTAACTTGCGTAAAAATGCTTGGACTGTCATGTAATTGATGTGTGTTATTGAGGATTACTGTGGCATGTTTGGTATTGAAAATGAAGTATGTAGCACTTATAGTTTTTTTACGGGGACACTCAAAAGAATTCCATTACATTGCGATCTATGGGGGAAAATCATCTGCGGTTCATTTTAATGATGTTACACAATATCAAACATATTGAAATTGATATATATCACTGAGGTGCACTACAAGAGACTAATTATAGAATGTGGTGTCACTTATAGTTCCTTTACAGGGATACCCAAAAGAATTCTGTTACATTATGGTCTACGAAGAAAAATTGTTTGCAGTTTATTTTAATAATGCTTCACTATTTCAAACATATTGAAATTGATATATATCACCAACGTGGATTACAAGATGCTTACTTATAGAATATTGTGTGTATAGCTTTCATCGTTCATTTACAAGGGACACACAAAAGAATTCGGTTAAAGTACTACGCTTATTAATAATAATTGATGGGAATGTTTTTTCAGTTGCTGAATGCGTTTTTAAATTTAACTAATATTTTGTCGATTACTTGGTGTGTGTATAAATTGTATATAGGGCAGCACAAAAGTTCTCGAGTCCATTTCTGCTTATTGTCGGAAATTGCAGAAGGGAAATTTTAAGCTGTGCTATGCATTTCCTAACTGAACTAAAATTTAGCATTCTATTTAGTATATATACAAATCTATAGATCACATACAGGGTTCCACAAAAGAGCTCAGAGATTTTTCCGAATATTGTTGGTAATTCCTGCAATTGGATTTTTAAATATATTATGCATTTTCAAAATTGTTTAGTTAGATATCATCTTACACCTTACGGTAAAGATTTGCAAAATTATTTTGGAAGTGTTGGAAAGTGTTATATAATCTATGCTTGATGCATGATTTTTTTGTTCTTGTTTATTATTTCTTTGTGTGTAGCAAAGAATTTGGAAATACTAAACAAATTGATATATACATATATCACAAGAATAAAATATTAATAAAGTTAAAATATTAATTAAAAAAAATAAGAATACCATTCTACAAGTGTTTGGAACAAAATAAATAAAGAAATTGATAACTTAGCTCATACTGGGTATGTAGCCATTGAGATTCACTTTAACACGAATAACTCTCAGCTAGTTTTGTGTTAGAAGACTCTTCAAATCATTGTTCCACAAAAGGGGCAACTGATAATTATTTTCAGTTGCTATTATACAAAAAAGTTTTTTGTTATGCCAATGATTCTTGCTTGTGTCAACGGAATATTGTGGTAAAGTGTATGGAAACAAATTATACAAAATTGTTTAACAACAGCTATTTAATAATAATAATAATAATAATAATAATAATAATAAAGATGTGTGAAGATTTCTCAATAACACATACTGCACAAAGTGCCAGAAAATAATAACTTTACCATGTCATCTATAATTTTAGAAAAGTAGTCAATTCTCAATATAAATAATTAAATTACAAACTCTAACTTTACAAATGGAATTAATCAAAACAGAGCTAATACTTGTTGAGCAATTCAAGCATATCTCTATGATTAAAAAAAAATCCTTGTATTTTTTGGAACAGTGAGTGTACAAGTGGAAATGAACAAATTTGAAATTATTTTACTAATTAGCGACTTTTAAGAAAACTAATTAAGATATCAATTTGAAAGTTTCTGAGCATATGTGAAAAAACATTTTACATCCGACTATGTGATTTTTGAAAAATTCGGCAGGTAATTTTTCTTAATTTATACAAAAATCTGCCGGCGCCAGTGGAAAAAATCCGAGAAAGTTTCAGACAGGGATCTGCTTTCATTAAAAACTGAACTACAAAGAGATCTGTTTCTCTGGCCGATCCCTCCATTTAGTTTGCGAAAATGAAAGGAAATAATTGCCAATTTTTACTAATGAACAAAAATTTAGATAACTAATTAAGATATAGATTTGGAATTGAGGATGGGAAGGGGTGTCATCTGCCGGCTATTTTAGCGTAGCGACTTTGTATGTTCTAATTATCAGAAAAATTTAATTCTTTTTTTAAAGATCGCATTAATGTAGGTGAAGGTAGTTTTCTTGAACAAATTATTCATTATATTTGTGGGTATGGGTATTGAGGGGGTTAACGCCTTGTTCTGAGATTGCTATTATCTTGGGCCTGAACAGCGCCGGGTGGGTTAGCTAGTAAATAAATACACTATATTTCTCAAAAAATAGGGATTACTGTAGTTAGTAAAATGGGTGCAGTTATATCTGACCTGGCCCAGATAATACGAAAGTACCTAGGTCATATATGACTATAACTGGGCAATATGCATCACAAAATGTCATATACATCCTATATTATAATAATGTCATATATGCTTCATAATTTGGTGAAAAATTTTGGTAGCTTGGTGATTCATCCTCGGGGGGCCACTATAACATGAAAGTAGCATTTAAAATTTCAAAATGGAAAAAGATTTAAACACAAATAGAAGTTCTATTATTTATTTGGGTCTTAAAATTTTTAATAGTTTGATGTATTGAAAGAAGAGACAGAATAAATCTTACCAGACATATTTATAACCACAAAATGCAATGAGATCCAGAACCCTGGGAGAGGAAGAGGAGCTGAGTACATAGAGTGCAAGGAAGAAAATGAAGATTTCTACCAAGAACCAGCCTAGTGCAGAACTCGCTTGCATACCCAGTTGCTTGGGACTGAATCTAAGAAAAAACAAGGAGATTAACCTACAGACAGGGATGAAAGCAGCAAGCACTCATAAAAAGAGGGGAAAAAAAGAAAATATTCACGTGTATTTTTATTTATTAATATTTCATTAAAATGGCAGAATAAATGCCTGACAATCAGTTGTGTAGTTGTAAAACAACCAGAGGGTATACACAGCTATAGGCAGAAGGTATACAGAAAGTATATAGCTATGGAAGGTGGAAGGTACACAGAGTTATCCATAAGGTATACGACATACACCTCCCAACTACATCCCTGCCAGGAATGCATTTCTTTTCAGCAGAGTTGTAATTTTTACCAGCCAGTTAATTTTAATCAGGACAGAGGTTAAAACTGGTCAAAATTAGTTTTAACCACTCAAAACTGGTCAAAACACTATTAAAAAACTTTAGCTTACATAAATTGCCCCAATTATATATTTATATGAATATTAATGCCATATATATTACATATATTTATAATAATTATTAAATATAGATGAAATTTTTTGTGTCTTATGTTATAATATTTCATACTTTCATACAGAGATATACATTTCATAAATCTAATTTTTCTTAAAATGTAGCTAATACATTACAATATTTGGTGGGCAATAATGAAAAATTTGAAAATATTGAAATTGAATTTGTAAATTTCATAATGTGCCTGATGAATGGTTGTGCTAACTCTTCATCAGTAAATATATTTATTTTCCAAGTTTGATCTGATCCAGAATAATCTATGAAGTCAATTTAGCTTAATACAACACTTGTAATAATTTTTTTTCTTTTTTTGCCTAATGTGATTTAGTTTCCTCCACTTTTTATATAAAAGTAGATATGTAATCATATTATTAAATATATTTCAAAACTTATGATTATTGCTTACTTTAAAAAAGAATGTTTTGCTGTTAAATTAAAAAGTAATGAAATTAAAGTATAATACTAAGTAAAATACTGGCAACAATGTTAAACACTTCCTAATGTTATATTAAGATTATTTTGATAAATCCTTCCAAATGTTGTACTAAATTTATCATTTAACAAAATGAATTTTAATTTATTTTCCCAATCAGAATGAGTTTTGACCACTGGTGGTCAAACTGTTTTTGACCAGGAGTTTTAACCACGGTTAAAACCAATATAACCCTGTTTTACATAAATGGTTCAGTAAAAAGCAAAGTGAAGGGTTTAGTCATGAATTTTATCACCATTTCATATTCCAATAAAAATAAATAATTACTATAAAAATTATAAAATAAAATGGATACACCCGAAATAGGGTATTGTTTTATTTATTTATTTATTTTTGGTCTTAAGATTGTACTGCTATCAATGTCACATAGACTTTAACATTCATCCAGTGGATGGAAAAGATGGAACACAGCAAGTCATGATACAACAGTTTCAGTAATAGATCCTAGGGAAATGTTAAATTTCTTTAAGAATAATAAAAAGTTAAGAGAAACATATTGTAAAAGGCGAGAATAGGCTTAAAATCAGGAATCTAATGTCAAAATAAGTAGGGTTGGAATCTTATTTCTGCCATTCTATTTCACTTGTGAAAGTTGTTACACAAGTTCTATAGCAGAAAATAATAATAATACAATGTGGGATCCGTTATCCGGTGTCTCCATATCCGGAACGCTCAGAAAACCAGAATCCAAAACGATAACCAAAGTTTAATTTGTTTCATTTCAAAAACATTAAAATCCTAAAATTTTTCAGTCAGTCGCAAGAAAAAAAAATCATGAAATTAGTGCATGAAAAAAAAAAAAAAAAAAAAAACAGTGAGTTTTGCCAGTAAATCATGGGAAAAAAATCTGGAAATTCACCAATTGTTCATGGGAAATTATTGCGGTTAATTGGTCGCATGAAAAATATGAAATTCAGCCATTGGGCGAAGGAAAATACCATGAAATCCATCAATCAATTGCAGGTAAAAGTTGCAAATTCTTCATTTAGTCACCAGAAAAAAAATCACAAATATCTTTAGTCGTTTGTTGAAAAAATGTAAATTTCACCGATCAGTTGCAGAAAAAAGCCTGCAATTTTCACCAATCAGTCATAAGAAAACCCCACAAAATTTGTTGGCCATTACAAACGTAATGGCCAGGGGTTTAACTAAAAGTTGCAGAGCTAATGCAAAAATGGTGAAAAAGCATTAAGCTGGTTTTATAACCCTAGGAAAAATAAATAAGTAAAAGTTTAAATATATCTATACCCAAAACATATATGTGTGGTGGTTTTAAAATAAAGATGACATATTTGAAAATACAAATCTATTTATTAAAAGGCTTAAAAGACAACACATAAATAAAAATAAACTTTAACTAAAAATAAACTTAAAAATAAATTATATTCACAGCTTTGATACCTCATAATTACTTATAATATTCATTACAGAAAAACAAAGTAAAGTAACTAACTTATCTGAACTAGATATCATGATGTGACAAATATAACCATGAGCATATAAACTAATGTTTTCAAAATAATACTGGTTAAAGCTGACACCATTAGCAATTCCAGAACTTGATGATTTATAGCAGAAATAGTAGATAGAAATGGTAGAATACAGATTTATTAAAATAACAAGGAAAACTGAAAGAAGAGTTCTATTGAAACTTAATATGATTTAAACAGATTCATTAATAAAAGTTAAATATTTAAATGCATTTTTATGAAAACTCTTGAATAAAAATATTTGTCATTATGGACTGATAAAATTAGATGAAAGATATGTGTAGAGTGATGAGACACGAGACCTATGGGTATATTTTTCCTAACAAAATTCACCAATTGATAGAAGCAAAATATTGTGAAATTCATCAGTTTATCGTCAGAAAAAATTGTGAAATTCTTCATTCGGTGAAGGGTAAATTATCACGAGATTCTTCATTAGGTCAGGTGAAAATTATCTCAAAATTATTCGATTGGTCATGGGAAAAAATCACGAAATTTGTCTGTCAATCCAGGATAATAGCTCAATGATATTGCAAAACTTGTTAATCGGTCACAAAAAAAATCTCAAAATTCGTCAATTGGTCACAAAAAACCCCCTCAAAATCTGTTGATCGGTCATGAAAAAAAAAATCACAAAATTATACTGATAAATGGGGATTCTAAACAATCCAGTTCAAAATATGCTTTGGAACAGAGTGCAAGAGTGCCTTTATTGATAACAGTATGCCCTTTTTTTAGAATTCCCGCTCGGCAGCCATTTTGTTTGAGTCAAAGAAAAAAATAAATAACTGATATTGCTTGCATACTTGCATTCGTATTAATTTACAGATTCAATAAATAAATATAAAAATTATGGTGCAAAAAACGTTATGATAAAAAGCATTAAAAACAGGTGAACAACTGATATTTTTCACTGAACAACTGATTTGTGGAATACTGCATGAGAAGCTACTTCCATGAACAGCAAATCATGTAAGTTTACATGATATAAGAACAGTTAGTGCAAGAGGACACGATATAAGCAACAAACTGTAATAGAAATGTTCCAAAAATATAAATCAAAGGATTCTGGTCCCAAATATTGCAAATAATTATATCCCAAGTTCCAAAACAAATTTCTAATTGTTACTGTAATATTGCTATAATTTGAATTGTAATTTAGAATATTTTTTATTTTGTGTAAATAAGTTATTAAATTAAAGAATTTGTAAGTATGTATTGTATTTACATATATTATTCATGTTGTTGTTGGCGTGTCACAGAAAGTGCCAAGGCACTTCTCTGAAAGAAGGGGTGCCAGAGCCTCAAGAGAGGTTGGACTTCTAGAGCTGGTCTCCTAATTTTGATCCAATTTCAGATGAGAGACCTGCACCTGGAATGGTACCCCCAGAGGTAACGCTTATACTAAATTTGGAGGACATTGGAGCCACGAACAGATTTTACGTGCACCAGCTCCCATTAACGTACATGGTCCCACAGCAGCGGCAGTCAAGAGAGGATAAACGATGCACCCTCCCAAGCACTGACCTTGGTCGATGCTGCTTGGCTTTCGGCGATCTTATGAGAGCCGAGCTTAACCGTCCGCGCCACTGCGGGACTATATATATTATTCACGTTTATCACAATTTATGAAATTAGTTATTTTGTACATTTCTTATACTTATAGTAAAGTATTCTGAATTATGGAAAAACCCTTTAACCAGAATACTCCAGGTCCTGAGCATTCTGGATAACAGATCCTATACTGTAATAATAAAAACAGAAAAATAAAATTTTTATTAAAAAAAAATCAGAAAATCATGAATTTACAGTAGAGTCAACAGATGTGGGTTGACTTTAAATATTTTGAGAAATCAGGTCGGTTACAGGCTTGGTTCTGACTCATTTAAGTAGACCCGATTTTTCAAAAGAAAGTCCTGAATATTTTCAAATGAAAATTAGTAGATATTTGAATGTTAATGAGTGTAGTATGCATATTCACTTTTATACAAAAAAGATCAAATTAATATGAGAGATATAATTGTAGACTTTTTCCAAAATTTATTAAACTATAGATTAATTTTCTTTCAATTTGCATTTGGGTTGGATTAGGGTTTTGGGTTGAGATGTGCCGAATAGAACTTGACCTCCTCAAAACTTTAATGCTCAGAAGATTGACATTCTTACCCATAGATGCCATTACAGCATCCAGTTAAAAATTCTCATCAAAATAATTTGCATTAGAATGCAAAAGAATCTCCAGATAATTTATTTGACAATTAATCAATATTCATCACATTTATTTTGATTTAATCTGCTGGAAGTAAAATTGATTAGTGAGTTTCAACTAACTTTTTTCTTTCAATAGCAATGTTAGCTCTGTCTTTCTGATCACACATATCATCAGCTAAAATTGGCAAGGCATTCTAAAGTAATTCTTGTTTAGCCAAGTAAAACAGAAAAAAGAAAGGGAGGGGGGAGTAAATATAGAATGTATCATTTCAAACGCTGCACTGGAAAAATATGAATTAAAGATAAATAAATTAGGAATATTTAAAAAGAAACCTAAACAGGATGTTCAACTGTGACATCAGTTAAAAGGTACATGAAAAAGTATGACCACAATGATTGCGGAAAGAAAAAATGGGCTTACCTATTTTGAGAGCCCAAGATGTAGCCAGCTTGTAAAATGTATGTTGAGAACGCCATAGCTGGAAAATGGGAACAACATTTAATTATTTAATATAAATAAAATAATGCTAAACAGATTTAAAATTAACATCTGTCAAGATTTCTATTTCTCAACATTTAAAAAAATATTAAGTACAGTTTAAGAATCAAATCACACAAAAAAAAACACTGATAATGGATTCCTTTCTGTCTTAATTCATATCGCCTCCATTAACATCATAACAGAATTTTTTTTATTTAAATGTACCACACTCTTACTATTGAACCAATATTCATGATTTACATCATTTTATTTCTAATCCAAAGAAAGCTGTATTAAGTAAAAAAAGCAGTCTTATAACATACAGGGTGGTCATAAATATCTTATGTTAAAATTCCATGATATTTCCAGGTTAGTGTTAAAATAATGAAATTTTCATAGATAATTTCTTTTACAATATTACTCTAATGCATACAGTCATTACTAGTAAAAGTTTACATCTAAAAAAAATCACACTACAAGTTCTTGCATAGTTAATTAAAAATAGACATTACTGCTTGTTAGATCTTGTGATATGTTACAAGGTAAGAATACTGTCGTATCAAAACAACATTTAGTGGGGAGCTGAATAAAAAATTACTGTGCATCATGGCAATAACAATAGAGACGAACTTCAAATAAGGATAATTGGTATAGTTGGACTTCTCTATTATCCCATCGACCACATTTCATAGAATAAAAAATAGTTTACACATGTTTATTATGTCATCAAGAGATTTTTAATTCGATATTTTCTCTGTATTTTTAATGATGTTTTACTAATCTTTTAGTTCTTTCATTAATTAAAATAACAATTATGTCATTAAACGATGATGTCATGATTATAAAACAGAAAAACACTGCAAAAATATTGCGATACATAGAATCTATGAATTTTAACTGATGTCAAACATTTATCCACAAGCCAAAATGATAATTAAGAAAAATTAAGAACTGCTGGATTTCACTCCAAAATAACGAAGAGTAAAATAATGTTTGATTTTAAATACAAAGCTAGCATGTGATGTACATTTTCCATTTTTGTTTATTTTGAGGATAAGTCAGTTTAGTGTATCTAATGAACGGTATTAGTTAACTTCTATTTCCATGCTTTCTCTTGCATTTTGAGAAAAAATTATACAGATCTATGATCAGCCATTAAAAAAAAATAAGGCAATAACCTATTTTCAAAAATATGGAATTGTACCATGAAAAATGTGTGTATTGATAGGCATGATATGAGACTATCTACAAACTGATAAACAGTGGTGGTGTAATGTGAAAAACTGTGATACAATAATATCTATTGGAAAAGGAAGCTGGTTGGATGGCTCCAAATTAACAGTTGTAACTACATTAAGGTTCATTTATACCTGGTCTGATGAATCAACATTAATAAAATGGAGAAAAAAAGCAATTGGATATAAGTCATTGTATAGTTATTGATTGGAATAATTATCTCAGAGAAGTTTGTATATCTAACTTTCTAACAAGAAAATCTGGAAAAATTGGAGGGTCAAAAACAATTACAGACATTGATAAAAGTTTTTTGTAAAAGCGAAAAAAAATCAAGCCAGTCGAATTCTTCCTCAACAATGGTTGTTTGGAGGATTATTCTGAGAAACTGATGAATGTTTTATAGTAAAAGTTCCCAACAGAACTGATGGGAGAAATGAAATATATATAGAAGATGGCTCTATCATTTTTTTCAGATTCATGACAGGCTTATAAAACTGACTAAATTAAATGCTGCAGGATTCACAAAATAGTTATAATTTTGTAGATCCAGATATTGGTGCATATAACACAAAACACCTTTGGGGCTCAGTTAAATGGTGAAATAAACACTGCCGAGCACGTCAGCACTTAGATTCATGTTTAACTGTGTTTATATGGCATCTAATGCATAGATGCACAAAAAGGTTGATTATTTTGTCACTATTTTGAATGGCATTAGAGATTTTTGGCCTCCGGAATAATTACTGCAAATTTTGACTTTTTTTTTTATAATTTCAAGGTTTAATGTAATGTACATGAAATGATCATTAGCATTTTTTTCTAATACAAATGAAATGTGCATTAAAAGATAGTTTCTTACTGCTTATATTAACTTTTTATATGTATCATTAAATATGTAAAATAAAATATTTATATTTCATCCATAAATGCAATATCTAAAAAAAAAAAATCATATTTTTGTTTAATTTAATAATTCTACATTTAAATTCTAAATCTAGTAAATCTTCAGATCAGAGGCTACAACATCAATTTTTCAAAACAGTTCATCTTGCTTCGCATAATATATGGCACCTTGAAATCCACAGTTAAAATTGTTAGATTATTTGTAAATTTCTAAGCATATAAGTTTTCTTAAAAGTTCAGAAAATCTAATTTTTTAAAATGGCAAATTAGCCTGATTTTATTTAATTTCCCCTTCTGATATGCTAAAAAATTCAGTAACTAGACAAATGTTATATAATTTAAAAAAAAAAGATTAAAAAGACATACATATTATTTCAAAATTGTAAAAATGATAAAGAAAAATCTTGCATATATAATCTTATTTATATAATCTTGATATTTTTTTTAGCATATGCGCAAAATTCCATAAAATAATACAGAAAATCATGAAAGGCCAAGGAAATTATTGAAAAAATTTCAAACAGATTTGATTAATTTAGAACATTGCATAGCAAAAATTTAGCATTCATAATACAACACCAATTATTCTAAACATTCTTTTGTCCAAAATCGTCTGAATGAATGAAATTTTATATCTGGTGTGTCGATATATTCATATATTTGCATGTTTGGTATATCGACATACTATATAAAATTTCATTTGTTCAGACGATTTTGGACAAAAGAATGTTTAGAATAATTGGTGTTACATTATGAATGCTAAATTTTTGCTATGCAATGTCTTAAATTAATCAAATCTGTTTGAAATTTTTAAAGCACCCTATTCTTCAGTGATGTTTTAAACTCTAATTTCCTTAATATTCTTACATATAAAAGTTTGGAATGGCAGCATTCTTAAATTTGTTTCGGAAAATGTTCGAGAAGGTAACAGACAAGAACTGGATATTTAATTAAAATGTTTTCCCTAAAGTGTGAAATGTGTAAAATATAGAGACAGGAAATGTACTCACATAATAATTGCTTTAGTTCTAAAGCTTTCCAAATCTTAAAAATAAGGGTTTCAATTAATAAATTTGAAGTTTGGAACAAGCCTTGGCAATGACATTTACAATTTTAAAAATTTTTTTAGATATGGATTTTTTTTTTCATATTTAAAGTACATAATGTAGTGAGTGCTTAAACACAAATGCTCACAAAAATAACATTCATCATTGACTTGATTAATTCATATTTTTTAGAGGCAAACATAAAATTTCCCATTATCTGAGAATGACTCGCATATCAAGTTTCCCCAATTAAAAATTTATACAAGGAAAATACAATAATTCATTTTCATCCTACAGATAAATTCAGATTTTTTTCTCTTTTTTTTTCTTGGGGGGGAGGGGGGGGGGAGTCTGAGATGGATATTGAAAGTACACAGCAGAAATTTGTTAACAATATTATAACATTTTAAAATTGTTTCAAGATTAATATTTTCATTTAAAAGCTTCAATTTTCATGTTCCTGAAAATCATTTAAAATGGCTTGTTTTTTATTTCTAACCACTGGTAAAAATCTGTAAAAGTCACTGTTTTCATTCTGTAAAATATCATTGTACAACTATGGCATAAAGGCATTAGTTCTGTTTTCCAATAAACAAAGGACTTCAAACAGAAGAGAAATATCTCAGGGCTTCTTTGTGTTACTAACAATGAGTGCAAAGGCTTCAAAATCAGAAAGAATATTTCTCTTTATATCATATTATTATCAATTCAGTTTACTTTCAGTTTTTAAAGGATTGTAAAACACTGTAAGAAACTTAGGCCACATTCTTGTTTCTCAAATAATGAGGGTTTTTTTTTCTTTCTTTTTTCCCATTTTTGTATAAATAAAATTTTTAAAATGAGGCTGAGCCCAAAGACTGGTATGAAAATAGAATCCAAGCTGGTTTCAGGCACGGACTGAGCCGAGAGCTGAGATTATTTCTTTTCTTCCAGATTACCACAATCATAATGGAAATTAACATTTGTTTCATTGAATTTCCCTGATATTTCCAGGTTAACAAAATTCCCTGATATTTCCATGTTTTCCAGGTCTGTGACCACCCTGAACATATTAATAAAATATTTCATTACTTGTTTACTTTTCCCTTGACCTCTTATCTGCCACCACTACACATTTCGCCAATCAGTGTTACTTAACGGCAATAATGGATAAGTATGATGTAAGAACATAATCATAATTTTTTTTTCTTGGTTTCATGCAACGCCTATTAATTTTTGATAAAATAATTTGTAAAAGTTTCAGCACTTCCTTGTTATAGACAGCCCCCACAATGAACTTTACACATGTGACGTCACACCCCTGAGCAGGCAGTATTTTGATCCATTATTCTAGCCACTGTACCACCAGAATGCCAGTATATGCAGCAGCAAATGCTGTCATCAAATGAATTTTAGCCTCAACGCAGACTGTGTGCAGAAAATTTAACCAAAATTTTGCAAATTTAGTGAATGTTCTTGGATACAGAACAAAATTTTGAATTTATATTACAATATATTAAGTAGCAACAGCTTCAACAATGAATTTGTTTTCAGTATTTTTAACAAATAAACATTAATAACACATACTCCAGAGCTATGCTAATAATCAAAAGTAAATGCTTAAGTCAAAAGTAAGCCAATTTTAGCCTTGAGCTCATGTGCATAAAGTTCATTACGATTACACCAAGTTGCAGTCAATTTCGCCAAAGTCATAGCCGAACTTGTGAAACGCAAAGAGATATAAAAATAAATACTGTTGCATTAAATAATATAATATTTTATGTTACAATGTTTCATAACAAATTCATACTAATGTTTCATGACAATTTCTAACAATTTCACAAGAATAAAACCTTTTTAAATTTCTAAAATTACTTTCAATAATTCATCAAAAACATTTTTAGCATAATTTTATGGATTCTGCTGCACAACAGTACATATACTGTAAAGCACTTACAAACGGTATTTTCAAATCACTAAACTAATTTCCAACATAGAGACTTTTTTTTTTTTACAATTTTTTACATTGCATCTCCATACATTTTCATCATTAGTGTAGCGTACAGTTTTGTATCATGGCCATTTTTCCACAGTTGTTTGTTGGGTAAAAGCTCTTGCATTTGGAAAAAATGAGATTGTATTGATCTCTATACTAGGTAACTTAAGATTGTTTCTCTATTTATAACTATATAATAATATATAAATAATAAAGATATAAAAATAAATACTGCCGCATTAAATAATATAATATTTTATGTTACAATGTTTCATAACAATAAATACAGGTGATTTAAGAAAAACAATACAAATGCAATTTTATAAAACATCATGAAATATGTTCTGGAGCATCAATTAAAAAAAACAATAGGGTGATAACATAAACATGTACTGTTTCTATAGTACTGTAAACTATTTGATGATATTTTACAAGCTAATCTCGTGATATATCTCTGTCACTTGGCCACTATAACAAAGAAGTACCAAAGTTTCACATAGATTTGTGAATTATTATTTTATTTTGTTTAAATAATTTTTTCACATTGCATCGCCATTGCTTTAGCCATTTGCAATTTTTTTTTTTTTTTTAAATGGGAGAGAAAACATAGATTATTACACAATTAACTTATATTTATAATTTCAAAAAGTTAACTGGCTTATCTACAAAATAAATAGAAATGAAATATGTATATTGTGTGGGATAGGCAGCACTACAGTTGACAACAATGAACTTATCCATTATGGGTGTTAAATTATGTTCTTAAGAGATAGAATTCCTTTAGCAGAAATGGTCAACAGGAAAGATAACAAGTACCAAAATTTCTGTCTTAATACTTTCCAGCATAGTTGAAGAGTGTTTATGACTTCGGTTTGTCTGGCCTTGCTCTATCTATCTATCATAAACACAGTCTGGCTGTGATGTAACTGATGTTTGTTAGTGATGTTTAGTATAGCACAATCCCCATTGAAAATGAAGTGTGTAACATTTATAGTTCATTCAACGAGGACACTCAGAAGAATTCTGTTATGCTCAATGGGAAAAAATCGTTTCAAGTGCATTTTGATGATGTCACAATATTTCAAACACAATGAAATTGTTTTGATGCATGTTTTTGCGTATTTATGAAGTGAACTAGAACATGTATTCTGTAGAATAGGGGATGCAAATCATTTATTAATCATTTACAGTGCCACGCAAAAGAACTCCATTACATAATGGTCTACGAGGGAAAAACTGTTTGCAGTGTATTTTAATTATGGCCTTTTTAGCTTATCTCAAAATATAAACCCAGAGAAATTATAAGTGATTGTGCAAAAAATTTTGTTGGTGCGAGCAAGGAGTTAGAAATGTACAAAATTGTAACTTCTACTCAGCATAATGAAGAAGTGGCAAAGTACTTAAGTTCTGAAGAAATTATCTGGCATTTCAATCAAACTTCAGCATTTTACTTTGGAGGACTTTAGGAGGCTGGTGTTAAATTTATGAAATTTCATTTAAAAAGAACCATTGTTAACTCAGTTTTAACATTCAAAGAACTTTCAACTCTTTTAGCTCAAATTGAAGCATATTTAAATTCTAGACGCCTTTGTCCTTTAACTTCTGATCCTAATGATTTAACGGGCTAAACACTGACCATTTTTTAATTGGTGCTTCTCTTACTTCAATACCTGAAGGTGATATTTGAGATGTACCTGAATCAAAATTGACCAGGAGGCAATTAGTGCAATGTATGCTTCAACACTTGTGGAAGAGATGGAGCAATGAGTAACCTCTCTAATTTACAACAGAGAGTGAAATGGCTTAAAGAAGAGCTTAATATGAAGGTAGGTGATTTAGTAATAATCAAAAATGAAAAAAAAAAGGCATACTAAAATATACATGCTGTAGAATAAGATGTGCATAACATTTATCATTCATTTACAGGGACAAACAAAAGATTTCTGATACAGTATTGTATCTGAAGTACTATCTATTAGCAATAATGATAGAAGTTTGTTTTTAAGTTTAACTAAATTTTTTAACACAATATGGTGAGTATAAATGCTACAGATCCTATATATGGCTACACAAAAGAATTTGTAAGTTTAATATGTGCATAAATGGCTTAAAAGGGTTTTTTATTTGAGCTATGCATTTTCAAGCTGAACTATATTTAGTATACTAAGTGATGTTTGAAGAATATCAGGGCAACGCAAAGAACTGGATACATGACCACCTATCGAAGAGAATTTCTGGAGGCGTGATTTCAGTAGAAGCATGTTTTAGCCTTAATTAAATTTTAGCTTAATATGTGGCGTGTGTAAAAATCTGTACAAAAGAATTCAAATATTCTTCCATCTATTGGTCTAAATTACTGAAGGTGATTTTTCACCCTATTATACACGTTTCATTACTAAACTAAATTTTAGCATATGTATAAATCTACAGATCAAATACAGGGCTGCACAAAAGAATTGGAGTACTTTTCTGGCTATAGACAGTAATTTCTGAAATCTGTTTTTTTTTAAATGTCATGTGATGGCCAAAACGTTTACTTAGATATCTTAATTAACTTATTAAACAGTGGAGTTTATAACAATATAATAAATTATAACACCTTGTAATAATATATTTCTTTTAAATGCTAAAAGATGTAAATGAACAATATAAAACAAATTAAAATAACTTTTATTAGGTTGTTTGAAATATTTCGACTCACTCCGAGTCATTTTCATTATGGAATATTCTCATTTGTTTTTGAAAATGACTCGAAGTGAGTCGAAACATTTCAAACAACCTAATAAAAGTTATTTTAATTTGTATTATGTTGTTAATTTACACTTTTTAGCATTTAAAAGAAATACAGTGGAGTTTAGTTAAAGTATTCTGGAAGTACTGTAAACCACTCCCTAATGTATGCTTCATGCATAATTTTTTTTTTTTTTTTAACTTGCAGACACACCCAGGATCAGACCAGTCCAAGCCTGCCAAGAAAAACTAAGTCTGGGCCTGGCGCTATTCTAATCTAATGAGAGAAAATCTGACTGAACCAGGAACACAGGCCACTCCGAGAGTTCACACTTTGGGTCTGTGCAGACAATTTACCAAAAACAATGAATAATAATGAAAAAAAAAACACACACACAAAAAGAAAAAAACAACTGGAAAATTTAGATCTTCTTGAATAAATCATTATAGCAAACAATCATAAAAATAAATTATTTCATTAAAAAGTGCATATTTTATTAAAATACACAATCGTTAAAAATATTAAATATTTTTTAAAAATAAAAGACTGACTGACAGAGAGAGATGAACTCTGTTTTTCTATTTGCATTCTCTCTTCTTGAGGAAGTTCGCTACAAGGCAAGCGCGGATCCAAGGGGGAGGTCATGGAGGTCATGACCCCCCAATATACGAAGAACATTTCTATAGAAGAATACATTTTTAAATATTGTATTAAAGGTGTTTTTATTTTCTGTAAAGGTGTCTTTTTTTTATGCATAAAAATGCTAATCTTACTAATACATTTTTAAGGAATTATTTTTATACATAAATGGTTTAAAATTGCAGAGATTATTGTTTAAGCTCCAAATAATTGAACAACATTCTTCATTTTCCTATAAATGTAATACATTTTGAATTGCATACAATTGCTTCTGAAAGATGATATTTCCATGACTGTCGAGTCCTGAAAATAGGCTTAAAATGCAAATTTTCAGATCACTATCTGTAAATTTCTTTGCGTTTATAAGAAAATGGGAAACCCAATTTCTTTGTATTTGAATAAAACCTGCAAATTTTATACATTTACAAATATGCCTACAAATTTCATTCATTAACGAATGAAAATTAATTCGGATACATGTCAGAAAATAGCCAATCTTTATTTATGATATAAAAAATGCTAATGAAGACATGTGACCCCCTCCCCCCTCAAAAAAGACATGACCCCTCTCTAAATGGAGGGCTGGATCCGCCTCTGCTACAGGGTTATTCTAGCAAACTACAACTAGAGGAAAATTTCTCTTTGGATCTTCATTGCAGTCATTGGAAATTTCATGTTCACTTAATGACTTGAAAATTTCTATAAATTTAGGAGGTTAATATTTTTTTTAAATTAGTTTTATAAATGATTCTTTGGAGTTTTCAGTACTTTTATGTTAGCCAGGCACAGGTGATAACTGCCAAAATTGTTCTATCGCCATCATTCATATTGCATTCATTTCATTTCTCATTTCTCTTCATTTCTCAATTTAAAATATATATATTACATACATTTCAAATACATGCTTCACACTCATTTTATTTAAAATACAGAGAAACAAAAAAAGAAAGAAAAAACAAATAATAAGAAAAAATACTGTGAACCAAGACATTTTATTTCAGCAACAAAGCATTATTTCTAATTTACAATGCGAAAAATAAAGCTGCTACTGGTGAGATTTGCACCTAGCTAACATAAAAGTGCAGAGTTTTCTTTAAAACAGGTATATAAAAAGTATCATTGGGATGGGTAGGGTGTCAAATACCCATCGGCTGATAAAAACCAGAGTCCTTACTTTTGGTGAAATTGGGACTTTGGGATAAAAGATTGAATTTGGATTGTTTTTATGAGTGGCAGATGAAGGCAGCTTTTTTTTAAATAAATGTGAAAGGTCCTAACAAAAATCTGCGTGAAGTGTTAGTAGTTAAACTTACTTGGAATATATAAATGAGGAGCATTGAGATTGTATCTGGGAGCAGCAGGTTCATTCTCATTATTAAAATACATCGACCAGTCCTATTTAATCAAAATATAACATCAGTTTGAAACAATTGTTAAAAATAAGTATAAAAGTAAAAATAGTTTATTTAAAAAAAAAACACTCTTTTAGAAACATTCAATGTGTGTCTTGAAAATCAAGCCTAATTTCAGGACTGCAATTCAAGATGTTCAAAATTTTCTGTTAGAATACGTGAATTGGGCTTATGGAAAATTCACTGCTTTAATTTATGCTTGGCTCTGTTTCTTTTTTATGATATAAGAAAGAGAAAAAGCATTATTAGCAGCTATTGAGGATTTATAAATTGTTTTCTCAACATATAATCATAATTTAACCAATATTAAATTAATTGATAAAAGCATATTAAAAAAAAAATTATACTCTATTTTTTAATTTTCCGCTATAAACTGTTTAAACTATTTCATTGTTACTGTTTCATAGCCAATTTTAGCAAGTATGATTTGGTGCATAATTAACACCATTGTTATTGCAACTTATATGCAGTCGTAACCATAAAGGATATTTGGCACAATATCCTGCATCCGCTAATGGAAAAATGTCATAAAATTATTTTTTTAATTTATCTGAAAATGTTAAAATGTTGTACTGTAATTGACAACTTACGATTTCATACATAATTTTTATAATTCTAGCCTATCAGGAAAAGAATGAAAAAAAGATTACAAAATTCTATCTTTACATACATGAACCAAGTTAAATTAAACATGTAGGAAATTGTACGTCAAACATGAAAAATGAGGTGCATTCATACTATAACTAGTTTTATAAATATTCAGATCTTGGTGCAAAAATGCATGAACAGAAAATTTATTTTCTATGCAGATTATCATATTATAGATATTAATTTTATTTTATGAAATTCAATTCATTACAATTCAGTTCCATTCAAATGATATCGTTATTATTTCACTGAAAAAAAGAATTATACTATGATAAGATTTATAAATACATTTCAAGTTGGCAACATGTTATCTTTTGTTGACATCGACTGATAATTCCAATGGGAAACTTAAGCAAAATTTCAGAACTTGAAATACATATTTAGGCACTTTTCCATTTGATATCTATTTCTCCGAAAACAGCTATCCAAAAGACTGTCGGCAGATTATAGGATTGCTATAATTAAACAATTTTAGTACACAAATTTGTGTTTGAAATTCAGTAATAAGGAAATAATATGACTGCATCATAAATAGGACATAATCTCAATGGCAACCTACAATCATTTAATTATGTAGGATAGGATTTAATAGAATAAAGAAAACTTTTATTAATATCTTTATTATTTCTCCGAAAACAGCTATCCAAAAGACTGTCGGCAGATTATAGGATTGGTATAATTAAACAATTTTAGTACACAAATTTGTGTTTGAAATTCAGTAATAAGGAAATAATATGACTGCATCATAAATAGGACATAATCTCAATGGCAACCTACAATCATTTAATTATGTAGGATAGGATTTAATAGAATAAAGAAAACTTTTATTAATATCTTTAACTTTTCAGAAAATTTGAGTTTTATTTATGTTAATTGACATTTTTATGTTGTCCCACTTCTCACATGATAAAGTAGGAGTTCCACTTCTAATAGATAGAATTGGATCGAAATTTTCAACTAATCTGGTAGTATCATTGCTTTAAAATAGGATAAATCTATTTAAAATTTTTGGTATTTAGAATTAGAAATACTTGTAGGAACAGACCAAGAAGTGAAAAATTTCGAAAATATTACAGAAAATATAGGAATTTTTATGTGTATAAATACATATGCACATGATAAAATGCATTAAATACATAATATTAAAAATAGGTGTTCACTTGTTAATGTCTGTACATATACTACTTATACATTTTACCAATTTTTTTCAGACATTATTTATGAAGAAGCATGGTTAAAATTTTTTTACCATGCTTCTTCATAAATAATGTCTGAAAAAAATTGGTAAAATGCATAAGTAGTACATAATATTATATTGCATACAATATGGACACATTAACATACAATGCAAAGAATGTAATATCTTATCAATTAATTACTATAAGAATTTTTACAGAGATCAATTTCTTAGAAAAAAAAAAATCCATTCAAATTAGAAAAGATCAAAATAAAATTACAAGCAACCTAAACAGCACAATTTATTCAACAAGCAAGAATTCTATATTTATAGGTGTAAAAAGTTTATTATTATTATTTCAATTCAGTGAAATTGTATATTGATTAAAAAAAAACACATATAAACACATAAAAACACATATAAAAGCTTAATGGATAATGAGAAAGATAAAATTAAAACTATGTGCTTGAAAAATGAACAAATCATCTTTTTGGAAGATATTACATGCAGCAGAACTTAATTTTGATTTTTTTCCTTTAGCTTCAACAAGTTTTTCAGCTGAAATTCCTTTAATAATATCAGACTCAATCATTGAAAAAACAATTCCTACTCTTTTTAACACTTTCCAACATAGTTGAAAAGTGTTTATGAATTTGGTTTGTCTGTCCGTGCTCTAACACGCATAAATATATCCAGATAGTCATGCAACTGATATATGTTATTGAGGTTTACTATAGCATGTTCGGTATTGAAAATATAGTGTGTAGTACTTATAGTTTTTTTTTTTTTTTTACAGGGAAACTCAAAAGAATTCCATTCTATTACGGTCTATGGGGAAAAATCATTTGCAGTTTATTTTATTGATGTTACACAATTTCATACATATTGAAACTGATATATATCACTGAGGTGCACTACAGGGAGCTTACAATAGAATAATGTGTGTATACCATTCATTGTTCATTTACAGGGACACACAAAAGAATTCAGTGCTATGTGTTAATAATCTTGAAAGTACGTTTTCAATTGCTGAACACGTTTTAAATTTAACTCATTTTTTTTGTCTGTTACTTGGTGTGTATAAATTCTACAGATCATATACAAGGTAGCACAAAAGTTCTTGAGTACAGTCCCGTTTATTGATGGAAATTGCAGAAGCAACATTTTAAACTGTGCTACGCGTTTTCTAACTGAACTAAAATTTAGCATTCTATGTAGTATATATACAAATCTATAGATCCTATACAGGGCTGTAGAAAATAATTCAGATATTTTTCCGAATATTATTTGTAATTCCTGAAATCGTGTTTTTAAATTATGCATTTTCCAAATTACTTAGATATCATCTTTCAACTTATTAAATGGTAAAGATTTTGTAAATTATTTTGGAAGTGTTGGAAAGTGTTACATAATCTATGCTTGACGCATGATTTTTCTTTCTTTCTTTTTTTTTTTTTTTTTTTTTGTTTAAGTCTTTTTTGTGAATGTTCGTTGCCTTCGTTTAATAAGGCTTATGCAGTATTTCAATAATTTTACAGAATTTTTTATACTTTCTTTTTAGTTTCACTTTATATATTTTTCCAATGGTTTTAATTCTCATTGGACACATTTTCATCTGCCTTTTGTATGATTTTTATGCTTTTTGTATGTTTTTTTCAACGGCTTCTTGTTGTTTCCCTTTTTTTTCTTTATCTATAGAAAAACATTTAGTTATAGGATTCAGTAATTTTTCTCTAACAGCAATTAGAGATGAGACAAGCTCAGCCCGAGCACGGGCCTGAAACAGCCTTGATTTTTTTATACCAGTCTGAGTTTGGACTCAAAGTGAAAATTTTATTTATTCACAAATTAAAAACAGGAAAAAAAAAATTATTTTTTGAAAAACAAGAATGCAGCCTAAGTTTCTTAAAGTGTTTTACAATCTTTAAAAACAGTTTGAAAGGGAACTGAATTGTTATTGATGGGATAAAATGAGAAATATTCTATCTGATTCTGAAGTCTTTGCATGGTCAGTATTGCTACCACAAAGAAACCCTGGAATATCCCTTGTCTTTCTGTGAAGTCATTTCTCAGTATTGCTGTAAAACAGAACTCGTGTCTTTCTGCCACAGTTGGATATTTTGAAAAAAATAAGAATTGTGACCTTTCTCCGATTTCTACCAGTGGTTGGGTTTACATAACAAAATTGGTATTTTAAGCAGATTTTCTGTGACATGAAAATCATAAAACCTTGTAATAAGGAGGTATTAGAATTAATTCGAAAAAAAGATTATTAAATGTGAAAATTATTAAAAATATAACAAATTATTTTTGAAACAATTTTAAAATGTTATTAACAATTTCCTACTGTGCACTTTCAGTATCGGGCTCTGGTGATACAAAATTTTTCAAGTTCAGATTTCAAATCATCAAAGTTGGGTCTTGGAAAAAAAAAGAGAGTCCAAACTCATTTCAAATAGGAATAATTAAAATGCTTTCACGTGAACAATATTTTTCACTAATCTTAGATAACAATTGTTTTTCGTCTAAACTTTTCTAAAAAAAGAAAATCCATTTAGATAGAATCTTGCTTAACATATTGATTACTGTGAGATAATGACAGAGAAGATTTTATTGTACAATTTTAATTGATCTAAAACACTTAAATTTGAACAAGAGGTAAAAACCCAATGCAGTGTAATACCATTTATACAAAGTGGTTGGGACTAACTAGTTTTTTTGGAATTAAAGCAAGATAGATTAACCAGACCCAATCAAGATTAAAGATTAACCAGATTATGGGAATATCTTAGAAACAATAATTCTGTATAAAAACACCCTAAATCAAAATGGTTCCATTTCAAGACCTAGATGTTGTCATCAAGTTATGCTATGCATGTGCTGATGCATCAAACAATGCACATGGCAAACTGACATTGTAAGGCACTTTTCTCTGGAAATATTCTAAAATTAATCGATTGGAAGTATGATTCTGGATAATTGGTTTCCAGATAAATAGCTCCAAAGTGTAGTACCATATTTTAATGAAATTATGAAGAAAAAAAAAGTCTCTAATGCTATTCTATCAAGGAGACAAACAATCAATGAAGGAAAATTAATATATGTTTATTCTTATAAAAGTATAAATATAGCTTTCCAATCCAAAACAATACTTTGTCTTTCTTCTGTAAAAGCAAGTATATATCTAAACCTGATCAGCACAAAACACAAATCCAACAAGAACGAAAAATCATGCGTCAAGCATAGATTATGTAACACTTTCCAACGCTTCCAAAATAATTTTACAAATCATACCGTTTAATAAGCTAAAAGATAACATCTAAGTAATCCGAATACTTTTATTCAGCCCTGTATAGGATCTATAGATTTGTATATATACTACATAGGATGCTAAATTTTAGTTCAGTTAGGAAACGCGTAGCACAGTTTAAAATTCTCCGTCTGGAGTTAAATAATACGGAAATGTGTTCGCGAACTTTTGTGCTTCCCTGTATAGGATCTACAGAATTTATACACACCACGTAATAGACAAAAAGCGAGTTAAAATTAAAATCACGTTCAGTAACTTAAAACGCACTTCCAGGAATTATTGTTAACAGACAGTAGAGAATTCTTTTGTGTGTCCCTGTAAATGAACGATGACTGCTATACACACAATATTCTGCAGTAAGCCTCTTGTAATGCACCTTATATAAATTTCAATGCGTTTAAAATAGGGAAACATTATTTAAATAAACCGCAGACGATTTTTCTCCATAGATGTAATGTAACGGAATTCTTTTGACTGTCCCTGTAAAGTAACTATAAGTGCTATGCACACACTATTCCATATTAAGCTTCTTCTAATGCACCTTAGTGATATATATAAATTTCAATGCGTTTAAAATAGTGAAACATTATTTAAATAAACCTCAAGTGATTTTCCCCCATAGACCGCAATGTAATAGAATTCTTTTGAGTGTCCCTGTAAAAAAAGTATAAGTGCTACACACTTCCGTTGAAATAGGGAACATGCTATAGATAACGACTATAACATATAAAAATTGCAGAGCAATCCGAGCATATTTGCGGGAGTTAGAGCATGGACAGACGGCCAGACGGCAGACAAACCGAAGTCATAAACACTTTTCAACTAGGTTGGAAAGTGTTAAAAAATTGCCAACTAGAGCCATAGCAATAATAATAATAATAAAGCAAATACATGGGTGAGATTGGGCTCAGGTAAAACCAGGTTACCCAACTCAATGCAGAATTCAAGGCAGCCTTTTTCCAAAGTAAACTAATTAGTTAAACTAATCGGGTTACTTCACATTTTTGTAGTTCTACTCTTATGTGTGTTCTTGCAGATTTCATTAATTTCAAAATGACTCTCCTTGTTCAAATTGAAATATCTAAATCCTTAAGTTTTAAGACATACCTCTTTCAAATATTATAGGACATATAGGCACACTGTGACAAGGACAGTACATATATATAATTTATGGAATATTACCCTTGATAAAGTGTTACATGATACATGTTTCAATTTGCTTTTTGTCCTTTTTTCAACATATGCACATTGGATTTTTTCTTCATATAATTTTATTTTTTCTATTTATTTCATTTTGAGAATCTCACACTTTTGGATATATTTCTTTGTATTTTATTATAATTATCGGTTCTTATATTGTCCATTATTTATGTGATTTGATACTTACTATTCACAAAACTTTTATATATAATTAAATAGCTAAAATGGCTAAAATTTTAAAGTAAAATGGAAATGGACTCTGCACCAGAGGTGCAAAAATCTATGCGCCAATGGGCTGATTCCCACCACTAAATTTTTAGTATTCCTCACCTAATAAGAATACTGATAAAATTTGACGAAGAATACTAATAAAATTTAGTGGTGGGAATCAGCCCATTGGCGCCTAGATTTCTGCACCCCTGCTCTGCATATTGCACGACGACAATAAATGGAGCACAAACACTCTACAGTGGTATCCCAGAGATGTAAAGTGACCAAGAAGATGACCTCCAGTAGGATGATGACTAAAGCACTAAACAGGAAACAATAGAAAAATCTTGGAAAACCAACATCCAGCAGTGGTTTGAAAACGGTTGATTATATATATATAATAAAACTTTTGTTAATAATAACCATCAAATCACATAAAAAAATCGACAATATAAGAACTGATAATTATAATACAATACAAAGGGATATATCCAGAAATGTGTGATTCTCAAAATGAAAAAAATAAACAAAGATATGTGGAGAAAAAATACAATGTGCAGAAGGTGATAATATGGTGGCATTATGACAAGAAGCAAATTGAAACTTATATTGTGAAACACGTTATCAAGGGCAATATTCCACAAATATAAGTTAAAGTAATTGATTTCTGTTTGAGTAAATAAACCTGAGCAAAATTTACTCAAATTGCCCGATCAACTGCAATCCATCATGCAAAGAAAATTGAATAAAAATGAACAGATATTAAATAACTAAACATAATAATAGGTGCAAAAACAATTATTAGGGAACATTATGAAAGATACAAAAACAGATTTATTGAAAAAATGATAAACAAAAAGAAATATGAAGAAGCAAATGAACCCTTTGAATAACTTATATCATCATGTTAACAAAACATTTTCAAGAGCACAATAAAGAAGGTATAAATTATCTTGCTGTAAGTGTATGGCAGGTATTGGTATTGAAAATATGGTGAGAATAGAATAAAGAATTAGTCTCTGGGATGACATATGTTCTAACCCTGTAATCAAAAGGTTCAAATATTACTCATTAGAAATAAAGTTTGGAGGAAATTAGAATATGGACTCTTGCTGTTACTGTATCTGAGGCTTCTATAAAGGTATTATAGAAGCTCTAGCTGCATCTACAGGCACGAACACGGTACCTGACTGTGCGGATGTCAGAAGGATGTGTAGTACCATCTGGTAGAATAAATATAGGAAGCATCCCAGTTATCCGAAAATTCCTATGGAATCCCGGTTAACTGAAAATCCTTTGGTCCCGTGCTTTTTGGATGGATTTACTGTATTTTAAATGATAAAGGAATTAATATTTAGAGAATGGGGCACTAAACCCCCTTTTATTTATTTATTTATTTTCATATTTTATTTATATACTTATGTAATAAAAACAATTAGTTCATTACTTATGTGTGTTTATTGTCTCTTATATTTTACACATTAAATATTTGTTATACGTTATTAAATTTATGATGTGCCTGGTAGAGTATTTGATATTTAATAAAAATTGTATTTCAAGATAAAATAAACATTAACTAAATTTAAATAGGAAAGGAGTTATAATTGATTTACTTTTAATATTAAGAAATCTGAAAAGAAAGTAACAGAGTATTTGTAAAATTAAAAGTGAAGAATTAATAAAATTAAATGTAAATAATTCACTATTAGAATATAAAATAACTAGGGGGCTCAGCCCCCTACTCGCTAACGCTCGTCAACCCCCCGTGAATTGCAAAGCAATTCACATTCAGACCACTACGCGATCCCAGCTCGCTCGCTCTTTTTATTTTTCTAGTAATTCTAGCCGGAATAAGTACTACAATAACTCATTTGAACATATGAAATTGACATTTTTTTAATGTAAAAAAGTAATTGAAAATACAACTAAAAATGCATTTAGTTGATGCTACTAAAGGGCATATAAATCATTTAAATACTATGAAAAAAGGATATTGGAAACATAATTAGTTTAAAACATATTGCACCTATAATATTGTACAACACGGCTTAAATTCATAAAAACACGACGTGGTAGGAAGATAGTTAATTAGTTTATCATCAATAATTGTTTAAATTTCGTTCGACATTTTATTATTTTAATTGATTATAGATTTCGGAAAAAGAAATTATTTTTACTTCAATAAAACAGCAGCAGATGGCAGCAGGGACATTCTAGAATGTTTATATTTTACATGGCTGTTTGTAACACTTGATGAAATCCCCTGAAAAAATAAATCCCCATTTCTGAGATAAGATGCAACTTACGAAAGTATATAACTCATAATCATCAATTAACTTCATAAGTATCCCATGAGTCGCTACATTGAATTGTCTTTAACATGCAAATCTTTTATTCTTTTGTGGATTCCTCACCCCCCCCCCCCATAATAGTTATGAACTATAAAAACAAAAAACTTTAATTACCTTTTTTTCCCCCTTGCACATTTATTCTTATCCACCAAAAAATAAAAAGCTCCATAAATCTGATGCTATCATTCCGTCATCACTTTGGTAGGATGTAAGCACAATTATTACAATAGTGTTTTTATGAAATGTAAAACATGCAGCATTTAATTAAAATTTGCCACAAGAAGTAAATAATGAAATGTGTACTGTTTGTAATCGGTAATTTAAAAAAATGTAAAATTATACTTTATGAATAATCTTAAGAAAATATTTTACAGTTACCTTAAAAATAAATTGCAAAATTAAATTAAAGTAGAGTCATTTCCATAAAATTTCCATTGCAGCAAAAGTAATAAATCAAAATTTTGACATGGTTTAAATTTTTTTTTATCTCAATTATGATTTCAATTAAAAAAAAAAAATAAATAAACAAAATAAAATTAACTATTTCATTTCAGTATTAACATAAAATCCAAAGAAAATAGTTTAGAAGATTTCTTGAAGCCTAGATTTTAAATCCAAATTTCATTTATAAAAAGTACAACTTGAAAGTAAATATTAAAAGAAATAAATGAAAAATTACACTAATTACTTTATGGATAATATCAAATCAAGAGAAAAAAGATTAAAAATGTCTTAAAAAATATAACATTAACGTACAGTAAATGCAATGAAAAATATACAAGTTAAAAAAAAAAGGGGGAAATTATTTTTTTGTAAAAAAACAATCTAATTTTTTTGTAAAAAAACAATCTAATTTTTTTGTAAAAAAACAATCTAATTTTTTTTGTTTCTTAGAAGAAAAGTTTATGGAACTGATTTTTCTTTTCATTTGATTTCCAGATGGGAAAGGTTTGTTTTTGTCATTAACCAGATCAGGAGACGTACTTTTAAATCTAAATGTATGCTTAGCGAGTGAGATTTTTTTTTTTTTTTTTTTTTTTCATATTTTGATATCAAATCCGAATGCAGAATTTTAAAGTATGCATAAAAAATGAAAGTCACCAAAGTTAGTTTCGGAAAGGAATTTTTTTACAGGGTTAAATTATCCTTTTTCTATTAGGAACAAAACCCAGCAATTCAAGTTTCTTACATAATAGTAAGCATAAAACTGAGCAAACGTGAGAAGTATCAGGATTAAAACGAGAATCCCCTCGATTGGATTGGATAATAATCCACAGCTCTCTTATTTATATTATAAAATACAGACTTGTCTGTTTTCGCTTAGTTATTGCATGGCTTCCTGCGATCTCTATACGGCTGTCCAAACGGCGATGAAAACGCGAATAGGAAGAACTTAAGTTTTCTCCCGCTGCGACGATTTGGCGCTGGCGTCATGCACGAAGGGAACTAAGTTAAAGGGCTAGTTCATTAGATAAACATTATAACGTGAGGTTGCATTTAGCTCTTAAAAAATTATTTTGTACTTACAAAAAATGAAAAACAACCGCAGAATTATTTTTATTACATGTTTTTGTAACAAAAAATCATTGGAATATTTTCTTAACGTGAAAAAAAAAAAATTGAACACAGATATTTTTACAAGCTGAGCATGCACTTGAAAAAAACTAATAATGCTTCTATAATATACAAATATGCGTTTTGATCATTTTCTAAATGCATTTAAAAAATAAATGTTTTGAATTTATACTATTTGTTTTAAAAAGTAGCGACTACAAACTACTTTTCAAAAGTAGTCACTACTTCACAACTTTCAGATTTCGTCAAAGGTTTCAACACTGGAAATTAAAGACACGGATTAAATAATAAAACGACTCCTTGTTATATCGTGCCTGTTGGGATACAATTAAATAAATGCGACATAATCGAGGGCATTAAAAAATTAAGAAAGATAATATACAAGAAAATGTTTTGTGTTTGTCTTTAAAATATTAGTTTATACTCGTAGTAAAATTAAGAGCGATATTGTAATATAGGAAATTACAGGAACACTAAATGCAAACAAAAAATAAATAAGTAAATAAAGCAATTTCGAATAATAAGAAACCTGACGCTAAAACATGAAGACATAATAACTAGTAAATAGACAAGTGTTGCCAGCAAGAAAATTAATTCTTTTGATGGATTAGTACTTGAGTTTAGCAGCAAGTGTCAATGGGAAAATCTATGATATCATGTGATGCGTTGCTACACAGTGTAGCTGAGAATAGCAAATTGTTGAGCTGAACAAATTTTGCAGAAAAGAAGCAAGTTTCAACCCCGTGATTTGCAGAATGGCAACCCCCCCCCCGGAAGTAGCGTTAAAAGTAGCACAGGTTCTCGCTACAAACTACAATTTTTTTTCTGCGCTACTCGCTACACTACAGTAAAATGTAGCAATTACTGTACTTTGCTACTTGTAGTGTACTATTTCCGACCGCTGATTCTTAAATATATCTGAAAAACTTCCCATTCCAATTCGATATTACAGTTACATTTCATTAAGCAATATAATAAAGAGGTTATCTGATGTAAGTAATCAGAAAATGCAAAGACGATCTCCTTTGAAAATATTTTATAGTAATGTAATTGTTTAGAAATGTAATCTTATGTTCTATAAAACTCTGTAATTAAAACACACATTTCATTTGACAATATTACAATTTATTCACAAAATAATTACAAACAAAAATAATAAAAATGAATTATGTGTTTCCTATATGCTTGATACTATAAATTAAATATAGGGTAGATGTGCCAGTAATGGACCTCCTTCCAGTAATGGGTCACTTTCATAGTTTTTGATTTATAAAAAAATAACCAATAAAAATTTAGCCTTTTATATATTTTTTCATAATTCCTCCTTGCTTGTTTTACAATCTGGATTATTGTTGACACTCAATCAAACTAATCAGGAAGCAGAAAATAATGTTTCGCAGTTCCACAGATTTTCTGTGAAAATCTTAATGAACATGCTAAGAGTTGGCTTCACTTAAACAATTGATATCTTTTTTTTCATTTTCTTGAAAGAATTGCATGTTTTTGTTTAGATAATAATAGAAAACTTTGAAGTTTACATACTAATGGCAATTTACAAAATTTCATTTATTTTTCAGGTTTTAGGACCATGGTCCATTACTGGAATGCTTAATTAATCAATTTCCAGTAATGGACACCCCACCCCATATGGACATTACAGAAAAAGCAATTTCAGTAATGTTCATAGTGCATATATATATTTTTTTTCATTTGACTGAAAAGCTAAGTAATCAAATTTAATTTTTAAATTTCACTTACCAAAATGTAATAATATATATTTTCATATAAATAGCTGTTTTTATTAATTTCACGTAATTAATAATTTTTTAAGATTATTATCAAAATAAATGTACTTCTTTGAAATTTAGTATTTTAAACCATCTATCTAAAATAATTAAAATATCGATCTTGTGATAATGACAATAATTAATTTAAACAGTGAATTATTCTCATAAATATTCTATTAATTATTGATATCCTAATTGTATTGATATCGTAATTGTATTTAAAAAACATTCAATCTACACTTTCATTTATTTGATATATTTTATACAAATTGCTAAAAGTAATATATAAAGCAGTTTTAGGAAGTTTAACTGTTAAGAATAAAAATAAATATGATTACATGGACACTTTTCTAAAAAATCCTTTTTTTTTTTTTTTTTTTTTTTTTTTCCTTTCAATGACTTAATAATTTGATAAATATAATTCTTTGAAATTTAGTATTTCAAGCCTTCTACCTAAAATAATTAAAATGTCTATCTTGTGATAGTGACAATAATTAATTTAAACAGTGAATTATTCTCATAAATATTTTAATAATTATTGATATTTTAATTGTTAAATTTATTTGAAAATGACTTTTTATTTCATTAATAAGCTTACATTAAATTCTGGTTTTAAATACAATCATAAAATCAATTGCCTATTATTTTTTGTGGGGTGACCATTACTGGAACAGAGAGTATATCCCATTACTGGAAGAGAGGGTGTCCATTACTGGAAGAGAGGGTGTCCATTACTGGAAGAGAGGGTGTCCATTACTGGAATTTAGGGTGTTTTGATTTATTTTCTGTTATTTACAATTAAATTTTTATTTACATTGGGAAATGTGACTATGAGCATGATTAAATATTGTTGATAGATTAATATAATATTTAAAAAAGTGGACTATAATAATTATGACTATTAATTAAAAAATAATTTTTAAAGAAATTCCTTAAGGGTATCCATTACTGGCACTACCCTATATTTACATTATGCCAAAAATAGAGTATATAAGAATAATGGCATTTCTAGAATTTTTTATTTTATTAATTTTATTTATTTATTGGGGGGGGGGGGGTACAGAAAATAAAAACACAGAGTCATAAAAACACTTATTTATATATATAATTTGTTTATTAACACAAGAAAACATACCTTCTCGCATTAAAAGTTGTAAAAAATATATACCTTATTACTTTTAATTAAAAATTTTCACACACCTTCAAGTAACATATCTAATCAACATATTTTTAAAGCATATATATTATGCAAAAGCAGTTCAAAATGTATGGAATCTATCACTTTTTATTATCCCTCTAAACAATGTGTTTTTTTCTTGATAAACAGACATGGTAATTATAAAAAACTTTATGCAAAAAAAGTATTTATATTATTATTATTTTTATTAATATTAATTCTTATTTCAATTAATTCTTCTTACCAATCAATTTCAGCGATATGAATCGTATTAAGATGCTTTTTATTTACATTCTACAGAAAGAAAATAAATACATATATAATATTTTTTTTTTAATTTGAAACAGGGAATTTTAAACTCACGAATGTTACACTGGAAAGGTACTAAATTAAAAGATTACTTAAATTTATGTTATTTACATGAAATTTAATATTCTACAGATTACTGGGTTAATTCGGAAATGTGTATAGCGAAAAATAAATTAGTATATAGTTATATATTTTTGGACAGTATAAAAATTAAAGGGCTTTAGCATATGTTTGCAATAGAAAATATACTGGTAACGCGTGCATGAGGGCAGCGCTCGTAGTGGAGGAAAGATTAACTACGGCTTTTCGCGTTTTCCCATTGTTCGGCGTTTCGTTTGGACAGCCGTATAGAGATCGCAGGAAGCCATGGTTATTGCATGGCTTCCTGCGATCTCTATACGGCTGTCCAAACGGCGATGAAAACGCGAATATGAAGAACTTAATGTTCTCCCGCTGCGACGATTTGGCGCTGACGTCATGCGCAAAGAGAACTAAGTTAAAGGGCTAGTTCATTAGATAAACATTATAATGCAAGGTTGCATTTAGCTCTTAAAAAATTATTTTGTACTTACAAAAAATGAAAAACAACCGCAGAATTATTTATAATACATGTTTTTGTATCAAAAAATCTTTGGAGTATTTTCTTAACATGAAAAAAAAAAAAAATGAACACAGATATTTTTACAAGCTGAGCATGCACTTGAAAAAAACTAATAATGCTTCTATAATATACAAATATGCGTTTTGATTGTTTTCTAAATGCGTTTAAAAAATAAATGAATTTATACTATTTGTTTGAAAAAGTAGCGACTACAAACTACTTTTCAA
Source organism: Maratus michaelseni (assembly GCA_963931845.1). Taxonomy (NCBI): domain Eukaryota; kingdom Metazoa; phylum Arthropoda; class Arachnida; order Araneae; family Salticidae; genus Maratus; species Maratus michaelseni. Next base: position 14,302,628 of record OZ007599.1, on the reverse strand, counting down.
AAGTAGTCACTACTTCACAACTTCAGATTTCGTCAAAGTGTTCAACACTGGAAATAAGGAAAGGGCAACTGACGTCACTGTTGGTTAAGTTACTGTTGGTTTGGGAGAAAAACCTGTTCGTTCTTTACGACTCCTACAGTACACATGTGATGAAGCGATTTGATTGGTCTACGTTAAACTGGTTTGTGATATGATTGGCCTACGTCGCCATGACGATTCCTGCAATGATAGCTGCGACAAAAATGCAGTGGTAGATTGGTTGATGGAACTGTTTGTTTGTAAACATGCCCTTTCCTTATTAAAGACACGGATTAAATAATAAAGCGACTACTTGTTATATCGTGCCTGTTGGGATACAATTAAATAAATGCGACATAATCGAGGGCATTAAAAAAATAAGAAAGATAATATACAAGAAAATGTTTTGTGTTTGTCTTTAAAATATTAGTTTATACTCGTAGTAAAAGTAAGAGCGATATTGTAATATAGGAAATTACAGGAAATCTAAATGTAAACAAAAAATAAATAAGTAAATAAAGCAATTTCGAATAATAAGAAACCTGACGCTAAAACATGAAGACATAATAACTAGTAAATAGACAAGTGTTGCCAGCAAGAAAATTAATTATTTTGATGGATTAGTACTTGAGTTTTATATATTTTCATATAAATAGCTGTTTTTATTAATTTCACGTAATTAATAATTTTTTAAGATTGTTATCAAATTATTTTTTTGTAAACCGTACCTTGCATATTTCATAATATGGCAATCAACACTCATCAGGAAACAGAGAATAATCTTTAAGGGCATGGGAAATTGAGGGGCTCATGGGGCTCAAACTCTTCCCCATTTCAAAAAAGACAATTTTTTAAGTCACACAAGTTCTTAAAAATCTATTATTTTCTGTCTTAAATGTTTCATTATTCATACCTGACAAAAGAACTACATACATTAAAAAAATCCCTATAATATTAAATTTATAGTAGCAATGAAAGTAGTAAATCTGCAGATCAGGGGGCTCAAATGTCAGTTCTGATATTTTATTTTGAAATAATATTATTTAGTATTTAAAAAACATCCAATCTACACTTTCATTTATTTGATATATTTTATACAAATTGCTAAAAGTAATATATAAAGCAGTTTTAGGAAGTTTAACTGTTAAGAATAAAAATAAATATGATTACATGCACTGGTACTCCAAGACACTTTTCTAAAAAATCCTTTTTTTTTTTTTTTTAACTAACTCTTCTAAATCCCCTCCCCCTCTCAATGACTTAATAATTTGATAAATATAATTCTTTGAAATTTAGTATTTCAAGCCTTCTATCTAAAATAATTAAAATGTCAATCTTGTGATACTGACAATAATTAATTTAAATAGTGAATTATTCTCAAAAATATTTTATTAATTATTGATATTTTAATTGTTAAATTTATTTGAAAATGACTTTTTATTTCATTAATAAGCTTACATTAAATTCTGGTTTTAAATACAATCATAAAATCAATTGCCTATTATTTTTTGTGGGGTGTCCATTACTGGAACAGAGAGTGTCCTATTACTGGACGAGAGGGTGTCCATTACTGGAATTTAGGGTGTTTTGATTTATTTCTGTTATTTACAATTAAATTTTTATTTACATTGGGAAACTACTATGAGCATGAGACTATGAGCGTTAGACTATGAGCATGATTAAATATTGTTGATAGATTAATATAATATTTAAAAAAAGTGGACTATAATAATTATGACTATTAATTAAAAAATAATTTTTAAAGAAATTCCTTAAGGGTATCCATTACTGGCACATCTATCCTATATTTACATTATGCCAAAAATAGAGTATATAAGAATAATGGCATTTCTAGAATTTTTTTATTTTATTTATTTATTATTTATTATTTTTATTTTTATTTTATTTTATTTATTTATTTATTTATTTTTTTTTTTTTTTTTGGGGGGGGGGGTACAGAAAATTAAAACACAGAGTCATAAAAACACTTATTTATGTATATAATTTGTTTATTAACACAAGAAAACACAGCTTCTCGGATTAAAAATTGTAAAAAAATATATACCTCATTATTTTTAATTAAAAAATTTCACACACCTTCAAGTAACATCTAATCAATATATTTTTAAAGCATATATATTATGCAAAAGCAGTTCAAAATGTATAGAATCTATCACTTTTTATTATCCCTCAAAACAATGTGTTTTTTTTTTCTTGATAAACAGACATGGTAATTATAAAAAACTTTATGCAAAAAAAGTATTTATATTATTATTATTTTTTTAATATTAATTCTTATTTCAATTAATTCTTCTTATCAATCAACTTCGGCGATCTGAATCGTATTAAGATGCCTTTTATTTACATTCTACAGAAAGAAAATAAATACATATATAATTTTTTTTTTTTTAATTTGAAACAGGGAATTTTAAACTCACAAATCTTACACTGGAAAGGTACTAAATTAAAAGATTAAATTAAATTTATGTTATTTACATGAAATTTAATATTCTACAGATTACTGGGTTAATTCGGAAATGTGTATAGCGAAAAATAAATTAGTATATAGTTATATATTTTTGGACAGTATAAAAATTAAAGGGCTTTAGCATATGTTTACAATGGAAAATATACTGGTAACGCGTGCATGAAAGCAGCGCTCGTAGTGGAGGAAATATTAACTACGGCTTTTCGCGCTTTCCTATTGTTCGGCGTTTCGTTTGGACAGCCGTATAGAGATCGCAGGAAGCCATGGTTATTGGAACACGTTGATATGGATCATTTTCTAGGCATTTTTACATTAAAGCCTGTTAGAATAACCATGGCTTCCTGCGATGTGCGATCTCTATACGGCTGTCCAAACGGCGATGAAAACGCAAATATGAAGAACTTAAGTTTTCTCCCGCTGCGACGATTTGGCGCTGGCGTCATGCACAAAGGGAACTAAGTCAAAGGGCTAGTTCATTAGATAAACATTATAACGCGAGGTTGCATTTCGCTCTTAAAAAATTATTTTGTACTTACAAAAAATGAAAAACAATCGCAGAATTATTTATAATACATGTTTTTGTATCAAAAAATCTTTGGAGTATTTTCTTAACGTGAAAAAAAAAAATGAACACAGATATTTTTACAAGCTGAGCATGCACTTGAAAAAAACTAATAATGCTTCTATAATATACAAATATGCGTTTTGATTGTTTTCTAAATGCGCTTAAAAAATAAATGAATTTATACTATTTGTTTGAAAAAGTAGCGACTACAAACTACTTTTTTTACAAACTACTACAAACTACTTTAGTTGTGAAGTTGTAGTCACTACTCCACAACTTCAGATTTCGTCAAAGTGTTCAACACTGGAAATTAAAGACACGGATTAAATAATAAAGCGACTACTTGTTATATCGTGCCTGTTGGGATACAATTAAATAAATGCGACATAATCGAGGGCATTAAAAAAATAAGAAAGATAATATACAAGAAAATGTTTTGTGTTTGTCTTTAAAATATTAGTTTATACTCGTAGTAAAATTAAGAGCGATATTGTAATATAGGAAATTACAGGAAATCTAAATGTAAACAAAAAATAAATAAGTAAATAAAGCAATTTCGAATAATAAGAAACCTGACGCTAAAACATGAAGACATAATAACTAGTAAATAGACAAGTGTTGCCAGCAAGAAAATTAATTCTTTTGATGGATTAGTACTTGAGTTTTATATATTTTCATATAAATAGCTGTTTTTATTAATTTCACGTAATTAATAATTTTTTAAGATTGTTATCAAATTATTTTTTTGTAAACCGTACCTTGCATATTTCATAATATGGCAATCAACACTCATCAGGAAACAGAGAATAATCTTTAAGGGCATGGGAAATTGAGGGGCTCATGGGGTTCAAACTCTTCCCCATTTCAAAAAAGACAATTTTTTAAGTCACACAACTTCTTAAAAATCTATTATTTTCTGTCTTAAATGTTTCATTATTCATACCTGACAAAAGAACTACATACATTAAAAAAATCCCTATAATATTAAATTTATAGTAGCAATGAAAGTAGTAAATCTGCAGATCAGGGGGCTCAAATGTCAGTTCTGATATTTTATTTTGAAATAATATTATTTAGTATTTAAAAAACATCCAATCTATCATCCATCTTTTTTGGGGGGGGGGGTACAGAAAATTAAAACACAGAGTCATAAAAACACTTATTTATGTATATAATTTGTTTATTAACACAAGAAAACACAGCTTCTCGGATTAAAAATTGTAAAAAAATATATACCTCATTATTTTTAATTAAAAAATTTCACACACCTTCAAGTAACATCTAATCAATATATTTTTAAAGCATATATATTATGCAAAAGCAGTTCCAAATGTATAGAATCTATCACTTTTTATTATCCCTCTAAACAATGTGTTTTTTTCTTGATAAACAGACATGGTAATTATAAAAAACTTTATGCAAAAAAAGTATTTATATTATTATTATTTTTTTAATATTAATTCTTATTTCAATTAATTCTTCTTATCAATCAACTTCGGCGATCTGAATCGTATTAAGATGCCTTTTATTTACATTCTACAGAAAGAAAATAAATACATATATAATTTTTTTTTTTTTAATTTGAAACTGGGAATTTTAAACTCACAAATCTTACACTGGAAAGGTACTAAATTAAAAGATTAAATTAAATTTATGTTATTTACATGAAATTTAATATTCTACAGATTACTGGGTTAATTCGGAAATGTGTATAGCGAAAAATAAATTAGTATATAGTTACATATTTTTGGACAGTATAAAAATTAAAGGGCTTTAGCATATGTTTACAATGGAAAATATACTGGTAACGCGTGCATGAAAGCAGCGCTCGTAGTGGAGGAAAGATTAACTACGGCTTTTCGCGCTTTCCTATTGTTCGGCGTTTCGTTTGGACAGCCGTATAGAGATCGCAGGAAGCCATGGAATAACAGAATAACTAAAGACCTTCACGCAAAGAAAGTTTCCACACAGAACGGCACATACACTCCGTAAACAAGAGAATCTGTCCGCCAGGTGATGTAATGTACAAAAAGTGAAGAATTTCTCACAACTGGCGCATTGAACAAATGGTTTCCCCCTGTGCAGTGTAAGCGTAAGAAATCGAACTGGACTGTGGACCGGTGTTTCTGTTCTCCTCTACCTCTGCGCTCTGGAAGATCATACGCTCTCCTGCCTGCTATTGGCTGACATGCGGAGAGCGATGCGATTTTACAAACCATCATACGTAGAACGATTGGAGGCGATGTTGAATAGTGATTGGTCGACTGCCTGAGACGATGTATGAGGAGCTTAATGCGCTTGAAGAGGATATTTTTCATTTCGTTGAAGATTCATAAGATCGTCTGAGGTTGCATTCGTAAACTCCTCACTAAACACACTGGTTTTCGTGTCAAAACTGAAATCAGTGCGGTTAGTGTGGTTCGGTGTAAACCAGTTTTCTACGAGTTTATGAACGCTGTTGAGTGCGTTTAGTGTTGCACTGAAGTTTGTTTACGTTTGCGTCCCTCTTGGTGAGGAAGAGGAAAGCGAATTTTTTTTCAGCAACAATTCCTGCTAACTATTGCTATTTACTAATTCCTGCTAACAACTCCCAGCATATTAATTGAATGAGTATTGTCTGTGCTGTATGATTTGTTAATTCACATCATATCATTGACAATACTTTATCGATTACATCTAATTCTGAATACTAGACGTTGACTGGGGAAATAAAAAGAAAATGGAAGTTTCAGCAAAGTTTGAAATGGTGAAGATTACAAGATAATAACGGCAGCATTTTACTTCAATATTAATTCAAGGTACAATTTTGTTTTATGATACTGTTGATTAGCACCTGCTTTTGTCTTGTTTTATAAATATAAATACAGTTACTACTTTTTGAGAGATACATGCTTTATTTTTCAATATTATCGTTCTTTATTATGAGTTTATAAAAGAATGACTATTATCTTTAAATAAAAGCTTATGCTGAATATTTTTAAACATATATTTGTTTGATTTTATTATTTTATTCAAAATTCCTATAAATTTTGTTTGTGTATTACCAGTGAGTTGTGTTATCCGAAACGAATAGCTTATACAGATTTTATATTTTTAAATGTCTATTTGTTTGATTATACTCTTTTATTTATTATTTTGTATTTTACAGAATAATAAATAATTATTCAGATTTCAAAATAGTTAAAATTAGGCTTATTATAAGAAATAATGTGTCACAAAATTAGATATAATGGCTTTTAGTTGTTCCATTTAAATAAATAAAATTTAATATCCAGTCATACTTTTATCCATTCTTACATTCAATGTTAATGGGGCTTTGATAAAGCTTGTTCTTCCATATAATCAATGAGAACTCCTGAAATAGCCGTAAATGAAATTTTGTTGCAAGGACTTTGTGTGTAAAAAAAATTACATGTGATTTAAAACATGTAATATATATAATAAGCATTTTATTAATTAAAATTACAATGCTTCTTTAAATGCACAATGCAAACATGCAGCAAGAAAAATATTCTTATTTTTAAACATCAATCTTTGCACTCTATTTAAACAACCTAATAATATTACTTAAACTTATATACAATTTAAAATTGAATAAGTGTTAAAAGATTTTTTAATATACTGAATTATTTGCATTATTGTTAATTAAATATATTTAAAGCTGTTCTTGAAAAAAAAAATAATACTGCTCAACAGTGCGAATAAAAAATTCATTTTAATATGTGCATGAGATTTGCAGGCATTAATATCAAAGTGCTTATTTGCAGACCTGATTCAATATACAATTTACTTCATGTCTAAATTATTCTACGCATTGTATTTTCCTTGTAAATGCAAAATTATAGCTATTATTATTCACTACTATGATCATTTTTTAGCACTTTCCAACCTAGTTGAAAAGTGCTTATGACTTCGGTTTGTCTGGCCGTATGGCCGTCTGTCCGTGCTCTAACTCCCGTAAATATGCTCGGATTGCTCTGCAATTTTTATATGTTATTGTCGTTATCTATGGCACGTTCCCTATTTCAACTGAAGTGTGTAGCACTTATAGTTTTCTTACAGGGACACTCAAAAGAATTCCGTTACATTGCGGTCTATGGGGAAAAATCATTTGCGGTTTATTTTAAAAATGTTTCACTATTGTAAACGCATTGAAATTTATATAGATCACTAAGATGCATTAGAAGAAGCTTAATATGGAATAGTAGGTGTATAGCACTTAGAGTTACTTTACAGGGACAGTCAAAATAATTCCGTTACATTACGTCTATGGAGAAAAATCGTCTGCGGCTTATTTAAATAATGTTCCACTATTTTAAACGCATTGAAGTTTATATATATTACTAAGGTGCATTACAAGAGGCTTACTACAGAATAGTGTGTGTATAGCAGTCATCGTTCATTTACAGGGACACACAAAAGAATTCTCTACTGTCTGTTAACAATAATTCCTGGAAGTGCGTTTTAAGTTACTGAACGCGATTTTAATCTTAACTAGCTTTTTGTCTATTACGTGGTGTGTATAAATTCTGTAGATCCTATACAGGGCAGCACAAAAGTTCGCGAACACATTTCCGTTTATTGACAGAAACTCCAGAAGGAGAATTTAAACTGTGCTACGCGTTTCCTAACTAAACTAAAATTTAGCATCCTATGTATATATGCAAATCTATAGATCATATACAGGGCTACATAAAAGTATTCGGATATTTTTCCGAATATTGTATATATTGAAAATTCCTGAAATTACGTTTTTAAATATGTTATGCGTTTTCCAAATTGTTTACTTAGATGTCATCTTTCAGCTTATTAAACGGTAATGATTTGTAAAATTATTTTAGAAGCGTTGGAAAGTGCTACATAATCTATGCTTGACGCATGATTTTTTGTTCTTGTTTCATCTGGCAATGTTGGGGTTGCCAATAAATTTTTGTTTGTAGTAAATTTACACAGAAAATTCTGCATAGTGATCAGTAAAAGCTGAATAATTTATTTTGCATAAAGCGTCAAAAAAAGTTCCTGTGGTGCCAACATAACTGCTTACATATCTTTATTGGAATACGCAATCTTTTCTGCATCTGATGATATTTTAATTAATTAATTGCTCCTGAAACTATCACTGTGCTTATTACCTGGCTAGCTAAGTCATGAGCAGCCACAAAGTAGGGCAATTGCCTCTCCCAATACTTTCAAATTAAACAGATTTTTTTTTTTTTTGAAGGAAAGTCTCTTTAAAGCGCATATTCAAAAATCTTCTGGGGGGGGGGGGGGGGTGGTGAGAAACAAAATTAATCATTATGGTATAAATAATCAGTCAGCTGTGGAATTCCAGTAGAAAACCTGTAAAAAAAAAGAGATTCTTTTGAGTATTTGGCACAAAAAGATGCGGTTTGGCGAACAACATTTTTCTCTTCACCAAATACAAGTGGTTTTAATGTATTTGAAAATTACTTATTAAATGAGGTGTTTAAATGCACAGAGTGCTTAATGAATTTAAGCTTAAACGTTGAAATTGTTTATTATTATTTCTATACGCTTATGTAATATATATAAGTTGTGCAGTTCAATGAATGATAACTTATGGTATCGTAAGAGAAGGGGGGGGGTCCAAAATTATCAAAATATTGATAATGTTGTATAGGTACAGCCTTAATGATTCTGTATACTCATGAAATTTGGACAGGTTTCAATAATTAGAACTGAATTTAACCTTTTTGTAACAAGTGACATGTCTAGGATGCATGAAATTTCAACACCAGTAAATTTGAAAAGAAAATTTTGCCTTATCTCATTGCAGGTTTTCAAAGATTCAATAAGGCAAAGAATTCTATTCAGAAAAATTTGTTCTTAAAAATTAGAAGACATATGAAGGGTGTAGATGCAAAATTCACAATCTCCACTTTTAGAAACTGCAAAAAACTAAACATGATATATTGGCACAATTGTTTTGTGATATATTTCTTGTCATAAGTTATGGCAATAAATATGTCACAAAAAATTGTGCCAATATATCATGTTTATTCATAATCAGTTTTTTGCAGTTTCTAAAAGTGGAGATTGTGAATTTTGCATCTACACCCTTCATATAAAAGATGCTCGTCTCAAAAGGCAAGGCTACGTCAATTATTGGCGAGTTACAGCCGTTTGAATTTTTTGGACCTTATATTTATTTTATACTAAAATTTAACAGGCTTCAATAAAAAAAAAAGGACAAAATTTCCTCTTTCTTTAAAGAATTTGATCACGTTTATCATTATAATCATCATTATTTTTATTATTATTATTTTATCATTATTTAGTTAATATAAATAGTTTAATTATGATTACACATTGAGAAATCAATCCAGAAATCCTAAATATATAATTTAAATAATGCTTCACTAATTCACATTTTCTACCAAGTGTAAATCAAAACAGTGAATATTTCATATCAGAGACAAGTCAAATTAATGTATTGTAATAGAATGTTTTTGGAACACTATGAATTGCAGTCCTGAAAATATTAAGCATATTTTTGACAAATATTGAGTGCTTATAAAAGAGTGTTTTATTTTTAGACTTACTCGGTTATAACTTTCCCACTTCTTTCATATTTAATTTTTAAACTAGCTGAGTAGTGTGTTAACTGTTACCCGATGTGTTGTTACATTTGCACATTGTATATGGAAAAATATAAGCCTTGTTGTTTGACCTTGTTTGTCAAATTCACAGTATTTTCTGATACTTTTTTGTTAGCTGAGCCCAGGAGATAAATCTTCACATATTGTTACCATTGCTGTTATTTGTATTGCATTCATTTCATTTAGAATATAAACCTTTCATTAATTTTATTTAGAATACATATATTACATGTATTTAAAATTAAAATACATGCCTTTCACTCATTTCATTTAAAATAAAATAAAGTAATTCACAAACCAGTACATTTTCTTTCAAATTTAAGGCTTTTTTTCTAATTTAAACAACAAAAAAAAAAGCTGCAGAGGAAGGAGAAAATGCTATTGATAATATTTATGTCAAATTAACATAAAAGTATACTTTTTATCGACTTATTGTCAAAATCAGGGATTGATCCAACACTGGAGCCTCCTTCACAAAATCTTCTTAAAATAAAAGCAAACTCTTCATATTGTAATCAATTTATTAGGATTTAAAATGTGTTATTTACAAACAAAACACGCTCACAAGAAATGTAAACTTTAGCAGGAAGACATAAGAAAAAGTAGGATTAAGTAACTTGATTTGGTCTTTTGTTATAAAATTTAATTTTTATAAAAATTATAATTAAAAAAAAAAGGTACCCAAGAGAAAAAAACTGCATCAACCCCTGCTGTAAGATCATAAGGTGTCATGTACAATCTTGAGTGCACTTATTTTGTATTTAATTATGAAATTTTTTTGCTAACAAAATGTAGCAAACCACCCTGTATATAACCACATTTAATAATTCTACATTGTTGTGATGATCCTAGACGTAGAGTTTTGAAAATTATTGGTAGGGCTCATCTCAATATATAACTTTTTTCCACTCAAATATGTGTTTGTTTAGAGTAAAACAAATAGATTATCAATTTCATTTTGCTTTTTTAACTCCCTTTTAAAGAAATTAAAATTAATCGTATAGTGATAAATAACTCACAAGTTAAATAAAATGTTTAGACAATGTAATATTTCGAATGTACAGACTCATTTATAAAATGATATATTCGCTGTTATTTGTGAATCGTTTCTAATAAAATCACAATGGAAATTATCTTTGAGTAAAGTTTTTTTTTTTTTTCTGAATATGGATTTTTTTTTCTATTTTTGTCTTTTATATCAAAAGCAGTTTAATTTAATTAAGAAATAAAGCCTAAACAAACAAACAAAAATTTTTTTAATGTTGTTTATCTCTGTAACAAATGAAAAAGAGGAAAAAATGGCAAAACTCAAGAAAAAAAAAATTATCTGCTAAAAATTGGTACATAACATAAAATATTAGAAATTCAAAAAATTAAACTTGTTTTATATTAAAGGGAATGGAGAGAATAATACATTTTAAAAATTATTAGTGGGGCTCGAGCCCATATAACTCTGTCTATGGTGATGATATGGTAAGACAAGATGTCAGTATGTCTATATGCCAATCAAATAGTAACTTCTGATACTGATTAGTTAGATTTGATTAGAAACTGATTATTATTTAGTTTTAAAATGCTTCCAGTCATCATTAAGCCTGATTATTTTTATAGTGATAATAAGTAGTAAAATTAAATATTTATCCAGCGCAGGAACTACATATTTTGCTAACTCTTCTAATGACATAATGTACTTATAAAATTCAGGAAATCAATTGACACATGTCTAATTAGAATTCTGCTAATTTGAGCTGCCTCATATGTACAGTCACAACCCTGGGCAAAGTATTTCACTCATCACTTTATCTTAGAAGTGAAAAATCACTTCTGTGTTCTAATCATAGGTAACTTAGTGTTTATATCTAGAATATAACTGCACTGCCACAAAATTAAAAAAATAATATTGCAACATGTAATTTAACAGTATTCAGAATAAACAGATTTACAGCAAAAATTTAGGATGAATTGGCTTCAGTTAATACTAAATTCATTACTGTAAAATAATTTTAAGCAACACTATAAAGGCCACATTGCAAATAATTATTAAAATAACTGTAGGAGTATTTATTTAAAGGGTTATTTTAATTTTATTTACAAAAATCCTCGAAAATTATTTACAAAAATTTTCGAAAATATTACTGTGCAAATAAAATGAGCACAGCACTGAAATAAAAATCATAAACATACATTTCTACTTTTAATTTAATATGTGAAAAGTAAAAAAATAATTTTGGATAGCTCTCATATGGTACAAAAAAAAACTTTCATTTAATTACGAGTGACTTCTAAGTCTTCGGATTCATTATAGTCATTATTAATATATATATATATATATATATATAGTATTTTTTTTTATTTGAAATCATAAAAAAAGAATTAATAGTAGTTATCTTTGATTTATTATTTTTGATACACAGCAAAAGCTTGGACATTTATTTGTAAGCCACTATTTAAGACCTGAAGTAGCCCCAAAACAGCCCAATTTTTTTATTATTCTCCGTACAAAATAGTTATTGCTAACATGACAAGCAGAAACTATTTATTTACATCCGTAAATCGAAAAGCACGCGCCTGCGCAGTATACACGCCGCCGCTAGTGCACAAAACAAACTGACTTTTTCTTCAGTGCATTTAGTTCTAAAACTAAACGCACTGGATTCTGTTTACGAATACAGTTTCGAAACGCACTAAGTGCACCGAGAGACTTTACGAATGGCTAGTGCGAAAACTAACTGCACGAGTTGAACGAGTTCCGACTTTACGAATGCGACCTGAGCTTGTATATTCATGTTTGCTTTATTTTTAATGATGCTTAGGACATATTAAACTTGTTTAACAAAATAATATTAACTTAATCCAATTAAAAGAAAACAATCCATGTGTACAAGTATAATTTGAAACAGCAAATCAAATACTTCTAGCTCTTGTATTTTCAGAGCTCATTGCCTAATTCAACTCCTGTTTTTTTTTTTTTTTTTTTTTAAGAAAAATAAAACTGATATTTTAATTGTAAAGGTTATTGAAAACTAATTTAAATTTGTAGTAGCTTGTGTACATTTTTTAAGTGAAAAAACTATACGTCCAGCTTAATTTATTGATACATAACAAACCTTACATAAAGTAAAACATATTTCATTTATAAATTATTATATTCTTTAATATCTATAATTTTTAACTTCCAATTTTAAAATAAAGATTACATGTTTACATTTTTTTATAGTTTTTATTTTAAATTTTATTTATAGTAAATACTCACTACAATTAGATAGAACAACATATTAAACATTATTTCACAAGAATAAACTGAAAGCACAGCAAATAAATGTTAGCTTTTCTGAATGTTTATTATTATTTTTTTTAATCATCATAATTGAATTAATAAACGAAAATAAAATTACTAGGTCGTTAAAAACTTTTTGAACTGTGTTATTTCATAAAATCAACATATACTTAAGCAATGCATTTTTCAGATTTTTATATAGTTTGTTATTTCATAAAATCAATATAAACTTAAGAAATGCAGATTTCAAATTTATATATATAGTTTTAAATTTTTTACTGAACTTAAAGGTTTATTAAACAATTTCTTTCATATCTTTAAGTCAAGACAGCATAAAATACAAAATTTGCCACACAAATTCATTTAATTTTGGAAATATACTTTATTAATTTTTTCTTTTTACAATTAAAAACTTGCAAACATTGCATGTTTGCAAAATTTGGCAAAAGTTAACTGAAAAAAAAAATCTCATTCAGTAATTAAATAATTTAAAAAGCTATACAAATTACACTCGAACGCCTAAAATCCATGCAACGTCTAAGCCGTTGTGTAGTGGCGCCATCTGTTCGTAAAATGAAGTATTGAAACAAAAATATAAAATAAATCTAAGATATGAGATTTTAGTTTCGGAGCGATTTTTTAAAAATCCAGAATAAGTAAAGGTTTTCTAAGCATAGCTCTTAAAATCATTAATATTTGGTTAAAACCAATTTTTAAAGCGATTTGAACATCTTAATAAAATGATACCTAACCCCTTTTTTTTAAATAACAACCTTTAAGATATGATAGATCTACCAAACAAATACAACATTAAGAATAAATATGAATTCTGAAATTAAATTGCATTAAAATACTTTTTATTAAAAATGAGAGCTATAATAATGAACTTCATAGATTTTATGCAGTTATGTTCAAGTAAAACCTCCCCCCCCCCCCAATATAGTTTTAAACCCTGGGGTTGCTGAAGACCCAAATTACTGAATTAATGCATAAGGAATAATAATCTTGAAATTTTAGACCAGCACAGTTATTGAACTAAACAGGAATTAATTATAACCTAAAAAAGGACATGCTGTGATTTTAAAATAAGCAATTAATCATTCAACATTTTTTCCCCCCACAAAATTAAAATAATGATAACTATATTTATTATTACTAGTGTTAGATAGATTTATCTCCTTCATTTTTACTATATTTAAATAATATTTATTTATATTAATTATATGTTTAAATAATAATACTTATTAATATTAATTGTATGTACTTAAATAAAAATATTAATTAATATTAATTATATTTATTTAAATATAAATACTAATTAGAAATTAAATAATAAAATAATAGACAAAAAAATTAAATATGGTAATCTTCCACAACTTTATCACTGCAGATCAACCAGTAATTGGCAAAAAGAATTTTAGTAAATTAATGGAGATTTTTAAGAATAATGCTTAATTTTAAAAGATGAAAACTTTAATTAATTAATTCTGCTAATTTGATAATCATCTGTTACTAAAGTTCTAATACAAAAAATATTTTTAATGAAAGTTTAGGATTTTTTGCATTTTAATAAATGTTCGTATAGTTATTAAAAAATAGCGTATATGAATTTAAATTTAATTTAATTCTTGAAATTTATCTGATATTAAATTTTATTGTATGTGATAAAAATTTAATTTTTATTTACCTTAATTATAATTTATAATTTAATATTGTTTAACTTAAATCTAATTAAAATTTAATTATCAAATTGAGAATAAAATATTGCAGAGCAATTGATAAAGATTAACTGATCTTTATATCAATGCTTAAGAAGCATTGTTAATAAATATTCTTTATTAACTAATTCAATAAAGATCAAAGCAAAACACTAAAAATGCAAAAAAAATCAGCAAGGACACAACTTGATGCATCAAAATTACGAGCCTGATGCTTTAACCACTATACTAGATCGGACACAAAAATTTATTAACTTTTAACATACTTGTTCATTTAATACGCTTTAACTCCTCCCCTCAATAAAAACGTAACCATCTTTCAGCCAATCACTATTCGACATCGCCTCCAATCGCTCTACGCGTGATGTTTTGTAAAATCGCGAGAGCGATAGTCCCACCCTTTCAGTGGGAGAACACAAGGTGAGATTTTGACGTGATCTTTTGGAACAAAAGCTACTAGACCTTAGCAGCTAGGAAACTTTGTTTCCGAGTAACCAATCAGAATCCGTAAGTGGTGAAAATGCCTTTCGTCACTTTGACGTAGCTTATCTGCTTGTTCGCTGTGATTTGTTGCTTTCGAATCACGCTTCTCAGCTATTAACGTCTGGATGAAAGATAAGTAAAAGATGAAAGAAAAGTAAAAAAAAAGCATGCCGATCAGCTGCATTGTAACTCCGGAATTTCCGGGGCACTTTTTGTCAAATCTCCGGAACACAAACAGGCATGATTATCTCAGATTTTTTGTGCGAGTGAAATTCGTAAATAAATTCTAAATAAGAGTTGAGAATTAATTTGAAATTAACAATATTACTCATAATTAAAATGAGGAATCATTTCAGACGCTTTGGATTACGTTCATATTATTTTATTTTTAATAATTGCTAACTTGAGTTTCACTGCTCTGACACTGACTGCCATATTGGAGGCGGAGCTAACACAATCTTGTCTGTTCATTGGTCTGAGCTCTGGAAACTATGGTTGTTGCCAATGATAAGGTAGAAATTCAGCCCTATTTCCGTGCCACATAAGACAAATATATATATAGATTATGATATTTCAAACACATTACGGCACATCTCCATATTGTAAATATTTATGACATTTAGGTTTTCTATAAAAAGAAAATCTTTCAATTGTTTGGTTAAGGTAAGTCCATTGTTAATTTTTATAAACCATCATGTTGAATTTATATTGTTTCTTTTTATTTAATATTTTTTACAAAGCTATAGTACTATTTATCCACTATATGATCATTTGGCCATTTAATAAATTATATCTCTTTCTCTTATCTGGAAATCTCAAAATATTTTTTAAATAAATATTTTTAAACTTAAAATTATTATTCCAAAATTATCTATCTACTTTATTAATAATGGAAAATATATTTCTTTTCTTTTTTTTCATAACAACGGGGATGCCTAATTATTCTAGAAGGTTTTTGAATAAGGTCTCACGATGGATTGCTGTAAAGTTCATTTCGGCGCAAGTTTTCCTTTTGGGAGCTTGCAAAAGAATGCCAACTTTTCTACTATTTTTAAAGGAGTGTGCCTGATTTTAAAGTTCTTCAATATTTAAAGATTTTATCCACTAGTATGCCAACTGCCAAGTCTAAAAATGCTACGGAACTATCAATAAGATTCCATTTTTTTTTTTTCTGCAACGATAATGCAGTGACCATTGGAAAGATGATTATGATTTAAATCCTTCCTCCTCAATTTAACGTCTACATGAATAAAGTTGGATTATATGACAAGTAAAAAAATAGTCTTCATGCTTTTATTGTTTCCAGTCTCCACTATAAAGTAAGACACACTTACTCCTTTATTTCTCTTCTATTTTAAAGAACATGACCAAAAATAACATTGGTGTGTTTGCTCTAAATCACAAGTGCAATGTTTGAATAGTTATAATCCTTCTACAAAATATTCTTACCACACCACCATTTACAAAAATATTTAATAACACCAAAAAATGTATTAATACACCGCAACATTTTGATTAGTTTATATATCCTCTAATTGATATTCTAGCAATGTTAATAATTTCAATCTTAAATCCTGGGAGTGGGGGTTAGCAAACACAGAAGAAATAAAAAGAAGGGAGTCTATGGTAACTAAGAGATTTAAAAAAAACTTATACTTTTCCAGCTGTAGAAAAAAAAAATTATGGAGCGAGGAAATAAAAACAACATGCACACTTTCCAATTATACTTCATGTAACTGAATTTTAAAATAAGAAAACAAAAAAAAGATAACATTAACAGTTAGGGAGTGAAATAAATGTAAACAATGAATGCATTTATTTCGAAACAGGTAAATGTTTTGTCTCACAGCTGGCAGGTTAATTTATTTAGTTTTTATATCTAACATAGATGGTGCCACTATTTTGATGGTTAACACGAAAGCCTGGATAACATGAAACAAATTTGCAGTCCCCTCGATTTAGTGTTAATGAGGTTCGACTGTATTGGGTTCATTGGATGATATTTTTCTGTTTAAAAATAAGCTATTTTTCCATTATATCAACACCATTGTCGTCAAGCATAATAGTTGGGGCCGAATGAAACATTTGAAAAAAAAAATGTAACATTGTTGGTGCAAAAGTGAGCATTTAAAAAATATAACATTTCAAAATTACAGACTTTTAACAAACTATTTTATTAGTAAATGAATACAAATAGAAACTTAAAATAAAATAAATATTATACAATAAAATAAAACTCAATTTAAGCTGCATGCATGAAATTGTAAATGTCTCTTAGCATTGTAGTAAACATTTCATTCTTTGAATAAAGATGTCATCACATGAATTCTTCGAGATTAGAATTGTAAACAATGATGAACAGTGCCACACTGGCTTTTACTATGCAGTTTTGAGATGCCCCGTAATTTCTCATCAGATTGGGTATGACATGCAATGTTAGGCTCAACAAAATTCCATTTGTGACTTGCTGTCAAATGGTTGTAACCAGCATCTTATAAAAACTTTATGTTTCATTCCATAGCTCAATTCAATAGCCCTGAAACTATTTTATTGCCGCTTCCTTATCATCAGGTAACTGTGAAATGGTAAAATCCATCTCAGAATGAGCAAAAAATATAAATTAATAAAAAATATTCTCGCTTAGAAAAATAACAAATTAAGATGTTTTACATGGTTGCAATTAAATATAATCAAAACATTCTCAAAACCCTTAGTTCCAAGTTGTGTGATAGTTTGTTTAAACATGCTTCATAATTCTTGTTAAATTAAATTCTATTTAAAGTATTTACCTTTTATTCTACAATGACTTTTCCTTGTCCAGCAATTGTTTGGCCATACTGCATAGCCATGGATCGGACAGGAGCTGCTGCCCTGAGAAAGTAGGCTAGCTGAATGACTGACCCCATCCTGAAAATAGGATTTAAAAAAGTCAAATAACAAACATAAGATTTTCATAGATGCCAATCAGTTGCAGATAAAAAACAAAAAGATGGACGCTCAAAAAACAGAAGCACATTTAAGAAATAAGGTGTTTATCAGCATATTAAATTGTATTATTTAATGAATTTAAATACAGTACAGTCTCTAAAATCTGGAATCGTTCCGGGCATGGCTTTTCCAGATTTTAGAGATCCTGAAATAACTTAAAATTATAAGCAAAAATTATAAATAATAATCATAAAAATCATAATACTTATAAAAAATCCTAAATAACATATTAAATGATTAAAAAACAAAATCAAACTGAATTTAATCTTATAAAATTAAAAATACACAGAACATTTTATGATTACGATTTTATTTAAAAATGTCTGTCAGTTTTTATTGTCTTAGTTTAGGCTTATTGGCCATTACTTTCTCTCTAATCCTATATAAAGACATTAATTCATTCTCAGTAATAAAATTCCTCTGTTCTAATCCTAATATTGTTGTGTCTAAACTATTTATTAGTTCTGTAGTTTTTTTTTTCTTCATTTACCGAATCATAGGAGTTATTTTCCGAATCATCGGCAGCTTTTTCTTTGTTTATCACACTGTCAATGATTTCGGATTCGCTGAGTACACCGACAATTGGTATATTTTCATCGATGCCCATAACTTCATCTATATCTGATTGATCCAGACTTATATTTCCATTTTTTGCATATTCCAATAGTGCCGAAATTTCGTCTTTTTTTTTGTGAAACGTTAAATCCTTCAAAGTCAATAACGTTATCATCATTAAATATTATTGTCGGCAATAGATGGCGCCAAGCATTTTTGACAGTTTCTGATTCAATAGAATCCCAGGCATTTGCTGCACAAAAAATTGCTTTTTTATGTTGAAATATTTTATAAAATCAACAATACTCTGGTTATTGTTAACATGGCTTAACATTTTCCTCAAAAAATCATTTTTATATCGGTATTTAAAAACCTGCAACAATCCCATATCCATAGGCTGGATTAAAGAAGTGCAATTCGGCAGAAGAAAGATCACTTTAATATTATTTGTATTCAAAATCGCGGCACTTGGATGTGCAGAACAGTTACCTAAAATTAATAAAATTTTTGAGTCACTTGGGAACCTTTTAGATTGACAGTGTGCTTGAACTTCAGGAACAAAATATGAATTAAACCATTCTTGATGTTGCCTTTAGCAACAGAATTTTATCCGCTATTGACAGAGAAATATGTTTTTTTTTTTACTAATTGCATACATACTTGAATGCACTAGGATGAACTAAAAGCAATTTAATATGTATTAAAAAAATCTTAAGCTTGTAACTGAACGATCGCTGATCATATAAAATCATGCATAAAATAAACCTCTCTAAAAAGAATTGGGAAAAATGACTGGTATGGCCATCTATCGGCTAGATGCCGAATATAAACTAGAATGGCAAAAATTTAAAGAATTTGTTTGGTGCTGCCATCTATGAACATAGTAAGAAAGCAAAACTAATAAAAATATGAAAAATTAGATTAACATTTATGCAGTCCGGATTTTGGAGGTTTCCGGATTTAAGATGTCCGGATTTTTAAGACTGGACTGTGGTGCATTAAAGGAGAAACATTTAGTTTATTTTCAATAGAATAATTCATACACAATTGAAATATCAAACACAGTTTAAAATATATTTATCAATAGTTCCATTAACAAGACAACTAAGAAAATATTAGGAGCTGTGATAATATATATATAAAGGGTAGAAACATATACTTTAAATAACAAAGTCAGAGAATTTGAATTCAGAAATTGAAAACTTACACAGTTTAATTTAATATAATATTTAAAAATGAAAATTTGTCTGTATGTTTGTCTGCACTTCTATACAAATCCACAGTTTAGAAGAAAGTTTAGTTGTGAAATTTTACACACAGGTGTATTAAAACACGGCCGAGGCAACTAAAGTAATCTGGAATCGAAATAAGGTGTAGTTAATTTTTAGTTAATAAAACACCACCAATCGAACAGCCATTCCTATCAAATTTAAACATTTTTCATTATAGCAGTTGCCAATAATTAAAAATCTACAATAAAATTCTTTCCAAAACAATTTTCTTTTGAAAAATGTCCGCATGAAAAATGAAATAAAAAGTTTCAACAATTAGAAAAAAGATTACTATGACATCATACCTGGATGAATAAGGGACATTTTCAAACATTTCTCAATAATACAAGGAGTATGAGAAAGTACAGAAAGCAGGTTAATATGACGTCATTAGAGCATTGAAAAGAAAATTACTATGACATCATATTGGAAGTTTAATGGCCTTTTTCAAATATTTGACAATGATACAAAGAGAGTATCAATATGATTAAGTACAGAAAGCAACTGGATATGACATCAGCATGTGAATATAACGTCATATATGTTTGAGGAATGTACTGAATCATGATAAAAAAACGATTGTGGAAATATTGGCATATTTTAACATTTTGAGGTTCTCTTAATTCATTTTCACTATTTTAAAATGTATTCTACCTATACGTGTGTGTATGAGTGTATATTAGAATTTCCACAAATTTTTAGGTCCCCAGAGCTCATTCTTAGTGAAGAACTGAAATAAAAATTTCAGATAAAAAAAAAAAATTGTCAGGTCATTATATGGGATGCACAATGTCACACAAGATTACATTTCAGGCCCTTAATCAGACACTCTAATTTTTAACAGTTGCTAATGGATGGAGTCAGTGTTGTATCACTGGAAATTTCCAACAACCATTGCAAGTCATTTTAAAATGAACAATGGTGGATGAAATGAACGCATGCCTTAAATCTTTGGAGGCATGTTCGCGACTAACTAAAAATATGAGAGTTCATCTGGATGGAAACATATTGGATCGTCAATTTTCTGGGAATGGATTAATACTGCTTCATCCAGTAACTGGTCTGTTCAAAATCAGAGAAGCATTTTGTAACATAGTTGCGTCTGTTGAAGAACTCAATTTCCAAATATTCAACATTTTACATAACTTTGCGATTCTTGCCCTAAAGAATGATAGTGTAAACAACATCAACTTGAAGATTCAAGAAGAGTTACCTGAAGAAGTTGTATTCTACAAATCAATAGATATCGTTGATGAAGAAAATATGCTTTGAAGTAATTGTTTTTCATTTCGTTCCATCATGTACGATTCAAAGACAGTTTGACATTTTGGCTATGATGTCTTACACTCATGCACCTTACTTTTAAATGCTAAAGGTGTAAAATTAACAACATAATATAAATTAAAATAACTTTTATTAGTTGTTTTACATGTTTCGACTCTTTCCAAGTCATTTTCAAAAACAAAATGAGAATATTCTACAGTTGCACGGGCTTTGAAGTTATTATTTTCATGTACTTTTTTAAAAATTACGCACGTTATCTATTATTTTTTACTTGGTTGTTTATTTTCATATCTTTGACCATGGAGTAACTCGAGCCACAGTTTCGGTAAATTAAAAGATGCCGCATCGTTACATATTGTATTTTTGCGTGTTAGTACCTCTATGGTTTCTCTTATTATGGATGGATAGTATAGACTGGAGGGAAATATTATTTTACTTTCATTGAAATTTATTTGGATGGTTTCTTCTTGATAGAATCTTGCCAGGGCTGTAGTTTTTCTATTGTATTTAATATCAGCTATATGCTCTTTTTTTCTTACTTACTTTCTTTTTTACTTTTAATTTACCAAAACTGTGGCTCGAGTTACTCCATGGTCAAAGATATGAAAATAAACAACCAAGTAAAAAATAATAGATAACGTGCGTAATTTTAAAAAAAGTACATGAAAATAATAACTTCAAAGCCCGTGCAACTTTAGAATGTTCTCATTTTATTTTTGAAAATGACTTGGAAAGAGTCGAAACATGTAAAACAACTAATAAATGTTATTTTAATTTATATTATGTTGTTAATTTTACACCTTGAGCATTTAAAAGTAATATATTATTACAAGGTGTTATAATTTATTATATTCTCATGCACCTTTTTTTTTTTATCATTTATAAAAATGTAAAAAGTGGGGATTTTTTCCTTTAACCCCTTAAGGACCATATTCAATTTAGTGATAGTATGCTGAATACCAGATATATTAAATTTTGCCAAAAGTAGTTTATTGCATTATTCTTAATTACATGTAATGTAAGGAGATGAAATAAAGGTTTATTTATATTATACAAACAGAAATAAGGTTTGAAGCTTCAATCTTCATCGCTTGATTCAATCACTAACGTCTAGGTCATCATCAAAATGTAGAACATAATCACTCACTGTGACATAACTATTCTATAAAATCACTATCTATCAAAGATGAAAACATAAAACCTAGAGCGAAACACCACAGTTTACGAATGACAACTAAACAGAATAACCAACACAAACAAATGGACGACAAAGAAAGAATGAAAGCAGCAGAAAAACTAATGAGTTTTTTGGACACGTAACGCCATCTATTGGGTGCGAAAACAACCATTACTATAAAGCCCATACAAAACCAATCCCAATAGCAATTAGCAACACAAAAAAACAGATGCTTAGAACATTGCAGTCTGAACTTAAAATGAGGATGTACGCACATACATCCTGGTATTTCAAATAGAAGAATTCATGATGCACGCAGGTACATTGTGGTGCTTAACCTGGCTATTGTATTAAGTTATTGGTTTGGCACAGACTTGGAAATCGTGCCAATCAAAAAGTTGCTAAACATCGGTGCTTGGGTGTAACACATCTGTTCCGTTTTTATACTGCATGTTTAATTTTGAACTTGATTTTATTAAACAAGCATTCTTAAAACCACGGGCAAGGCCGACAATAGACATTTTACTGCGTGAGGCGAGCATTATTTTGCTGCCCCTATGACATAATTGTTTTTTCAGCACAACTCAAACTCTTTTAAGCATAAATAAATTAATATGCTAACTATAATTTATTTAAAAGAAAAAATATATATATATCAAATTAATTTACATTTAAGAAATTTAAATTAATCAAATCACTTAATGAAATCATGTGGTTCTCAAATGACCTGCTCAACAACGCAAAACTTTCTGACACATTTTCAGACTCATTTTTAAACGCAAAGGCATAAAATTAACAGGCCTGATTATTCAAGCGATTTGGAATCAAAATAAGTTTTCCATTTTTTGATAAATTACTTATCGAGTAATAAGCGATACAAATTATGTGATGACACGGTTTTTCCCCCATTCTTGCAAGTCTGCATCGGGAATTCGATTTAAAGTGCCAACTTTGACAGCATTTTCTGAAAGAGCTTCGTCCTTGACCAAAAAATGGAAAACTTATTTCGATTACAAAGTTTCTGAAAAACAACATCTGCCAATTTCATGAGTTTCTAAACAGATATGAATAAAAATATGTATCAGAAAGTAGCTCCTTTGGATTTGAGAAATTTTCCATGTTTTGAATAATGACAATAGCTAACTTGAAATGAAATGAATAAAGTTGTGTAATATTTACAAGAGCACCATATCAAGAATAAAACTGACACTTCAAAATCTCATTCGCCTTGCTTAAGCATTAATTGTCTCGTCATTAGGAATATTAGGGAAAAAAACCCAGTTACATCAGGTGAAGAAGTTAAGTTTAAAATAAACATTGTTGAGCCATAATTTGTCAAACATTTAAAAAAAAATCAAATTAATTATAAAATGTGTACATGAATTTCAAATAGCAAAATATTGATATCAAGTTATATATCTTTTTGAAACCATGTACACAAATCCCATATTGATAATACTTAAAGAAAATAACTATTAAAAATAAGTTAAAAAATCAAGATCTATCTTTGAAGTCATCATTTATCATAATATCAACATCCATATTATTAAGAAATCACATTATCTAGCCAAAAACAGATAAACTTACTAAAGCAAATTGTGCATCATATTCTTGAAAATAAATAGAAAAATATGATATGAACAGAAATTTTCATGATCGTTTGATATTGCATACCCACAAAGATTTAATTTAGCATTAGTAATATTTACAAAAACACAACTATCAAAATTGAAACAAATAATGCAACATATAAATTGCCTTGAATTTCCTTTGACAATATTGTTTATTCTATCGCCCTAATCAGTAGTAAAAATAATTGCATTTTCATTTGTTAGAATAATATAAACTAGCTGATCCGAGCTGTGTTCCCCGAGCCCGTCAAATAATAGCATAAAATGCAAAAGAACTCTAAAAATCGCGAAACATTTAAAAATAGCTCTATGAATCTTTAATAACCTTTCGAACAAAATTTACTATATTGGACTAGAATGTTGAAATCTGATTCTTTTTACTAATGTGGGAAAATCGCAGCAAAAAACGACGTTAAAAATAGCATAAAAAATTGCAAAAAATTTAAAAAAACCTTAGGACTAAATTTACTACATTGAACTAAAGATTAAGACAGGATTTTTTTTATGAATGTAAAAAACTTGCCGCTAATGCAAAAAAACTCTAAAAATTGTATAAAAAAGTTAGTAAAAAATTCAAAAATTGCTGCGCGAATTCCGAATAAGCATTATTAAAAAGATGACAAAATTTACTACATTGGGTTAAAAGCAGGGGTGTGAGAACTGAGTGCTGGTTGGTCAATTTATATTCAACTAAATTTTATTAGTATTTTTCGCCTAATAAAAGAAAAACGCCGCAAAAAATACTTTGAAAATCAAATTAAAAATTACAAAAACTTTACAAATCGCAGAGGACAAAATTTACTGCATTAGGTTAAAAGTTTGAAACTGAATTTTTTTATAAGAATGTCAGAAAATCGCAGAAGAGCGTGAGAAAATGTTAAGAATTGCATTAAAAATTGCTGAAAATTCAAAAATTACAGAAGTCAAAATTTACTACATTCCATTCCATTTAGTCTAGTACAGTTAAGAGTCTTAACTTATGTTTTGAAATGGAAGACCTGGAACTATAAACTTAACATTTCCATGTATTATGGTATTTTAGAGTGTTAACTTAAGAAACTTAAAATTAAGTGTCTTAACTTTGTTAGTCTGAATGAGGTTTTAGGCTAAAAGTTTGAAACCTAATTCCTTTCATGAATGTCAAAAAAAGACAAAAATCGCTATAAATCAATAAAATTAAGAGAACAAATTTTATTATAGTGGACTAAAACATTGTAACCAGAATTTTTTCACTGTAATTATATGTAAGCACTCCAACTTTTTATTTTAAAACTATCTAACCCGCCAGGCATGATAATAACCTTAAATAAACCTCACATTTGTATGATTTTATATATCTAACCCGATACTGTTAGAATTTATACTTTTAAAAGAAAATATTTCCAAACGAGCCTTGTATTGCACCCCTCCCCCCCCCCCAATATTTATATCTTTTAAAACCGAATCTGTCGTTTTAAAGTAAAGTGTATGTAAATAGAAGATTCAGAATTTTAAAACGTGCAAAGCGATTTTTTTTTCCTTTCGGGTCATTTAATATATAACGGGTCATTTAATATATAGGAAAAAAAACAGTTCTTATTGTCCAAACTCTTTGAAATTGTTATGAGTCATAAATATATTTTTTTCAAAGGCTATAAGAAAAAAATTGCAGAAAACTATCAATATTTAGTAGCAAAGACACTAAATTTTTATTTATTTATTTACATCGGGTCATTTAATAGTTAAGAAAAATAGTTCTTATTGTCCAAATTCTTTGAAATTGTTATCAATTATAAATATGAAGCCGGCATAAAAAATTCGTTAAAAAATATTGATATTTAGTTGTAAAAGAGCTTTGTTTTCTTCTTATTTTTTTCTTTTTCATGTTGTATCATTTATTTTAAACAAAATAGTTCTTAGCATAAGAATTCTTTTGAAATTTTTATGAGTTATAAATATAATGTTTTGAAAGCCTGCATATAAGTTTCGTGCAAAATTATGGACAATAAAATAAATAAAGACTTCTTTTTTTAAAAAAAAAAAAAAAAAAAAAAGATATTTCTAATCGTCCGAGTGTTTCAAGATTTTTATAATGTGATGTAAATCAAGTGTACAAAGAATGCGTAAAAAGATTGTATTAAAATACCAATATTTAGTTACTTTTAGCGTAAAAAAAAAAAGAGTGTCTTCAAGAAGCACAAAGTGTGACTTCTAGTCACATTTTTTTTTTTTTAAAAGATTAATATTCGTATTTGTGAAAACTTATTTTATTGTCATAAAGAAGAGAGTATCGGAATTGAGTATTTTTGTTTTTCAGTATCTTTAAAATGAAGCTCAATATGAGCTTCGGAAAAAAAAAAAGGAGAGGGGGGGGGGGGCAGTTCCCAACAATATCGAACGTTTAAAAAAAAAAAAAAAAAAAGTTCAAATTCGTACTTTTCATGCAGTCTGCGGTATTCAAAAGTAAAAAGGTACGAAATTTAAAAATATATTTTCAGTTTATGAGAAAAAAAGCCGTTCGGCCTTTCCTTTTTCCTTCGCTGGGAGATTTGCAGAAGCAAATACTTGTCTTACTTTGCAGTCTTAACTGCACAGGCATGCATGCTCCAAAAATAATGCTCTATGAACTTTTGTTTTCATTTTTAATTAATATCTCAGCTAATTAAAATCTGAGCATCAGGTGCAACAGGACCTGCCTTGGACTATATTCATCCAAATTGTCAGAGGTTCTACGTGCGATCGACTTCGCTAGCCATTGCTGAGAGACACATACACAGGCCGAGCGAAACTTTCTTTTACTAGTATACATAAGAAAAAAAATTAAGTTTCTCTCTCTTTTACTGAAGTTTCATATAATGGATTATATGTTCAATATATGTGAGCCAAATGCCGCCCTTCTAGGTGCGCACCCTGAGGTGGCCGCCTCATGTCTGGCACCGGCACTGAGACCGGGCACTTCAGCTAGTTTAAATATAGTTTTTTAACTTTTAATGTTTTAAATAGCTTGTCCCTAATTAAAAAGTTTCGAACTTTATTTTGTATCTGAAAATGTCGGTCCATGCAGATCTCTAGATTGAAGCTTTCAATAGAGATATAATAACACAAAGAAACTCAAAAACATACATAAATTTTGTCACAAATCAAACAAAGTTACAGAAATTAGAGAGAGAACAGATAAATAGACAAACATGGCAGACAAGTCGAAGAGATAAACACACCTCAACTTTGTTGGAAAGTATTAAAAATCAGTGGTTTATTTCTTAAAATTGTTAATTTATTAACGTGCTTATCCCTTTAAAAAATTAAAAAGTTTGGAAAGTCTGTGTCTTCCTATGTCACTACTGTTCTCTTGAAAATAAAAAAGTGAGGGGACACTTGATATAAAACAAAAAAAGTGAGAGGACGCCATCTCTCTATGCCACCCCTCGACTACATCACTGATATACATATGTATATATATACATATATGCATAAATATGTGTGTATATCTGTACATATATATAAAATTACATTACTTTTGATTTTGATGTAAATTAGCATAGTTATAATGAAAATTGTCCTACACAATATTTGTAAATGTAAACTGTAACCGAATTTTCTTATTTTTCATGCATTCATTTTCCTGTTTTTCAATATTTATTTTTATTTTTTCATTATTATGTATGCATTTTAATATGTAATTACGGTTAATATGGCCAAACTCAAGCTTTTTCATGAAGAAAATAGATAAATTTTCTTCCAAAACAATTCAAGAGGGCGCTAATATTGGTGACAATTGCTTTTTTTTTCCAAGACATTTTTTTAATTAATCAAGCTTTTTGTTTATTAAATCTAGATGAACTTGATATATGTTGGCATATATAAAGCTTTCCTTGTTCACTTATACAATATTCAAATACTTGTTGAATAGCCACAATTTTTTTTTCCCTTCAACATCGTTATTTTATCTGAATTGCACTTTGTTATCTTTAGCCATGAGAGGGCCTTTATCAATGAATGACATAATGTGACAACACTCCGACACACCCTCAGGACAACTTCTTCATCAGCTGTTAGTTTTGGCTAGGGTATAAAGGTACAATCATTTAACTCTCAGTATCTGTTTTCTTTTTTTTTTTCATTTTATGAGCAGTGCCGTAGCGAAAGAAAATTTTTGGGGGGGCAAAAGGCAAGATTGGCCGACTCAAAAATGTTTCAAATCCGAGTAATGTAAAATAGTCAATCTGTCGCATTATTTCTTAATTAATAGTTTTTGCAATTAATTTTAACTGATTAATTATAATTGATAATTAAAAATAAAATATATGATTTTGTATTCCTAAAATGTTTCTTATAGATATAACTCAGTAATTATTTAAAAGATTTACCAAGAACTTTACTGGAGAAAAAGAAAGAAAATATGTATTGATAAGAGAAAATCGTACAGTTATATTTGTGAAAAACACATGTGTTTAGAATGATAGAGAGAAGTGAACCTGTATGTTATGCTGTCGCGAGGATAGTAACACACTCTTAGTCTTTTTTAGTTTGTATCGGTAAACATCTAACCAAAGGAGCAGAGTTTAAAAAAATTTCAGTAGAGGCACAGACGTTTCGGCGCCGACAGGACAAATCCGTCTCCTCCCTTTCTTAGTCCAGTAGAAATAGCGCAAAAAAGGGTATTGCCTTGCAAAAATTTGGGTAACTCTGATTTTTGGATTTGTTGCATTCGTTGACCCTCTAATAAAAAAAAACAAGTTTTCGACCTGCTAGACCTTGTGCGTTTTTTACAATATCGAAAAAAGCAATATTTTTCGGCACTTTTTTCGATTTTTATTAAATAACTCGATTTCAGTGTGTTGTACAGAAAAAGCACTTTCACCATTTTGTAGAAGATAAAATTCTCTACAACATTCACTATTCATGTTTGTAAATTGTCCAAATAGGGGGTGAAATACGGAGCCAGGAAAATAGGGTAAAATTTGCAAAAAGTGCAAAAATCCACAAATGACGTTAGTTTTTGCTTAATAACCAACTTTTAATGCGTTTTAGAGACAAAAGTGTCATAATAAAGTTTGTAAAGCATGAAGTAGTCTATAAGTTTCATTTATTAGATCATTAAATATCTATAATACTCTAAAAATCAGAACACACGATTTATGGTTAAAACAGGAAAATACCGCCTGACAAGTCACTAATTTAAAAACGAGCTTTTATTTTTGACATTGATTAAACGATGCAATTAATTAATTATAGCATGTACAATAAAAGGTAACTGTTGAATAGTTGAGGGGGTTGGGGGGGGGGGGGGGGGAGCGAAGTTAACCAAAAAACCTAGTCGGTAGATATAAGCGCGGCAAAGAGATTGGGCCAAGAATTCAAAGTCGAAAGTAAAATTAATAGCTGGAAATAATGTAAAAGAATACTTGAAAGATAAATAAGACATAATTTAGAAATTTTAAAAGGGAAAAGGAGTATCTAAGGCAAAAACTAAGGGAGGTGGGAGCAAAAGGAGCAAGTGGCCCGGGTGCTAGAATTGAAAGAGAAGAGTGCACACAATGAAGATTTGGTTTGTTGTGTTTATATTAATTTGACCCACATATTTTTGTTAGTTCGTCAATGGTAAATGTATCTCAGGTTGCAAATGTTAGTCCAAATAGAAAGAATACCAAAAATTATACTTGATAAGACAGAAACCTGTATAAAGAGGAATTGTTTTCTGGGGTTTTGAATTCAATTTTAAATTTTAAAATAAAGAAAATATCAGAAACTTATCCTGAACATAATCAAAAAAGTATAAATGTGCAGAAAGAGCTCGTCGCTTGAAGATTCATACTTCTGCTGAGGTGTTAAGTTCAATGAGACCATGTTTCCACAGATGCCACAAGAAAAATTGTTAAGGAATTAAAAAAACAAAAAACTTTTCATTTCTATGCTTCGAAATGAATTTGAAAAAGCACAAATGGTCACTAACCAGGCCACTGAAGATGCAGATGTGCTAACAGAGAACACAGCTATATCCTTAGCCCGTGATTACGATGCTGTCATTGTCAATGGTGTAGACATTGACCTTCTTGTTCTTGTTGCTTCTCTAGTTCCAGACAATGTTTATTTCCGAAGGACCGGGAGAGGGAAACTGCCTGATGTTATCTATACTCCAACAAGTGTTTCAAGTTTAAGGAAGTTGCACAAAATATTCTTTTAATTCATGCAGTAAGTGGTTGCGAGACCACTTCTGCGCTCTACACCCATGGGAAAATGAAATATTGCAGAATTCTTCAGAACCCATCCCTGAACCAAAAAGTTCAAATCTTTAAAGATTCAAATGGAGTGAGGCACAAACTTGTTGAAGCCACAGAAGCTGTACTTCTTGCCCTGTATGGAGGTGATCCCGGCCAAAACTTGAATGTATTGCGGTATGTCAGCTTCGCTAGAGCAGCTAACAATTTTAAATTAAATTTAGCGAGACTACCACCTACTCGAAATGCTACTGAATATCATGCATTCCGAACATACCTACAAGTTCAGACACGGCTGGGAAACGAAAAGGATCCTCTCGAATGGGGCAGGAAGAGGGGTGGTCATGGGCTCATTTCAGTAACTATGATGAACGAACCCGCCCCTCAAACTCTACTCGATTTCATATCTTGCCAATGCAAAAAAGATTGCAGTACGAAGTGAAGTTGTAGAAAATCCGGCTTGAAGTGCTCAGTTATCTGTGTGAAATGCCACAACCAACTATGTGGTAACGGTCCTGATATTATACTGGACCTTGAGGACTTTGATGACCTAGAACAACCAATCGAGTCAAGTACAGAGACGGATGATGAAGTATCTGAGACAATGGCATCATTACCAGGACCAAGCAGCAGAAAAAGGAAACATATATGACAAAGCGACTATATAATACTTACTATGTATTTGTTGATTAATTTATTGTGCATTCTATAATTAATTAACCACATCGTGTTTTCAATATCAAAAATAAAAGCTCGTTTTTTAAATTAATAACTTGTCAGGCGGTATTATTCTGTTTTCACCCAAAATCTTTTTGCTGTGATTTTTAAGGTCTATTACCAATATTTAATTATCTAATAAATGAAACTGTAGACTATCTCATGCTCTAAAAAGTTTATTATGACAGTTTTGTTTTTAAATGCACTATAAGTGGGTTATTGAGCAAAAACTAACGTCATTTGCGGATTTTTGCATTTTTTCCAAATTTAACCCTATTTTCTGGCTCCGCATTCCGTATCTCTCCTTCTATTTGGACAATTTACAAACATGAATAATGCATGTTGTAGATAATTTTATCCTCTACAAAATGGTGTACGTGCCTTTTCTGTAAAATGCACTGAAACCGAATTATTTCAGAAAAATCGAAAAAAGTGCCGAAAATTTTTGGTTTTCTGATATTGTGAAAAACGCACAAGGTCTAGAAGGACGAAAATTTGTTTTTTTTTATTAGAGTGTCAACCTTTACAACATACCCAAAAATCAGACTTACCCGAATTTTTGCAAGGTAAAATGCTATTCTACTGGACTATTCTATAAGTTTCAGAAATATATTATTGTGAAAGTCGGAAGTTGTAGAATTCCGACAATGTATAGTTCAGAAAATTAGTGCAAAACTGGATTTGCAGGATTATCTGGAGATCATAACAAAAGACTTTTATCTACACCAGACCTGACACCTTTTCTGTATCTATTCCTAGTGGTCTGGGCCTGGAAAGAATTTTGCTTTACATGTCAAAGAAAATACGTGTGAAGATTTGGCTTATAAAGAAGATATTTTCTGTTGCTGATTAAATATTTAAAAAAAAAAGTAAGAACTTTTTTAGGTATTAAATGTTAAATGCACGAATATTTTTTAAATTTATAATTTATTCATTTTCTTTTTTTAAATAGTTTTAAAAATTCTTTGTTTTTATTTTCCAAACGTTCCTAAAACAGTTCCAAAGGGCGTAAACATCATATCGTTGCTAGAACCTACTATGTATCAAGTATAAAATTTCTTGAATTTTCTTAAGCAACTTTCGCATTCGGTCGACCTAGTTTATATATTGATAGTTTTTATCTATATAAGTTGCGAGTGTTGCTGTAGGACAAATTTATGATATTTTCAAATCAATAGATCATATTCATTTTTTCCCCTATTGGCCTCTGTATCTATGGCCGACTTAGCTTTTCCATGTGTGGGTAAGGTATAGTATATGTCCAACATTTCCGGCTCTGTAGACAAGATTTATACATGATAATTTTTTTCAGTGGGTAGGCCGACTAGCTATTTATGTGATTCAAAAATGTGAAAACGTGACTTTCATACCAGCTGAACAGATAGATCTATTGAAACCAATACTTTTTTTATTCATAACCTATCTATTGATAGACCGACTACCTTTTGCCATATGATTGTAAGGTTGCAGTGAAATGCATTCTGAAGACTTAAAGTCCTACCAACCAGAATTTTTCCGAATTGTTTTTTTAAATCGCCTACTGACATACTACAGAGACACTAATTAAATCTGCTGATAAGCGGACTGAATCCTTTTACCAAACATTGGGGGGGCAGCTGCCCCCCCTGCCCCCCGCTCCTGTTTATGAGTTTGGAGAGCACGAAACCATTTTCCTTTTAAGCATAATGGAGTTTCATGCAATGGGACTTTGTTTTATTTAACCAGATGTTTCTTTTATCATAACCACATGCCAGCTGTTGTTGTTTTTCATTTTCTTTTCTAACTAAGTGTTCCATTAAAGTGCAAGATGTTTATAGTCATAGTCTAGGATGTTTGTGCTACTTGTTTTCAGTAATTTTATAGATTATATTATAAGTTTATACAAACAATCCTATTCTCAAATAGATGTTCACCATGAAAAGGGATTTAAATATTGCCAGGTTGTCATTGTTATGCCATTTAAAAACTGTTGATAAGTAAGTTTTTTTCCCGTATTTTTAACTTCAATTATATTCTGTTCAAGTTTATTTTTAAATGTTTTTTGTTAATAAACGTTTAGTTTATTTTAAACTTAATTTATTTCATCGTTGTTTATTTTACACTCGGCCATTTATTTTTCAGCTTCCAATGCTCTGCTTCAATTTCAGTAAGTTTCAGAAGCCTGCATTTTAGGCATATGCACTGACTATCCCGATATACCGGGCTATTAAAATAAATTTCATTATTTTGCAATTCTAATGTAAATTAATTTCATTTCTAAGATAAAAATATCGCACAACAGTAGTTTCCTCTTCCCACAGCAGCTATAACTGTTGTAGCCGTATAGTTTATAACTAAGAATTTACTTTTATGCAATCGATTCTTTAACAGTCAATTTCGGTTTTTTTGTACATAATATGGCTAATAATATGGATGATAGGCTTTCTACTGAAAAAGAACAGGAAAAGAAAACAGGTAAGTTTGAAAATAATTCAAAGAGTAGAGATAATAAAAAAGCTGGATTCTAGTTCATCTACTCATTTTTTGGCAAAAGTCGTATTTTATTTCTGAACAAGAAATAATGACTGTTCAACAGCTTCAGGACAAAATAACAAAATTAAGAAACAAAAAACTAAAGCAGGCAACTATTTTGTCCACGTTCACAAAATACAATGTAGATAAAAGATAAATGAATAAGTTTGTAAATAATAATAATAATAATCAAAATATACTTTTTTTATAGTGAGTTTTCATTAAATAAACAAGAAAAATTGATATTTCATCATTATTATGCATATTTAGTGCAGCATCCTTAATAATATACTTGACTTTATTTTCAATATTTTAATCATTTTTAAAATTTTTATTATTTTACATAATTATTTTAATATCTTATTTACATTATTTTAATATTTTACTTAAATTATTTTGGTATTATACTTATTGTAAGCATTTATTATAATTTCCAATGCTTTACTACATTCAAATTATTGTTTAAAAAATGTAAAAAATGACCAGAAATCCACAAAATTCTAAAATCTGCACAACCTCTGGTTTCAAGCTGCGTGGATTTGAGGGAGTCCACTGTATATCATTGGCGCCCGGCTAACATAAAAGTGCCCAAAATTCAATAAACACTGTTTTCAAAACATAAGATAAATGTATGCAAAATCACTTTAGTCAATAAAAAAATCAAAAAGCTACGTTTATTTGTTACTAGCTGACCCGCCCGGCATTGCCCGGGCCTGTGATAATGTTAAACCCCAAATTTGTTTATATCTTTAAAGACAAAATTGCAAAATCATAAGAAAATATTTTCTTCTCTTTTCACGTCGAATCGTTTCATAGTTAAAAAAAATAGCTGTGGTCCAAACCCTTTGAAATTTTTAATGGTCATAAATATAACTGTTTTGCAGCCTGTGCAGAACTTACATCAGAAATATTGTTATCTGGCTGTAAAATAATTTTTTTTTTTTTTTTTTTTTTTTGGTTTTCATGTTGGGTTTATTAACATAAAAAAAAAAAAAATAGTGAAAACTCCAAAGCCGAGCGTGATCATGCAGAAACACCACGTTTTGTTATTATGGGTTTTCGTCAAAAATTTCTCAGATTTTATTATTTTTTTAAATATTTCTTCTCCTCTGTATGTTTTGAAATTGTTGTAAGTGATGTAAATCAGGTCTACCGAGATGCTCTAAAAAGATTGTATCGAAATACGAACATTTAGTAACTTTTAGAGTAAAAAAAAAAAAAAACTTTGTGAGATGTGAAATAACCTGCGTTTGCCAGTGTTTTTGAAAGGGTTAAAATCCATATTTTTTACAAATAATTATATTGTCTATTAGAAGAAGGTTTCAGCTTTAAAGGCATATATATGGTTTGTCTGTATCTCTAAAATTGCGCTCGAGAGACATTGGCATAAGGGAGAAAATATAAACCCGGAAAAACAACCCTTTCTCAAAAAAATTTTCCAAAGGGTTAACATAAATTTTTTTTCAAATTGATTGTGGCATTTGAGACATAAGAGTATATTTCAGAATATGTTTTTCGATTTTAAATAAACAAAAAGGTTTAGTCAATAGAAGTTAAAACAGAATTCCAAAATAAATACATTCTTCATTTAAATGGTTTTTCATTCTCATACGCTGCAGTAAATTGGGTTCTGGGCATGCACGAGTTCTGAAAGCCAGCTCACACAGAAAGAGATGAGTTATTGATCAGTTTTTAATTAATATTTTTGTTGATTATTAAAATATTAAAATTCTGAGACTTGGGTGCATCAGGAGAAGCTTTGGACTATCTTCACCTAAAATTTCAGGTTTTTAGGTGCACTAGATTTTGCTAGCCATCACATGCACACACAGAGTGAAACTTTCTTTTATTAGTATAGATTTCTTTCCTTCTTCTGCCTTTTATTTATTTATTTTAACAAATGGAAAATATTTCTGAGTTAAAAGTATTCTATGATGCTAAAATTCATAAAACCATAACATTGGTTTTTTTTTCCCAAATCTAGAACTAAATTAAGTTAATTTTAAAATTTTGCATGTTTCTGCTTTTTTTTTTTTTCCAATATTAAAATGAAACTATTTTTCTGTTATTGCTGTGAAAATTTGCAGAATTTAAAGCTTTTTTTTTTATATAAAAGAATTTCAAAGTACACTTTGTTGTTAATTTGCAGCAAAAAAAAAAAAAAAAAAAAAAAAAAAAACTAACATCCAAACTGCCTGCAGATTTGACTGAAATCCCCCCATTTTTTTTTTTCAATATTAAAATGAAACTATTTCTCTGTTATTGCTGTGAAAATTTGCAGAATTTAAAGCTTTTTTTTTATATAAAAGAATTTCAAAGTACACTTTGTTGTTAATTTGCAGCAAAAAAAAAAAAACTAACATCCAAACTGCCTGCAGATTTGACTGAAATCCCCCCATTTTTTTTTCTCAGTGAATAAAGAAAAAAAGTAATTTCACAGTTAATTGTGAAAAATTAATTAAACATTTCCTAGTTATTTTGAGAATATTTGCATCTTTCACAATAACAGACACCCCTGAATAGAA
The DNA here is from genome assembly GCA_963931845.1 of Maratus michaelseni. Lineage (NCBI taxonomy): Eukaryota > Metazoa > Arthropoda > Arachnida > Araneae > Salticidae > Maratus > Maratus michaelseni. Next base: position 14,266,603 of record OZ007599.1, on the reverse strand, counting down.
GACAAAGGTCTTATTTAGAAATTTTACTGTATTAGTATTTATAGAAAACCTGTGTAGGGTATCATTAAAATAATCATTATAGAGAAGTTACATTATAGACTGAGAGCTGGTTAAGAAATCCATTTAAGAATTTGATGAGAGTTGAAATCTTCAAAAAGAGATTTCTCTTGCTTACTTGAAATTGGCATGGGAGGTCTGGCAGGTTGCCAGTGGTTTTGAAAGCACACTTATTCCACAGCTTGCTGCAATGGAAATTGAATGCTATTCTAATAACTGATGATGCCAGCCTAGTCCTGTACTTTTAAACCACTGTCAACATATCAGATCATTGACACCTATTTCAGGAAAAGAAAAAAAAATTAAATGTTTCAACAGTCATAAAATTTTTCAGTAAATTTCTTTACCAGCCCTCAACCATTATATATATATATGTAATAATAAAAATTTTACGCCATTTTTCCTTAGTTAAATTATTCCAAATTCTTACAATTCTTTTTTCCCTCTCTTTTTAAAAATATCTCTTAAATCTATTTTATATTTTATTCCATAACTTAATCAAATTATTCTTTTATTTATCATTCTAAAATCTTAATCTGTTAAAAGCTACACGTATTTATTAAAACCTTATTCTATTATTGCAAACCTGCCTCTAAAACGCACCCGCCTAATTTCTTCTTTTGAGGCATTGAATTTTTATTCTTTGGAACTTTTGTAATACCATTTTTATTTCTATCATTTGGCATCCCAGAAGTCTGTGCGTTTTTCGCGCTCAAAGCATTTTTTTTACCTTTTTAAGTTGCCGCTTCTGATAAAGAGTTTTAGTCATACGTCAGAGACACACCCTCGTGGCCTCATTTTTTCCTCCATTAGCGAGAAAGCCCCGCCTTCTCTTCCCCCTTGCGTCCCTCAGTGCATGGCTGTCAGTGGACCAGCATTTTTCGCGCGTTTGTAACTTTGAGCCGAAATCTCGGAATATTTATACTGTTACATTGGCTTCGGAGACAGATTTTTACACGAGTTAGTTGTTGTCATCTATAAGCCGTCACTGGGAAGTCTACACTATTTCGTCGGTAGTATGTTCTTCAAGTTCTGCAACTTCTTCAATTGATTTAATCTGTTCAAGTTTTTAATGAAACGAAGGTCGGTGGAGTTGCTTTTATCTCTGTTATCATAATAAAGTCCTTGCTCATCTATTAAGTTTCCTTAATGTTTTGGGAAAATTCTATTGGAATTAACCGCCACTACTCAGCTTTCACGATTGTAATACACTATGATGTTCAATGTGACTTGTACTCAGAGAGTTGTCTTCATAGTGAGTAAATCTGAATAATACCCTCTCCAATGTCATGACTGCATTTCAACGATCTCGACTGCGCATACATCGATCTGATTATCTGGTAATTTTCGTGGGGTTCGGACTGATATGTTATCACTAGAGTATGATGGAACTAACGTTTCAAGTCGACAGTAATAGCAATCATCAATAATGTGCCAATCGTAACCAAACTGTGATATATATATATATATATATATATATATATATATATATATATATATATAAACTTATTGCAAAAATTAACCATTGAAACAGAAGCAACTGACCATATGCAATGAAATTATTACCCCATATTGCAATGAGCCCATTGCAATGAGGGTATATGGGAAATTTAGAATCTTTGATTACTTCAACCAGTAATTTTTAATAGTAAATTTTGCCTTATTTAATCACAAAATTTCTGTGATTAAATTAAGCAAAAATGTCTTATTTGGAAATACCAGGGATAGAAGAATCAAAATTCGGTAAAGGACACTTGTGCCCAACTACCTGCAAACTTTCAAAATATGAAATTCTTATTAATTGCATTTTCTGAAAGTACAATTAGTAAAGAATATTCAGTTACATCCTATTATATTATCTAGTCCATATGATAAAAATTAAGAAAGTTATGCCACTTTAATTTACTTTGTAGTGACCATCCATAATCATATGTTCTATCAGACAGAAATTAGAATTTGAATCATCTTTTTTTCCAACCTTGCAAGCAAGAAACAATGAACCTTAGAATTACCTTGATTTGAAGCTTGGGGATAGGGAGCTGAAAAACCACCACTGGTATCATTGAAGAGCTGAGGACCAGAAGTGAGCTGCCCATACTGACCACCACCATACGGTGGAGGGTTACTCGCCTTAAAACCCTTTAGTTGCCTAGAAAAGATAATATATATATAAAAAAATAATAATAATCTTTTACATTGCAGCACCTTTAATTTTGAAAAATAGTTTACATCATTTAAGTCGTAGAAAAAATTATTTAAAAGATAAAAAAAAATTATAAAATTGTAAGGTACTTCTTTGTTATAGCAGCCCTCACAGTTATAATTATGCCAAAGTTGCAGTCAATATCACCAAGTTCATTAAGCACTAATGTGTAACAGATATAAAAATAAAATACCATAGCATTAAATAATATAATATTTTATGTTAAAAAGAATATACCAGTGGAACCGTTCGAGAATTTTGCACTGCAGTCTAATAATTTTTAGAAATGTCTAACATTTTTTAGATGCAGGTATAAACCTCCAAAGAAAAATTAAAGATAAAAATATCTACAAACAACATAAGTCAAGCCAGAATATCATCTCATTTGTTTCATCAAAGTTACAGTAAAAAACTGATTGAAGATAGCAAAAGGCAATGCACAAGAAAAAAATTAAACACATTTTAACTGCATTAGAAGATGACATCATCTGCTTTGTGAAAAACATGAAACAAAGAAAAATAAATTGAATGCATTTAAAGTACAATTTAATCTAATATAACAAAGCATACCTTTTATTCTACATGTGAAATACCACTGCTTCTACTGATTAATGGTGACTCTTTCTTCTAAACATTTCAATTTCCATTTTGCTTTTTTACCATAAATATAAAATAAATCCTTGCGGAGAAATCATACTTTAGATTTTTTGTACTATTTATTTTTTTATAATCATTGTTGAGAATCATATTTTATTTTTGTTGCAACACTAATTTAAGGAAGACCTTGTGCTGTAGAGTTTAACTATTTCGTAAGTATTCGTCAGTACAACGGTTAGTAGTTGACATGGATGAGAAGTTCTTGTTGTAGATACAAATAAACAGTTAATCCAGGAGGAATGACTGAGCAGAGTTAGACGACAGAAGAATTTATTTCGTAAAAACAAAGCATCATAAGACACAGGAGCAAGATAGTCGAAGAAGCAAGGGGAGGTACCCTAGTAATCGGCAGCCTACGGTAACAGCTTGTTTGGTCAAGTCAAAAGGCCGAAGTGAATATCTTCTAAAAGTTACATGTACGGGTGTTGGCGCGGAAAGCATGATAAAATCGCCAGTACTTGGCGAGGGAGTTATTGGAGACAACGGTCGGAGGCGTATGGGAAAAAAAAACGATAACTGCTAGATTCTGTCTATGATAATGCATTCATTTGAGGATGGGGGGAAGGGTTGTAAGGATTCTTTCATGGAGACAGAAAAGGAAAAAGAAAAGAAAGTAATTTTGGGATCGGCGTTTGATTTTGCTAAAAGACAGCTGCAATTAACGGTTACATATGACACGAATCTAATAACAGGGTGTGAAGGATATGAGCTTGCATATTATAGTTTACATGTGGGCGAGAGATATTTTAATTAATTCTTTTGAGAGCGGATGAGAAGTGCAAATGCTTGCATAAAGAATATCGGTTATACGTTACATTATTTTAATATGTCGAGCACAGCTGCATATATATTTTGTCTAACTTTTAAGACAGATGCACTTTTGATTTCATGAGAAGGAAACGGTTGAATTAGAAATATGTGAACATTAGTAACTTATTTTTAGCATAACCGCAAATTAAGGACAGAGAGGTTTCTGATGTATGAGAGTGACTTGCATTTTAGAATGAAGAAAGTAGATTCGTTATCTAAATTAAATCAGAAATAGATTTTAGTTAACATATTGAATTTTGGGGGGGGGATTACAGACATTTAAAAACTGTAAACTATAATTGTTTATTTTAATTATTTATTTATTTGGGGGGAATGAATAAATCTTTATGAATTTTTTTTTTTTTTTTTTTTTTTTTTTTTTTTTAAATCTCTATTTTGGGGGGGGGGGGGAGGAGAAGCATGCAATCAATACATGTATGCTAGATGTTGGAAGAGGAATGGAAAAGCTTATGTTAACTTGTTAAAATTTTGAGGGGGGGGGGGTTTGAACTGAAAGTAAGATATATGACAAACGTCTTTGTCATATATATCACCCCATTGACCAGAAAAGCTGTACTGTTTACAGTACAGTTTAAAAAAAATATATACAATACAATTATACTCTCCCCAAGCTTAAAATAATACATACATAATATAAAACAAAATACTTGTAAAATTATATGAGTTGCAACATTATAAAGGATTTTGTTACCTCAATAGTTCGTAACATCAGGCCATAAAATATAAAACATAGTGCACTACCTTCGAAGATTTTTTTTTTAAATCTTCGTCCTTTTTATTTTCTGTTTTGATCTTTTTCTTTCTGTCTTTCTGTCTTTCTGTCTGGTACCAGCTTTAAAAAGTTACTATTTAACTAGACATGTCTAATGATAACTGAACAGAAAACAGTACTCATTTTCTCAATTTGTTGCACTTAAATACCATAATTACTACTTAAGTATAATATGAAACACAAATGAAAACAATTAAAAAATACACACAAATAACACATAACATAAACATATATCCTTAAAAATTAACTTGACTTATATGAAAAAGTGAAAATGGATTAACTCAAGTGTAGTGTACTGAAAAGTTGTTTGAAAAAAAAGTTTTTAAAATTCGTGCAAGCACAGGACGGTAAAAAAAAGAGGTGCATGTGGCACGCCCATAAAAAGGGACCGCCCTTAATCTTGTCAATGCATGACAAGTGTGATGTCTCAGGCTTAGGGCCTTACGACCTAGGTGAGGAGGGCAGTGATGAGAGTCCACATCATTACAACATGAACTCCCTGCTCCCCAATGAAGATCGCACTGATCTCCAAACAGGAGCACGATTCGGGAACACATATACTTTTGGGAAAAGGGAATATTGTGAATTAGTAAACTAAATCACAATTGTCTCTCTAAACACAATCTGGTGAGGGGTGGTAACCTAAGGGCAAAAATTTAGAACGGTACCACTAGCCTGAAGGGGAAGAATTAGTAAAAATTAAAAAAACAGATACAAGTGTATCTCATGTAAATCCTAATGTATTGACAGTCCTAGAGTGTTGAGAGACCTAAAATATGTCATAATCGGGTGTGATGAAGTGAAACTGTACAAGTCATGTAAGCAAATGCTTTAAGTTTGTTTACGAGAACTTTTTTTTTTTTTTTTTTTTTTTTTGTATTTATTTGAAAGATCTTATTTATTTAAAATATTTGCAATGTTGTATTCAGTATGAATGAAAGTTTAAAGTGTGAGAGAAAAGAATGTGAAAAGATTATATTTATCTACTGTTTATAAAATTGAATGAAAAATTAAAAGAATGGTGTGACCCGATACAAAATATTGTGTAAAAGTGGTCTTCACAAGAAGACATGGACCAGCCGTGAAGTCAGGTGAAGACAAGTTATGCACAGTATACGTAGAATCCTGGCCAGGGATAAAACACTTAGTATCAGATCATATTAAAAATTTAAAAGTTTTTTTTTTTTTTTTTTTTTTTTTTTTTTTTAAAGTTTATTATTATTATTATTATTTTTAAAATTTGTTACAAATTATCTTTTTCTTAAATTGTAGCGAGGGGCGAGAATGGTGTTAGAAGAATTATTATTTGTAACATGACTTGCAGGATCACATAAATGTCCATATCGAGGTGGTGCTAGAAGAAGTCTATCAATATGTACCCTAAATGCAGTATCATCATGAGCATATAATCTTTTAATTGAAAATGAAACAGGAGAGTGTTTAAATGTTACAATATATGGACCGGTATATTTAGGTTTAAATTTGTCGACTGATTTTAAATAAACAATATCTTTTAAACATATATTTCTTAATTTAGCTTTTCGACTGTGAATTTTGTAACGTCTATTTTGAGCAGTTTTAATGTTGTTATATGCTTTGTCATATATTTTGTTTAAGTCATCTAGTAATTTATAAACTTCAACATGTTTATCTAGAAATGCTTGGTTGGTACTATGATCATATGTGTCAAAAATTAATGAAAGTTCACGACCAAAATGAAGTAAGTTAGGTGAAAATAGTGTAGAAGAGTGTGTCGAACCATTATAAAGTGACTTATGAATAAACAGAGCATTTTCAAAAGAGTGTCCTTCTTGTAGTAATGTGGTAACAGAATATTTAATAGACTTGTTAATTCGCTCGGCAATACTATTAGATTGTGGGTGCGAGACCGAACTGTGATGTATTTTTATGCCAAGAGCATCATTAAATGCATTATAGATATGAGAAGTATATTGTGGGCCTAAGTCTGACAAAATACAGACGGGTCTCCCATAGGTAGTTATGTAACTAAATAAGCATTTTACAACTTTGGGTGCAGAAGTATCAGTGAGAGGATAGAGTTCAATGTGTCTTGAGAAGTGATCGGTTACAGTTAAAACATGTTTATTGTTTGAGAAAGGACCAAGTAAATCAGTACTGACTGTATGACCAGGATATCTTGGTGTGTATGTAGGTTGAAGAGGTGCGGGTGGAGTGTTATGGTGTTTGGCCTGTAAACATTTGACACATGAAGCTACAAAGTTGAGTGTATCTACATAGATGCCTTTCCAAAAATATTTGGATGTAAGAAATTCATAAGTTTTGGCCATACCAAAGTGTGACAGATGGGATATAGTTAAAACTTTACTTTTAAGTGAATCAGGGACAACAATGTGATATGAGAAAGTATTATTTATGACATCTTCCTTTTTGAACATTAATATTTTAGAATCAGGATGTATGAAGTAATTCGGGAATTTTGAAGAAGGTCCATTTTGTAATATATGATCATAAATACTAGCTAAGGTAGGGTCTTTTTGTTGTTCAGTGCAAAAAGTTTGATTTGATATCTCCAATAATGGGTCTCGTTTTGTTCGTTCACCTGAGATGAGAAAATTTACTTGACAATTGTTGTTATTAACAGATTTACAAATATCAGGTGTTTCATGATCGACTATTGGAAGTGGTTGAGGATCATGGATAAGGTTAGGATTGGTTAATAAATTTTCTTGGTTGTTGTCAAAATTACAGCGTGAGAAATAATCTGCTAAAACATTTGAAGATCCAGGAATGTGTTCAAAATCATATGAGTATTCTGAAAGGTCAATTAGCCAACGGGTGGTTATGTCTGCTGGGTTTGTAGTTTTTTTGTATTTTTTTAGAGGTTTGCTATCTGACAAGATTAGGAATTTTCTGTTGTATAAGTAATATTTGAATGCAATAACAGATTTGTAAATTGCCATGAGTTCTAGTTTTAAAGCAGGATATTTTTTTTCAGAGGAATTTAAGGATTTAGAAAAGTATGCTACTGGTAGAAGATTTCCATTATGTTCTTGCATTAAAACGCCAGAGATGGCAATGTTAGATGCATCTGTATTCAAATAAAAATTCTTATTCCAATCTGGTAACCTAACCATGGGTGAACCGAAGAAAATTTTCTGTATTGTTTTAAGTATGTCCTGATGTTTTTCTGTCCAGATGAATTTAGTTTTAGGAGTAGTTAAATCAATAAGTGGTTGCACTAGTTTGTTAAATGTTGGAATTAATGATTTATAGAAAGTTATCAAACCAATAAGCCTTTTTAGTTGTCTTTTTGTAGTTGGTGTAGGAAATGAAGTTATTTTTACAATGTTAGAATGGATTGGTGAAATACAATGATTTTCTATTTGAAAACCTAAGTAGTTGACTTTTGTTTGATGAAAGTTGCATTTATTAGGTGAAAGAGTGAGATTGTACTTGGAAAGGAGGTTAAAAATTTTGTCGAGTTTAGAACACATTTCATCAAAAGAATTCGCACCTATAATAAAGTCATCTTGATACGTATACACACCTTGTAGGTGTAGTTCGTCAATTAAAGAGTCCATTAGAGCTTGAAAGATTGAGGCACTTGTCTTTAAACCAAAGACAAGTCTGCGGTAAGAAAAAGATCCAAACATGGTGGTAAAAGTTAGTTGATTGTGAAATTTTTCTGGTAAGTTAATTTGGTGGTATGCTTGATGAAAGTCAAGTGTTGTAAAGAATGTGTAAGAAGAGAGATTAGCGATGATGTTTTGAATTTTTGGTAGTGGGTAAGATGATCCTTGTATTACAGTGTTTAACATTCGAAGGTCAAGTGCGAGGCGAAATTTTTGTTTACCAGTACCATCTGGTTTTTTTCTAACAAGTAACATAGGACAAGACCATTCGGAGCAATGTCTTTGTATAATTCCAGCTTCAAGTAATTGATTAATTTGATCTAATGCATCATTTTGTAATGCCTGAGGTATTGGAAAAGGAAGTGTTTTTATAGGATAGTCATTAATGAATTTCAAATCTGGAATAATTTTATCTGTATGCCCAAGTGTATTTAGAGATTTTGAAAATACAGGGTAATATTTGAGTAACATTTCTTTTAGAATTTCAGCCTCATTGGGTGGTAAGTGTTCAAGATTGAAATCAGTTGCAGATAAGTCTTCTTTTCTTTTTTTGAGAATGTCTTTAGAAGCTTGAATGAGATTTAAAAATTGTTGATCTGAGTTATCTTGACTAATTTTATCTGGGGAGTACTCAATTATTTCCTCGACCTCAAAAAGTTGACCTATTTTAGCTTTTTTTTGAATGTGAATGGTATTATCAGAATTGTTTTTAACCGAAATCAGGAAAAATGTATATTGTTGTGGAATTTTTCTTTTTCGCTTTGGATTTTTTGATTTTATTATAGCATCAAATCCTATTAAATTGTCAACGGGTGAATTGTATTGAAATAAATAATCTTTGTCTGTGCTAATAGAATCTGTGAAAACTGAAATCCATTTTTGTTCCTGAGGGTTTAAGGAAATTCTACGAGTCAAAGCTACAGTTTGATTTTTGAAGGAGGTGGGTTGTGTACTACATTGGTTTATTTCAGAAGATGAAGTAGTTTGTTTGTTTACCAAAGGAATCGATAAAGTGTTGTCAATATGGATAATGTTTTTGACGGTGTTTACAACAATATTGAATCGTTTGATGAAATCATAGCCGATAATACCTTGAAAACTAGATGAATCTGGTATGTCTACGATATAAAAGTGGTGATTAAAGTTTTTGTGTTGTAATTTAATGGAGGTTCTAATACATGCGGAAAAATCTACATCAGAATTGACTGTTTTGATGACAACACCAGTTGATAATCTCTTATATTTTAAAATTGTTTTTAATTCATCAAATAAAGACTGTGATAGTAACGAAATAGTACTTCCTGTATCGCAAAGTAGAGTAATATCTTTTTTTGCAATTGAGGCCTTTACAAGGGGAAGTGATGTTGAGTCTTTAATGACATTGTAAATAATTTTTGTAGTGGTGTCATCGTATTGTTCTGTGTTTGTTTGTGTCGTTTCATGCTTAGAAATTTTTACACTATCACATGTTTGTGTGCTTACAGAGTTTACTAGTCTATTAAGTGAAATTTTTGGTAAGGACGGATCTGGGAAAAAACTGGCTGATGTGTAATCAGTAGGGGGGTGAGGTGCAAAGCCATCAGCAAAATTACACCTCTGACTTAGTTTTCCTGTTGTCGGTTGTTGTTGTTGTGAAATTGTCCTCGTCTTTGTGTATTTAAGCGTTTCCACTTAAAACAAGCTTGCGCTTCGTGACCACTTTTGAAACATAGCTGGCAAGTAGTTCTGTGAAATCTGTACGACTTATGTGGAGAGGGGCGTTTGTTAAAATTGCGATTTTGAAATTTCCGTTTGTTGTGCATGCCAGCAAATTTAGTTTTGTAAGTTGCCGCGTCATCTTTAATTTCTGGTTGTGTTTGGGTATTTACAGAAAGGGCGTTTATTTTCTCGGTTAGCTGTTTCAGCTGGTCGGCAAATATTGAATCAGTTGGGGAAGGGGTGGGGTAAGCATGCAAAATTTTTTCTCCATACAAAATATCTTGTAGCGCCTGGGCTCTTAAAACTGCGGGTTGGTACTCTGTAATTCCTTCCTCTTGGATTTTAATTCGTAGATTGGATGGAATGGTTTCCAGGAATTTCATGTACTTAATTTTGTCACGCGCATTGGCGTCTTGAATGTCCGAATAAACTGTTGCAGCCAGAACATTAAGCCTATGGGCAAAGTTTTTAATGGTTTCTGCGGGTAAGAGCGTTAAGTTTGCAAGTTCGACTGCTACCTGTGATTTGCTAGGAGGGGAAAAAAAATTGGAAAATTCTTTTTCGATTACATTTATGTCATTTGAGATTAGTAAATCAGGGTTCTGTGTTAAATATTTTAATGCAGGACCAGATAATTTACTTTTTAGTAGCGCAATTGTTGCTTGCGGGCTGTATTTATTTATTTGACTAACAGACCGTACTTGGTCGAAAAAGAATTTGAGTGATTCATGATCACCGTCAAAAGTAGGCAAGTTAATTGGTATTTGCCGAGAAGCCATGGTGGCCAAAAAATACTATTAACTAATCTATGAAATTCAAGGAAACACTGCATGCACAATAAAATAACTAAAAAAAATATCAATATACACTAGCAGATAATAAATATAACATGAAAGAAAAATGTAAACCGGATTTATATCATAATAAATAATAATGACTGATCACTGTTTCTTTTTAGCGTATAGATCCCTAACGCTCATTTTTTAAATTCATCTTTAAAAAGAAACAGCGATGAATGAGAGAAAAATAGAGGAGGAAAAAAAAATATATATATCCTTTTTTTTATAACTTTACAATCAATTTGTATAGCATGAAATACAAGCAAAGATCTTACCTGGGATCAATCAATACAAGTATAAAAAGTAAAAAATTCATGCAAACTATTTAAATTGTTAAGAATGGAACGTAGCATTTCTTTTCTTCATTTAAAAAAAAAATGAAACCAATATTGCAAGACAATTTAAGTTATTTTTTTTATTTTATTTTATTTTATTTTTTTTTTTTTTTAAACTGGTTTACTAAAAATTAAAAACTCAAATTAATATTTGTATCCAAAACACCTTAAAAAAAACAATCTTGCCTTAAATATTCATAAAAATATCATATTTTAAAACAACTAAAAAAAATGTAAGAAAAATAATCATATTTATACCATTTAATGTGAAAGTTCAAACATTAAATTAAATTAAATTTCATTCTGCATATTTAATTAAGAAGGTTTTGGTAAAAGGCAACCACAAAAATTAACTAAAACTTTGTTATTGAATAAATTCTTTTAAGAATAGGAATGCAATATTTTTAACCAAATAAAACATTTTACTATTGACTGATTTATAAAATATATATATAACACTGACACTAATGCTATATGAGAGAAAGGAAAAAAAATATATATATTGTGATACTGAAATATTAAATGTATTCATGTAACTGTTTTTTTTTTTATAAGAGAAGTATGAAGGTTGAAATATACATTTTAATCAAAGTAAAAGAAACAAATTTTTTATTTACTGCGATTGAGTAAAATTTAAAATATGAAAACATTCTATTCATCCTTCATACTTATTAATTTAAAATAAAATAAAATCTTATTTTTTGTAAAAAAAAATTCGTTCACCAACGTTTTGAATCATCACAAATTTGTATCACCACATTCTTGTACAAATCTTCTTATTTCGTTTCATTTAGATCAATATATTTTTTTTTTTTTTTTTACCTACTTACTTTATTTACCTGGTTTGTGTGAGAAAATTATAGTTAAAAAAATTGTCTAGTGATCATTATGTAAATATACTCTTGAATGAGACAATATCGAAACACAAGATACTTCAGAAGCACAAACACGTTCACAAACGTTACGGTAAGCACGATTAGCAATGTTGGGTTTTGTTTAAATACTTTTCACATATTTCACGGACCTAAGTTGCTAAAATACACTGGTAGATCACGGTTCTTGATTTTCGTACGCACACAAAAAAAGCAAAAAAACAGCACACCTCACGACGTAGATAGAATCTCAGCTGGCGGGAGGGATGCACAGGCAACGAAGAAACACCGTAGCACACGCGTACATATGTGAACACGTTTTCAACGAAACACTTTGTTTTTTTAAAACACTAATTTTGAACGTCCACTATTTGAAGGCGCGCACAACACACGGAATATCATCAGAGGGGGGAATGCACTTGAAAACGATGCTGATACACAAGTCACGCTTTGAGTCAGACGAGATGAGGGGGTGACGAGGGATTCCACAGAAGAGATGGGGAGGGGGGGGGTGCGCTTCAGATAGAGGCTGTCAACAACAGATGAGAAGACTCTAGCATGTTCGCTCTGGAAAGGAAGGAGGGGGGGCTTCCACAGACGACGGTGCGGTGGCGTGCAGGAAAAATTTTGAATGTCAATGTTCAAAATGAAAGTATAGGAGTTCAGCGAAGCAGAATTTAAAAGTTCCACATAGTCCAGCGACCGTTGGAGATTAAAAAGTATTGTTGAATTCCAGTACTTCGGTACCTCCCCTTGTGAAAAGAAAGTCTCTAGATAGAGGCGCCGGCGGATACGCACCAATTTTTTTGTGCTGTAGAGTTTAACTATTTCGTAAGTATTCGTCAGTACAACGGTTAGTAGTTGACATGGATGAGAAGTTCTTGTTGTAGATACAAATAAACAGTTAATCCAGGAGGAATGACTGAGCAGAGTTAGACGACAGAAGAATTTATTTCGTAAAAACAAAGCATCATAAGACACAGGAGCAAGATAGTCGAAGAAGCAAGGGGAGGTACCCTAGTAATCGGCAGCCTACGGTAACAGCTTGTTTGGTCAAGTCAAAAGGCCGAAGTGAATATCTTCTAAAAGTTACATGTACGGGTGTTGGCGCGGAAAGCATGATAAAATCGCCAGTACTTGGCGAGGGAGTTATTGGAGACAACGGTCGGAGGCGTATGGGAAAAAAAAACGATAACTGCTAGATTCTGTCTATGATAATGCATTCATTTGAGGATGGGGGGAAGGGTTGTAAGGATTCTTTCATGGAGACAGAAAAGGAAAAAGAAAAGAAAGTAATTTTGGGATCGGCGTTTGATTTTGCTAAAAGACAGCTGCAATTAACGGTTACATATGACACGAATCTAATAACAGGGTGTGAAGGATATGAGCTTGCATATTATAGTTTACATGTGGGCGAGAGATATTTTAATTAATTCTTTTGAGAGCGGATGAGAAGTGCAAATGCTTGCATAAAGAATATCGGTTATACGTTACATTATTTTAATATGTCGAGCACAGCTGCATATATATTTTGTCTAACTTTTAAGACAGATGCACTTTTGATTTCATGAGAAGGAAACGGTTGAATTAGAAATATGTGAACATTAGTAACTTATTTTTAGCATAACCGCAAATTAAGGACAGAGAGGTTTCTGATGTATGAGAGTGACTTGCATTTTAGAATGAAGAAAGTAGATTCGTTATCTAAATTAAATCAGAAATAGATTTTAGTTAACATATTGAATTTTGGGGGGGGGATTACAGACATTTAAAAACTGTAAACTATAATTGTTTATTTTAATTATTTATTTATTTGGGGGGAATGAATAAATCTTTATGAATTTTTTTTTTTTTTTTTTTTTTTTTTTTTTTTTAAATCTCTATTTTGGGGGGGGGGGGGAGGAGAAGCATGCAATCAATACATGTATGCTAGATGTTGGAAGAGGAATGGAAAAGCTTATGTTAACTTGTTAAAATTTTGAGGGGGGGGGGGTTTGAACTGAAAGTAAGATATATGACAAACGTCTTTGTCATAGACCTTTCATTTAATTTATGAAATCAATGCAAATTTAATTTTTAATTAACAGCAATTTTTTTTATCAAAAAACATGTTTTAACGAAATGTGAGTGTGCTATGTGAGAAGCTGCTTCAAAAATCTTTTGAATGATACCTCATTTATTGCTGTGTGTTTCATAAATACATAGAAAAAGGGATGTTGACAAAAAAATTTATATATGATGATGTTTCATAATAATTTCTTACCCTGCTTCAGAAGGAAAACAGCTTTTTGATATTACGCCTTACATTACAGGCAATATTTTCAAAATTGCTTTCAATAATTCATAAAAAAATCCACATAAATTCTGTAAGCTTTTTTTTTTTTTTTTTTCCCTTGCATTTCCTTATAATGATATTCAGTTTCATATCATAGCCATTTTTGAACAGTTGTTTGTTGGATAAAAGCTCTTACTTTTTAAAAGGTGAGATTGCATCCATCTCAGTACTAGGTAAATTAAAGATTGCATCCATATTTATAAAAATAAATATAGACAATTTAAGAAGAAACAATACAATATGCAATAAAAAAAAAGAAGAAGACATGAAAAATGATCTAAACATGAACAAAAAAACAATAGGACGATAACAATTATGTGCTGTTTCTTCAAGATTGCAAACCATTTGACGAGATTTTACAACCCAATCTGGCAATATATCTCTTTGAGGTTCACCATAACAAAGAAGTACCAAATGTGATATATTAATATTAGCTCCTGTTCATTACATCTGGAAGGTTTGAAAAATATTATTCAACTGAGATTAAATTGCTTCAGAATACTATTAAGTTGTAATCCACCAATTACATCACACATGGCTTTTTGACCCCCCTCTCTCTCTTCCTATTAGTGATGGGCCGATTCGAGATCTTTTAAGAATCGATACCTTAGTTTTCAAAAACTTTTCAGAATCAAAATCAGAATCAATTCTTTGTATTCAAATGTAGTAGCACTGAGAACTACTCCAGACACTAATAAAGGAGGGACGACATTTCGTCTGTTTCACTCTTCGAATGTTTATTCTATGTAAAATCATTTGACTTTTTTTTTTTTTTTTTTTTTTTTTTATGCACACGTGTAAGATTCACATCAGTCTATTAGAAAAGTATGAGTAGCGCCTCTTTCAGTCAATCAAATGTTTATTTTTCATACAAACACTTCTCTTTTGTTTATGATAATGTTTTATAATTTACAGCTGCAGAACAATTTTTTTATTTAATGTTTTTGAGCTTTGATATAAATATTACGATTGTCATTAGAGGAAAAAAAAAAGACAAGAATATTTTATCAGGATAACTATTCCATTGAACCCTATACCACCCCCCTCCCAGGGTAAGATTAATTTTGTTTTCCTGTTAATGTTCATGTGTTTCAAACTTATCTTAAAAAAAGGATTCAGGGTGGCAAAGCCCTTTGTCGGAAAAAAGAACTGCTTCATTTTCCTTTTTAAAAACATGTTAGTAAAAAAACTTATTTATATTTAATATTTCTTAATTGATAAATTCTTGTATTGCTTTTTATGTTGATATGTTTAAAGATTGTCTTGCATGATAACTCTGATGACAAAAAAAAAAAAAAAAAAAAATCTTAGTTTAGATTATTTCCTGGTTATATTATGCAATTTTAAAAGCAGACTAGACTGTGAGCCATTGCCACATGTGTTCTAAAATCTTGCCCGTACCAAGATATAATTCTGCCGACGTCCATGTCTCTTAGTATTGCAAATTATATCTTATTATTTTCTAAGATTTAGAAGGCGAAGAACCAGCCCTCCCCTGCATACGCCCATAAAAGTAAGCAATTTGTCTTTAATTAGCGAAATCAAGAAATTTTTTTCTTTGTTACGAACGTACAATTTTATTTTTAACCATAAATAATTATTCTGATCGTAAAATTTTTAAAATTTTAATTTAAAAAATTATATTTACGATTCTTAAATACAAATTCACAGAATGTTATTCATTATAATCGTTTTCTTAAATTAAAATCCATATGATCGATTTAACTAAAAATATATATGTATATTAGTTAAATTGATTGTACGCTTGAAAAAATAAAACAAAATTTTTAAACTAAAATAGCGCTGATCATCCTGCTAGCCGCAAAATTCTGGAGAAAAGTCTCAAACAATGCCGAATAGTCTAGTATTTGAATACTTAGCATTTGCTGGCGCATCGTATGAAACCATAGAAAACTCCAGCTATGAGAACTGAATACAGTCGAAAACAGCAGTTTTCGTCGTCGATACAGATGCCAGGTGACTTGTATTTGAATACTCCTGTCTGAAATCGAGACCATTTGAGAACTTGGCTGAATCGAGAACACAGACATTTTATATTCGAATACTCCCATCACTACTTCCTATGTCACATTCACCTTCCTCCCTGTTAAGACATATTTTTTTGCCACTAATAATTTAGAATTAATTTTATGCAAAAAAAGTTATATATGATTTATTACATATTGATATAAAAAATATAAAACTATGTCAAAATCTTGTGCTTTTACTTAAAGCAGTTTGCAATTTAAAAAAAAAAGGAAAAATCTTATTATACTACATATATATATATATATTTATGAATTTTATTATGTTGCTTGCAAACAATGCTTTTCTAATTTATTTTTTCATGTTTTAGATGTGATGTCATAAGATGTTAACCTGCATCCCACATCTTCCCCCTTTTGCAGTGTAATGTAATAAACAAATGGCCCCTAACAAGGAAGGTCTCATTAAAGCGCATACTCAGAATATTTTGAAAAAAAAATGCTAATGGAACTACTCATGTACGTAATAAAGTATCAATCATATTTCATGGAATCCCAGTAGAATATCGGTAAAAAAATAAAATATTTTTGAGTATTTGGCACAAAAAGTCGTGATTTGGTGAGCAACACTTTTTCCTTGCCAAATGCAAGCAATTTTAATGCATTTGAAAATTCTTGGTTAAATGAGTGTTTAAGCTTTAAAGGTGCAGAGTATTTTATGAATTTAAACTTAAAACAATTAAGTAGTTTATTATTATTTCTATAAGCTTATATGATATATATATATTATACAAGTTGCATATTGCTGATTTACAAGGTTTCACAGGCAGGATAAGATAAGTTTTAAATGTGTTTTAACAGTAACTGTCCCATTAAGAACACTCTCATTAATACAATACATTTTGATATAAGTCGTTGCTTTCATGGCAACAATACTCTTGTTATCTCTGACACAAACAATATCGAGGTCAAATTGAACAATAAAAAAAATGCATTTACTAATCTCACAAATATAAATTGTAACATTATGCAGTAAAATATTAAACTTCTTTATTCTGTCTTTTCCATTAATGAAAGAAATCTATTTCTTTCAGTTGTCTTTTTTTCCATTTTTTTTTGCACTTTAGAAAAAAAATGCCAACCATTGTTAGGGACCAGAAAAAAATTTCTATTTTAATCAGGTTTAATAAGTATAATTGTATGGGATTCCTTCAGTTGGAACCATGAAAATTTCCCATTTAAAACAGGTTTTATTGTATTTGTTAAAGTAATTAAATACTGTCAATCCCAGTAGCAGAAACAGTGTGGCACGGCAGCAACGATGCAGAATATTTCAGATCTTGCAGATTAATCTAACATCTTAAAAAAAGTACTGGGCTTTAAAAAATTTGCTAAAATTTACTTCAAGTTTCTAGATTTATTGTAACTTTTTACACTGTATTTTCCTTGTAAATGAAAAAAATTGCTTTTTTTATAGGTTACTATTATTTTTTTCTGATAATAGGCTTCTTCTGATAGTAGTCATTATTAAGTCGCAGATTGACACACAACATTGTGCTACTGGGGCTGTCAATTATTATTTAAAAATACAAGAATGATAGATTTTATGGCATCCTCTAAATGAAATTTTTGTTTTAATATATATATATATATATATATATATTCACAGAGACTAGTCTTATTTTTTTAGGCAGAAATGAATTATCAAACAATTCTATTTTCTTTTGACTAATAAATAAACAGCATCTATATATAATAATATAATAAACTATAACACCTTGTAATAATATATTTCTTTGAAATACTAAAAGGCGTAAACTAAATCATAATCAATATAATGGCTAAAGGTGTAAACTAAATCATAATCAATATAATGGCTAAAGGTGTAAACTAAAAAGAGTTGTACAGGAATGTAATGCCTGCAACGACAATTTATCGTATAATATCCCAAATATTTGGTATAATTTTTTGAAAAAATCTTATTACTTCTTTTTATGTTGGTTTAAACCCCCCTACCCTCTCACTTTGAACGCAGTCCAGTTCCCGGTTTATAGATGGTGACTTGTAATATGCTTCTATCGAATGTTGGATACTTCTCCAGCTTTTTTCAATTTACTTTTAATTAATGTTATTACCAGATAGCGATACTTGTTTTTTTTGGAAGGCAAGTGATTGGTCAAATCTTGACTGGTAATTTCTCCTACAGGATATTCTTGTTTCTTATCTTGTTCACTTGAACAACTTTTTATCCTGATGACGACTGTGGATGCAGATGTAGATTTAACTAGTTTTTATGTATGAAGTTATATTAAAAGTGATTCGTTTGTGTAGCATTGAGCAATTGTGTATATTTTATGATTACATTCCCAATTTTAAAAAACATAATATACAGTAAAATAACTTTTATTAGATTGTTGACATGTTTCAACTCTCTGAGCAATTATCAAAAAACATTATGAAAATTAAATGATAGCATTTCAAATATCGACTGCAATTATAGAATATTCTCATTTGTTTTTGATAATAGCTTGGAGTGAACCAAAACATGTCAACAATCTAACAAAAGTTATTTTACTGTATATTATGTTTCTAGTTTACACCTTTTAGCATTTAAAAGAAATATAGCATATATAATATTTAACATAAATTATAACAATATATGTAAGACACAAAATAAAACATGAAATGGCAATCATCTTACTCGCTCTATCAGAATCAGAAGGATTCATGTTTGGCAACAATAGTCTGTACCTAAATAAAATAAAATTGACAGAATTAGTTTGTATTAATTGGCCATAAAAGCAGCAACAACAAAAAAGTAACTTCACACTAATACAATACATAACAGAAAAAAATTGTGTTATTCATGAAGGGTAATTTCCTGGTTTTGGCGTGGGTGCAAGAAGTCCATCGAAGCCAACACTGAAAACTTTTCTGCATATTAGGTAATAACTAAATGCAAATGGACTAGATTTCTATTTCTCTTCCATTATGGCTAAAAATTGATCTTTTGTAATAAAAGAAAGAGAGTGAAGGATTTTGCTTGTAAAATTGCTTTTATTTAAACATACAAAGCATAATTAATATCAGTCAAGAATCTCTCCATGATTGAAGGTCTTGCTGTACCTATGGGTTTCGGATAACTTAAAAAAAAAAAAAAAAGAATAATTTGGGTTTTACGAAATTAATTAGTTTTTGAAATATTATTCATTGGTGGCAGAAAATAACATGCTTTTTCAGTGGCTACTTTTAGTTCTTCAGTAGAGTCATACTGTTTTCTATTCTTATACTCTTCATGCCTGGTCTTAAAAAACATGGCCAATCTAAAACTAACATTTTCCACAGAAAGCCATGTCTTGTACTATGTGAGTTATATATTAAAGCATTGTCGTGCTGAAATCTCCTCACTTCTAAGATGCGACCAAACAGCAGTAGATGTTGCTCAAGTGTCTCTTGATACTTTGTTGAATTTTGTTTCTCTTAGGGGGGGCGGGGGGGGGGATGGTGATTAAAGCCACCAGAGACTTATCGCTTAGTCACCTACTGAAGAAAATATGTATGGCTACTTCCAGAAGTCATGCAAATAGCAATTCCAGCCATTAGGGCCACCTAAATTCCATTTTTGTTTTGCCGCAGAATAATATAGTGAGCCTAGCTATTTGTCTCCATACAACCTGTACTTTCGAGCCCAATCCTTTATGTCCTGTTTATGTTGTGGTTTTAGGCATGATTTGAAAGACATTTTGGAACTTACATATTATCCAAACAAAGAGATATAGATTGCCAAAAATGGTTGACAATTGCCAGTCTTGTTTATCATTGTCAATCCTGTTCAAAACAGTAATTTAATATTATTAAATACATAACACTCTTAAAAATGGTAAATAAAATAAAATATAATAAATGGTACTTTTATGCTAGCTGGCTGCCAGTGATAACTCGCGAAATCTTGTTTCAATTGGCATAATTTGAATTGCAAAGCTTTATGTGAGATTTTGTTATTTGTATTCATATGTTTGTGTTTATGTATTTTATCATCATATATATTATTTCTGTTGTCAACATCCCTTTCTCTATGAATTTATGAAGCGCAGAACAATGGATGAAGTATTATTCAAAAGGCTTTTAAAGCGGCTTCTGACATATACACTTACATTTCCCTAAAACATCTTTCTTGATTAAAGATTGCTGTTAATTAAAAATTAAATTGGCATTGTTTTCATAAATGAAATGATAAGTTTTCTTCAAATTGTCTTGCCACAAAAATTAAATTCCGAATTATATCACATTCACAATGATTATAAAAAAATAAATAGTACAAAAAAGATAAAGTGTGACATCTCTGCACGTGTTTATTTCATATTTATGATAAAAAAGCAAAATTTGAATTTCAATGTTTAGGAGAAAGAAATACCCATGTTTTTTTTTTTTTTTTCCTTTTTTTAAGGGAATGATGTCATCTTCTAATGCAGTTAAAATATGATTGTTATTTTGTTTTTTCTCGCACGTGCCTTTTTGTAAGTTTGATGGGATGAATGAGTTGATATTCTGGCTTGACTAATCTTATGGAATAGATATCGCAGACGCACCGGGGTTGCCGAATATATTTTTTGGTGCTATTTTGGCGAGAAAATCTCATTTTCGAATGCCTGTTAGGCGGCCTAGCTTGTGCAAACATGTTAGTTTTATTTTATAATAAAATTGTATTATAATTTTATTTTAAAACACACACATTTAATTTTATTATTACACACAGTTTTATTTAAAACACACATTATTTTTAATACACATGTATTTAATTTTATTTAGTGATTATTTTTATATTATTTTATTTTTAATTTATTTACATACACATTTCATTTTGTTATAAAATACCAAGTTGTCATATGATGCAAAAGTCACCAGGTTACTACACCAAGCAAAAAATCACCATTTTGGTGCCAAAAAGAAACCCTGGTGCATCTGTGACATCTGTACCACTATGGTTTTGTTTCATTAGAAGTTTAAATCTATAAATAAAAAATATTATATTGCTAAAAATTTAGATTGCAGTGCAAAATTCTTGCATGGGTCCACTTGTTATGATTATATTTTAGCTATTTTTAAGTAAGTTTTTTAAGATATTATATAGTAATGTTAAAATATGGGCTAGTTGTTATTAGCTAATGTTAAAAGATTGGTGAAAAAAATGGGTTGGAGAGATTTAAAAAAAAAATTGGCAATCATTGGCACTTGGTTAACATAAAAGTACCTAATAAATAAATAACAAAAAACTATAAACGATAATAAAAAATAAACTATAAATTATAATTTTAAAAAAAATCTTAAATCATAATTAAAAAAAGGTACTTCTCTATTATTCCGTCGACCACTTTCCACAAAAAAAAAAAAAAAAAAAAAAAAAAAAAAAAACATTTACCAAACTATATAGGATTTAACACAAAAAATGCATGGTCGTGGTGTCACATTCACTTGACGTCAGATTTATTACTAGTGTTTGTTATTTGATCTAGTGATTTTTAATTCGACGTTTATAAGTATTTTTAATGATGTTTGCTGATTTATTAGTTATTTCGTTTATTGATGTTACAGTTTGGCGACAGTTCTCTTTATGGGAAATGGTCGACAGGATAATGGAGAACTTAAAAAAAATTTTAAATTATAATGAATAAATTATATAGTTGTCAAAAAATGACGGTTGCTTTACTGTAATTAGTATAATTGGTGCAGTTGTATCTGACCTGGCCCGGATAATATGCAAGTACCGACATTTTTCTTGCATTCTCTTATGTGTCAATATTTTATGACCATTAAGACATTGACACCAACATTATTTTTAATTTGACTTATAGACATATTTTGTTTGACATCAATCTTCCAATTTTTCGACCGGTCTGAATACTTGTTATGCATGGCCGCCCGCATCTTGGTTTTCTGTGAAAATTGTTATTTCTAGCAGGTAACTGGTTTCCTCATAACCCTCAGTTCGAACATTTTAAAATTCTAGAAATTTCAATAAAGGGTTTACACTTACATTTCAACTGTAAAAATCATCAAATTTCCTCTTTTGTAAACCTCTTAAATAACCAACAGAAATTAAATTTTAGCTGCTATGTAAAGAGCATACAGGGGTATGAGCTCAGGAAAAACAGTTGGTTGGCTGAAACCGATCCAGCATTTGTTAACATTTGCATTACTAATGTGCCTAAATCTTTGAGACAGTGATTTTGTTCAAAAATAACAGAAAGGTGTCATTTTTAAATAAATAGTGGTACCTCTAAATTAATACCTCTAGCATGTTTCATATCAATTACATTTTGAGTATTTATCATGAAAGTATTCCATAAATTTCTCTTTCTAATTTTATTATTATATTTCAATGTTTGCCTAAACTTTTGAAACAGGCAGATATGTACCCGAGTACTCGGCCTACTCGGCCAATACCGAGTAGTGGCAAGAATTTCATGTTTTAAGCATATTTAAAGACAAATTAATTTATAAGGGATCTATAAAAAGTTATTTGAATATAAATGTGTAATATATGCCATAATTCATAAAAACTATTTACTCGATACATAAAAATTTATCTATAAAACATAGAAAAAGGTAAGAAAAACCCCCCATGCAAAATTAATGTAAATTAAAGTTTAATTTTATATTAAAAAAAAAAAAATTAAGTCATTTTAAAAACTGTAGGAAAAGACTGTGATTTTGGATAAAGAAGCAGTATGTAGAAACAGAAAATACAATAAATGCAATTAAAAAAATAATAACAATTAAATTTGCAGTATGGCAAATTATGGTACAAAAACACTATAATAATTCTACATTTTCAGGAGATAGGGCATTTTTTTTAGTGTTGTAAATTTGGCCTGCCTCAGAAAAAATGCGTTCACTGCGAGCACTAATAAAATAGTATTTTAGCACATTACACACACACACACACACACAAAAAAAAAAAAAGAAAAGAAACTGTAAAGCCCCCTTTTTCGTGCTTTCGTGTTATAGCGGCACCACAATTAAATTATATGCCAAGGTTTCAGCTCTGATTTCGCCAAGATCATCGAAAAGCTTATATATGCATCATATATACACATATTATTCCAAACACCCATATCGTCATTACATACATATTATTTACGTCATATAGGGTAGATGTGCCAGTAATGGATACCCTTAAGGAATTTCCTTAAAAATTATTTTTTAATTAATAGTTATAATTGTTATATTCCACATTTTTAATATTATATTAATCTACCAACAACATTTAACCATGCTCATAGTCACATTTCCCAATGTGAATCCAAATTTAATTATAAATAACGGAAATAAATCAAAACATCATAAATTCCAGTAATGGACACCCCGCAAAAAGTAATAGTTGATATCATGATTGTATTTAAAACTAGAATTTAAAGAAAGCATATTAATGAAATAAAAAAAGCTGAATTTTTATTGGTTGTTATTTTTTTATAAACCAAATATGTTGAAGGTGGCCCATTACTGGCACATCTACCCTATATATAGATCCTATATGACTTATGCAGATGTTATATGTATACATCATATATATGTTATATATGACTAATAACTCGGCCATATACATAACAAAAGTAATGATTTAACGTAATAATATATCATATTATGTATTATGTCATACATGCTTTATAATTTGGCGATAAATCTAGGTCACTTGACGATTCATCCTCAAGGGCTGCTATTACACGATAGTACCCAATTTTTTTAATCAAAAGAAAATAAGGTACTTTTAAAAAATATGAAACATTTTGCATTATTCAAGGACTTGTTACAGCAAGCAATAACGATTTTTGATAGACAGATTTCAGATATCAAAATGACAAATGGGTAAAGATGTGTTGAATAATCAGTTTTAATTTCATATTGGTTAATTGAACTATTTATATATCAATTCTTTTTTTATATATATTTTTTAAATAATGCTACTGTTTTAAAATTTTTAAACATACAAAAATTGTCTTTAAAAGGTCCACAATAAATGAAATGAAATTTCAAAACATGAAGTTAATTTAAAAAAATTGAAGTTAATTAAAAAAAAATATGATTAGATTATATGCACAAGATGCATGTTTATAAATAGGTATATATATAAACACACACACACACTCACATAGAAGTGTTACCACTAACCGCACTTCATGTTCGCATCAGTGATTTTCTCTTAAACACAACTACTCGGTACTCGGTATTTACTCTGTACTCGGACAAATCACTACTCGGTACACCACTATCACAAAACATAAATTATGAAAAAAAAAAAAAAAAAAGAAAAAGAAAAACCCTCAAAATAGGATGCATGATGGGTCCTTTATGATGCATTATCTTTTCTGGTGAAAAGGAAATAAAATGTTGGTAAATAACTTTAAGGTAGACATAGTTTGTATTACCACGGCCAGACTTCATTCGCTCTCGCTTAGCTGCCTATTCAATTCCAAGGATTTCAGGGAAACACTTAATTCTGGAACTAGTGAGAGGGTGCCACATACCCTCCTCAAAATTTGTACCTTACGTGTGCTAGAACGCAGCAAAAACCGCTATCATGCCCAGTATTGCAGGATTATAGATTATTTTTTAATAGGAAATAAGTTAAAAACTGACAATGGTATCAACTGAATTCAGCACAAAATATTTTTTTTTACATACTAATAATGTTTTACGACAAAAATGGGAATTGGTAATGGCAGTGGGGGTTTGTTTAAGGTAACAACGGATTGTAATAAAATAAAACACTTAATATTGAAGGCATAGTTTTTTTTTATGATAATTCGGTGGGGAATAGGAATAAATATGTACATTTAAAACAAATACTATTCACCCATTATTGTTATAGCTCATAAACATACACTAAACATTATTCTTAAATTAAAAAACATAATTTTTTTTTAAGCTCTTTTATTCAGAAACTAAACTAGATGGGAGAGAACAATATAAAATGATAAAATATTATAGCAGAGACACAATGAAAAGATCCGTTGTGATTGTAAATATAAGTTTATCAATATTTTTAAAAGCTAATTTGGGGAAAAAGTACAACTTGCTTCCGATAACTAAGACAATTAAAAAGTTGAATCACGATCATATTTCTATATTAATAATTATTTATCCGTTATAATAATTATTTACCTGCAGTAAATTGATGTAAGCCAACAATCAATTAAAATGAAAAACATTTATAATTAATGCAGAATTAAATATAAACTTTAAAAACTGTAGTGATATGAGGTTAAACTGAATGTATATAACCTTAATTAAAATGTTTTAATTGCCAAAAAAAAAAAAATCATATCTGTGTTTTTTAGCAGGCACATAATCTTCTGCTGTAAAACGTTTATTGCAAACAACTGATTTGTCTTTCACAATGAAATCTCTTGAAATATTTTTTATTCATTTCTCTTGTAAATTGAGATTACTGGGAAATTCATGGAAATAAACTTTATCTTCACCCTTTTCTGTACTTGAGGATTTGCAATATGGTACACAACAGTAAACCATAAGGAAAAAAAAAATAAACGCTCCTGAAAACTTTAACAGCTACAAAAGTATCTAATGCAGTAACAGTAACTATCTATATTTCAGTATTCCCTAAAAAGTACTGTTTTTTAAAATAAATTGTGACAGGAATAACAAAGAAACGTATCTCTATGTATAAAATCGCGAGATTTCAGGAGGTTCAGTAGCATCCTCTCTCGGAAAACAGTTATTGCAACTGTTTCCTTAAAATCCATTGGGATTTTAAGAATTGCTATGGCCGCTATAAGATGAAGTCTTTGATAGCACTAGCCCATCCTCTCCTCACACCCGGGGAGGAGGTAGCTGATTCTTTACATCATGTGATTTATCCTCTTTCAAAATGGAATCTCTAAGATGAAGTCTGGCTGTGGTATTACACTGGGTGGCCAGAATAAAACACCCCTACCCTTACTACCTGGTACACAGTGGACCACTTTTTACACTTTATTTATATTTTTTCTCTTTAATGGATAAACCGATCTGCATGAAAATATTTTTCAATATTCCTTAAATCTTTATACATTTATCAGAATTTTCTCAGAACATAGTTTTCAATACACTATACAAGAAATTTTTTTTTTAATGTACCCGTAAAGTGGACCTTGTGTGCCCCAGTGGACCGCTATTAGGTAATATCTGAAATACAATATAAATCTATTTTTCATTAATGTAATTCTTTTTTATTTCCTGTTTTCCACTAAAATAACATAGTAATATAAATTTTCAAGTAACATTTTGAAACAAAAACAAATTAATTATATTTTGAAAAGAATAACAGATCAATACAGAAACATTTGCAATTTAGATGAAGTTATTACTTAAGTAAAAAAAATCAGTGCACATTAAAATTTGCAAATGAAATTCCAAAATACTAATGAGTAAGATTGAGCCAGGAATCTTCCTGAAATACTTTTGGGTCTGGGAGCAACATTATGAAATAATTGACATCAACAACAGATTCACCTACAGTTTCGGGAAAAATAAACTGATTTCCATTCAATTTGCATCTCATGACTCTTACTTGAATAGAATCATCATCAATTAGACTACAGTTATATTTATCAAAGGCAGTACATACAAAACAAATTATTTCTTACTATGTTAAATAAATTGTTATTTTTGTTTGTTTACTTTATTTTACAGTTAAATAACTATTTTAAAACAATATTTCTGTATAGAAAATAAGCAATTATTAAATATTTTAAACATTCTGCATTACAGGAGCAGAGTGCATTGTGGACCACTGTGCCCGAGGAGTGGGTGGTCCACTCTGCCCCATGTTGAAGTTCAATAAATAATCATACTAATATTGTTTATAGCTTTCTTTTAAACATATTAACTTTACAGTTAAAGAAAAACAAGTGTTTTAGCTTTGCTAAAAAGCTGTTTTATCTTATTTATCTACAACCTTTAATTACTAAAATAATAAAAATAGGGTGATGAAAAATTTTACTTTTAGAAGCTCAAAACAACCAATCAGTATAAAATAGTTCAATCTGAGCTAAACATATTTTTTGAAGGCTATAAATAATCAGTCCAGTGCTGTTGTCTATTAGGATAGAAGAAAAGCTTAAAAAAGAAATTAAATATACATAAAATATTAGGGGGTGGTCCACTGTGCCCATAGGTCCAGTGTGTATGGGTCTCCCCTATATTAAACTACCCAGTATAAAGGCTTCAAATTTTGTACATGTACTATTCAAGACATGGGAAAACGGATTACACAGAAAAAGAGAAAAAAATTAGTTCCAGAAACACTTATAAATGGCAATGTGCAACAGAAACTATGAAAAAAGGCAAAAATAATAAATACATTTTTTTAAAAGTGAAATTTTCCTTTTTAATTTCTATTACACTTAAGGAAAAAAAGTAAAGAAGCTTAAACTGTTATTGTAACTGCTATTCACACTGTAAGTAAAGGGCAAAATTAGCACTAGCCACAGGGCCACTAAATGTTTTATAGAGAAATTTATCACACATTTCTCTATAAAACTATCATTTTACATGTTTTTATATGCAATTTTTTTTTAAATATAAGCCTAGAAAGAGCCCTGGTCACAATAAATTCAATTAGGGGAGACTGGTAGATACTGGACCTATGGGCACAGTGGACCACTCCTTAATATCTTATTTATTTAAAATTTTTTAAAGCTTTTCTTCTATACTAATAGATAACAGCCCTGGATTGATTAGCCATTAGAGAACATGTTTAGCTCAGAGTGAAACATTTTATCCTGATTGGTTGTTTTGAGCTTCTAAAAGTACAATTTTTCACCATCATATTTTTCTTTTTTTAGTAATTAAAGACTGTTGATAAATAAGATAAAACAACTATTTTGAAAAGGTGAAATACTTGTTTTTATTTAACTTTAGAGTTAATGTTTAAAAGAAAGCTATAATTAATGTTAACATGATTATTTATTGAACTTCAATATGTGGCACAGTGGTCCACAATCCACTCTGCTCTTGTAATACAGAATGTTCAAAATATTTAATAATTACCTATTTTCTATAAAGAAATATTGTTTTAAAATAGCTTAACTGTAAAATAAAGTAAACAAAGAAAAATAACACAGTCAGATAAGGAAATCAGTATATTTTTCCAGAAACTGTAGGTGAATCTGTTGTTGGTGTCAATGATTTTGTTATGTTGCTCCCAGACCCAAAAGTATTTCAGGAAAAATCTAGGCTCAATCTTACTCATAAGTATTTTGGAATTTCATTTGCAAATTTTAATGTGTGCTGATTTTTCTGTACTTAAGTAATAACTTCATTTAAATTGCAATTGTTCCTGTATTAATCTGTTATTATTTTCAAAAAAAATATTTTTTTTTTGTTTCAAAATGTTACTTGCAAATTTATATTACTAAGTTATTTTGGTGGAAAAGCTGAAATAAAGAAGGAATAGATTAATGAAAAATACATTTATATTTCAGATAATACCTAATAGCGGTCCACTGTGCCCCGCTTCCGGGGCACACTGGTCCACTTTACAGGTGTATATAAATATATATTATATATTTTAAATGTATTGAAAACTATATTCTGAGAAAATTATGATGAATAGAAAAAGGTTTAAGGAATATTCAAAAATATTTTCAAGCAGATCGGTCAGTCCATTAAAAAGAAAAAAAATTAAACTGAAAAAGTGGTCCACTGTGTACCAGTCTCCCCTACGGCAGAAGCATCACCGTTAGTTACTTTTTTTTAAAAAATAGAGAGATTCATGAAAACAGTTTCGTTCGCAAATTGACGAAGGTTTATCACTTTTCTTTCATGACAAAAAAAACTTCTAGGAAGTTCAACCCAAAGTTGACATGGATGTATCTATTTACGAATAATTTAAAACATCGACTGAACAAAATTGTAACATAAGAAATTAAAATATACAGAACATATGAAAGGAAGATAGTTTTTCTTTTTTAAAAGAAGTATTATTAAAATGAATTCCCCTATCTCCGCTTTCTATTTCACAGGTGAAATCTTAATTAAACATTACTTAAAAATCCATGTATCGTTAATCGTTGCCATTGTAAACAGTGAAACTTACAGTTAAGTTGAAGGAACAAAATTCAAGATGGCGCTGAAATCGGTGGAGTTCGCCATTTTTTTAAAATAAATTTTTTTGTTAGTCAAGTTTTTTTTTACCTATTACATCTGGCTAATTATTAAATAAAATTCCATTACTTATGATCTTGATGTAAATTAACACATCTAAAGCAAAATTTCACCATATTGTATCCTGCACAATATTCGCAAATGTAAACTGTAACCGATTTGTTTATTTTTCTCGTGCTTCTCGACGAGCTAATTTTTTTTTGTTGTTCTGTTAAATCTGTTCGTGGCTCCAAAGTCCTCCAAGTTCTATATAAGCTTTACCTCTGGTAAGGCTCCTATAAGGTATTATAGGAGCTCTAACCTCTGGGGGTGCCAATCCAGATGCAAATCTCTCATCTGGAATTGGTTCAAAATTAGGAGATTTAGGAGTCAGGTTTATGGATCATGTGTAGTGGATTATGACAGCTATACAGAAATAGAAAGCTGCTCACTGGGCCCAATGGGGTCAATTCAACAACAACAACAACGCGTATTTTTTTATTCCAACTACCAGGGCTGCAGCTAGAAGTAAACAATAGGGGGTGCTCAAAAAATGTAGGGGGGGGGGGGGGCTCATACTATTTCTCTCTCTCTGAACACGTGCACGCACAAACACAGATATATGTGCATATTCATATTGTAGGCACTATTTTTCTTATTAAACTGTTTATAATAACTTTATTTGATGCTAAGAAAAGTAAAGGTTGCAGACAGGGATGTAATGGTGGTAATACGGTGGATACGCCGTTTGCCTTCTGAATTATTTGAAGGAATACAGGCCCTGACTATCGCACGGGCACCAGGGGCTCATGCCCTGGGCACGAAATTTCTGATGGGCACGAAATTTTTCATAATTTCATCTAAATTTCCATTTAAAAAAATCTCGATTGTGCCAACATTTTTATTTCTTTTAGGACTTTTGTTTGCACTCGTTATCAGTTTGGTTTTAACATTTAATATCTTCTTCTCATTCATTCTTATCATTATTTTCTAGTAATTGATGTGCTGTATTTATCAAGTCATGCAATTTTATCATATTGCACATTTATTCAAAAAGTGACACAACTGAAAAAAATGGGATATTTGAGATATTAATATGATGAAATGACAAAAATATATCTCAATGTATGGTTAAAAGCACATTTCAATAAATAATAGAAAATATATTTTATTTTTATTCTTAGAGTCATTTTTTATTTAATTTTCCGGAAAATGTAATTTTTTGAGTTGACACTTTTCGAATAAACGTGCAATATGTAAAAAAAAAAAAAAAAAGTACCAGCAAATTTACCAATATAAGGGGTCACGAAAAATTGAAAGTGCCCTGGGCACAAAAACTTGCTAGTCGGGCCCTGACCGTATACCCTCTTCTCAAAATCTATAGCATGTACTTTTTAGGGTATACCCTATGCCTAAAGCCCTCTGGTTTTTTTACTACTACATCACTGGCTGCAGAATGAAAATTTTCAGTGTATAATTACACTAGTGATAGTGAAATAATAAGTGATGATGTCAATAAGTAAATAAAAAGCTGACAATTCACCTGTTTCAAAAGAGTTGCAACCTTTAATTTTTTTTCTGACTATTCCCTGCCTTTAAGGATTCTAAAGTTATGTTTTTATATGATAAAAAACATTAGAGAAATCAAGGGTGTATTTTACATTTTTAAATTATTTTTGTGCCTAGTCAAAAGCTAAAACCACTTGTATTTAAAACGGCTATAACTCATTAGAATAACTTTGTTTTATGCTAATAATGGAAAACGCTGCAAAATGAAAAATTTCAGTATATAACTAATGCGAAAGTCAATGTTTGCATCAGCAAAAGGTTCCTAATTCTGAGTATGTGCAGATAGGATGCGCGCCCATTGAAGCACTTATTTGCAATTTTTAAACAAATACTACAATTTAGTATTTATGCAAAACTGTAAAAAGCCCCCAAAACTAAGTTCAATTTTTGAACAGAGTTTCACTTGGATTTTTGAAACAGAATTTCATTTGGTGGCTTCGGCAACTTTCCCAGGGGGGTGGGGGGCTAAAAAATGTTCAGGGGGTGCTGAGCCCTCCCCCCTGGCACCCCCCTAGCTACGGCCCTGCCAACTACCTTCTACATTAAAAACTGTTTTTTTTTTCAAAGAATCAGTGAAATATACCTTAAGTACCCAGGTAGCACACAGATATTGGCCAATATCCACGGCAATATTGGCCAATATTTCGAATGTCGCTGAAAGTCGTACGTCAAATTTACAACATCTGCCGATATTCACAGACATAACTTAAAAAAGGTTTTTTTTAAAAGAGCATTCAAAAGAGTTTTTTGCATTATTTATGAGATTATAATACAGAAATAGTACTTTAAACAATAAAATTTAATAAGTTTTCAGTTTTTTTAAAAACTTGATTTTTCAATGCTTTATTTTGAATATTTGGTTACTTTGGCCAATGTCGTAAATATGATATTACAAATACGACATTCAGCGATATCTACAAAGACATTTAAGATACATAGACTGGCAATTTCCATTCAAAAGTCATCAGCCATCTGAAGTAAATTGAAACACCTCAACCGCGAGGTCTGTACGTCAGATTTGAGTTGTTTACCATTAATCGCTATGGCTAGAAGCTACTTAAAAAAATTAATTTTGATTAAAGTATACGAAGTTTATGCCATTTTTTTTTTACATCAAGCTATTTTTTTTATATATCTAAATAAGCCTTAGAAATATTTAATTTCCTAAAATAAAATTAAATAAGGTAATTTATTAATAATTTTTTTGAATGGTGTATTTGAGTAAGAGCATATAATTTTAACATGCAATAAAGGCGAAATGTACATTGAAACGAAGCAAATTGGTGGAGATTATAAGCTGAAGCGTCTGAAACCAAGAAATTAAAAAAAAAGGGTGGGGAGGGGTGGGGGGGGGAGAGAAATCTATCTAAGTTAATTAATTGATCCTTAAAAATATTCATGCATGCGTGAATGAATGTTAAAATTTAAAGATGATTCCAAATAAGTTTTGCAATAAAGTATATTTTTAATAGTTAATAAAGCTTAACAAATTCAAAACAGTAAATAATGTCATAATCGAATAATACATAATCGAATACAGTCTCATAATCGAATAATACATACCAATAACATAAGCATACATATTTAAATATACATTCATCAATTTTAATTTTGTAAAATATTGATATAGTTGTTATTTGTTTCAATACTTTAGATTTATGTTCGAAAATTTTATCTTGTAAGTTAAGCAAAAATAAAACTTGTTCAGAAATAAGATTTTTGTTAACAAGATAATATATACATATATTTATTATTATTTTAATTATTGTTTAGTCATTGCTTTTCTTTGAATCATAAACTAAACTGAAAAAAAATTCTGAAATTGATAATTTTGACTGTAGGATGAAACAAACACAACACACACACATTTTAACTTCAAATGCTTCATTATTTTGAGCCAGATTACAACTAAATTTGATAATTTGTAGATTATAAGGCTCTTCGAAACAGAGGTGTGTGTGATAAATAATAAAGCCATTCTAATTTGACCATTTTAAAGTAAACTTATATTTACGATAACTTAAAAAATATTTTTGAAATTCACTCAAAATAAATTTGTTTTTTGAAATGTGTCTGTTTATGAACAAATACAGAGTAAGTAGATAGTTTAAAACTACATTCTATTTCGTTTCCCCATTGGCTCAATATTTAATAAGACATCACATACATAGATTGGGCGTTAAGTTGGTCTCAACTAGGAAGCCCCTCAAAGATACTTCACTGTTCTTTATCATCTTAAGAAAAGGATTATCCAGTTTTTAAACTTTACTATTTATATTCCAAATTTATCTACTTTCTCCATTTTTAAATTTTAATCATTATTCTATCCCTTCCTTGTACTTTTAAAAGTACAGTTCATCTTTTTCCCTTTGGCTCAATTTTATAAGCAAGACATTTTATCACTAGACTGGGCATTAAGTTGATTAGAACTCGGTAGCTCCTCAACCAATTCTCTACTGTTCGGACTTCATTATACTCAGAGTACCAGGGTTTTCCTTTATCTTGTTAAACTTCCCTTGAGCAGAGATTTCTGGCTTTACAATGAGGGATTTTTCTCTACCACATCTGGGGTGCGAACATAGTGCGAAAAAGAGATTGTTTGATATCTGAAGATATTATTATTCAGTAATGAAAAAATAAATCATTTAATAACCAAAAATGTTATTCAGGAATGTTAGAAAAATATATTGCTCAATATCAAATAATGTTATTCAGCAGTGATAGAAAAAGATATCACTTAATGTCAAGAAATGATATTCAGAGATGTTGGAAAATATTGGCCAACATTCACAGATGTCGAAAACTAATATTCGCAAATATTATTTTAGGAGGGGTCATTTAACGTTGGCTAATATCAATACTGGCCAATATCTTTGTGCTACCTGGGGAAAGTAACTACTTTCGATTTTGAGAAATGTATTAACAGGTAAATATTTTCAAAAATCTACTTTTATTATACAACTTCAAAAGTTGTGTTTTTTTATGCATATCAAACCCCCCTTTTTTTCTTTTCGTCTAAACTGCATTAATTAATTTAATGAATCTTTATTTGAATGTTGAAAAATCTAAGTAGTTCTAAGTAATCATTAATGTTGCTATTGTGTTTTTTCTGTTTTCCAAACTATAATAGGCTAAAATGTAAAGTAAAATTTCACCAAAAATATGTATGCAGTATTCTTTAAAAGAATCTTAATTGTATTAGTATTATTATTAAACCGCAGACCAGGCCCCCATCTGCCGGGCATTATGCCCAGCTTAACGAGTTTGTATACCTGGCCGCGGGGCGAAATTCGCCTAATCTCCTCATAGCGGAGATCCACCTGATTAGCTTCTTGGGTGTCCTTGGCTGCAACGCTATTTCGTGAGAGTTACTTAGTTACTTTGTTGGCCGGTTCTAGTTTGTTATTAATTATGGGTATGTTGTCGAATAAGGAAAGGGGCTTGCTTTCGGGCCATATTCACACTGACTATGGTTGCTAATATAGACAGGTTTATATAATTCAGTTTAAATATTTGTGTATTACATCTTCTCTGTAGTGTTCTCTAGTGGTTTGCTACAGTTTCTCTGCTTGATAGCTCACGGCATCCAGCCAACCTCGCTGAAATGGCAGATTTAAAATTAAAAATAAAATTAAAAAAAGAAGAGAGAAAGGAATTGATCTCGTAATTTAGAACCTTGATGAGGTGACGCGACCTTCACCTGACTAGGTACCTCCCCAGACAGCACACTCTATCTATAAGATGTCGATTTATAGTCTAAATACATCTATAACGTCCATGACATCTTTTAGATATGCATAGTATTAAAAAAATAGATGTCTATAAGCCATTTCTCATTTAGATTTCTATTAGACGTCTATGACCTGCAATAGACGTATTATATCTATCACTTTTTCGACGTCTAAAGCAAATGCTTTTTTCAACCTCTAATGGAAATACTTTTCAATTCATCCAATGGATTTGCGAATAACACGTATTATGCTCATCTTATGGAAAAAGTACTTCTACTTCAATGCAACTGCGCGCATGCGGGAACGGAAAGTCAAAGGTCGTTTGAAGACACTCTCGCCGCGGCTGGGGCTGTTGTTTATTTTGTATACAGCGGCAATCTTGGATGTAATTATACTGACAACTTTTGTAAAAGGTAAGTTATTCATTTCTTTATTTACTTTCCTGTGTAGTTTATATAACACTTAATTACTAAATTCTTGTATCTTACATATATACAAGATTTAGGCTTAATGTTACGATAAGTTTCATCAGTCATATATATATTGTGTTTAAAAGGAAAAATACATCCGAAATGTCGCTGTATAAATTGTATAAATGCAGAAATATAATCTCACAGGTACAACGAAAGCAATAATGTAATTGTTTTTAGTAGTAATTGAGTGTTAATGAACTACATGAAGTTTTGTTTATCACCATTATGAATCCTTTGAACGCCAGTGTTAGATTATTTATGCACTAAACCATAATATTTATCAGAACTTTTGAATAATATTTAGATTTTACGATGTACATGAACGGAAAAAATAGCTATTATTTATTTTTAAATGAATTTATTTGACAAATTCAGATTTCAAAGGGTAAAAAAAAAGTTTTGAACATCTTTGCAACTGAAATACTTTGCCCTTAAAGGGGTTAACAGTTTCGTGTATTATTTATCATACAATTTAGAATTACCCTAAAATAACTATATATAAAATTTTGCTAAGACTAAAACTAATACTATAAATAATGTAATTCTTGTTAAAAAAATTACTTTTTGTTTTTTCCTGTATTTATTTATAATTTAGTGTCCCTTCTAGACCAATATTTAAGGGCGCAGCATCCTGCCTGCTCTAAAATTAGCAAAATGCACCGTACCCTTTTTAAAATATCGAAATGCATCCTTAATTGTATCCAGAGGTCTCTTGTTAAAATCTTCCCCAAACCAGAGTATTTCTAAATTAATGCATCCAAAAGCTTGCAAAAAATCATAGACCTTCCTTCTTTCTTTAATAAAAACAGGAGATTATTAAATAAATGTTGTACTGTTTTTGGCTATGATGTCTTACACTCACACAGTTTATTTCTTTAATCAGTTATAAAAAGGAAAATAGTTGCCAAACTTAGGGGATTTTTTCCTTTTTAAAGGAAAAAATCCCCTAAGTTGGCTACTATGCTTTTATTTAAATTATTGGTTTGGCATGGGCTTGAAAAGCATGCCAATCAAAAAGTCACCAAACTTCAGTGCGTGACAGTATCTCGTCTATTCCTTTTTTTTTTATCGTTACTCAACACAATTTTTTTTTCTTGAAGTAATGCCCTTTTTCACTGAACAATGACTGTTTTCTGCTTCATTTGTGCTGTTATTATTTTCTAACAACCCGCCCTTTTCTTTCTAGAGTGAACATTGTATAACAATTAAAATTCTGATCCTATATGTATTAAATTTTACATTTTTTTCTTCATTTGTTGTCATTGTTTGTGTTCCGACACATTTTTTTTTTTTTACATACCCAGTAAAAGATATATATATATATATTAATTGTGTATTATATGATATTTATGCTTGAGTATATTTTTTCAAATCACTTTGATATTAATCTTTTGGTACTTGTGTATTAACCATTAGGGATGCACCGAATATTCAGTATGTAGTATTTAGTCATACTGCTCAATATCTAAAGAAAATGCTTTTTAAAATATTTTTAAAACCCTAGATAACTTTTATTTTTAACTGTCAATAAATAAAAATGTTCAGAAAAATTAAGAAATAGAATCATATTTAAATAACAGAGAATGCTTTTACATTATTTATTTGCTTATTTTTTTAAAGTAACAAGAAAATTAACTGTTATAGTGCAGGGATCAATGCAGGTTTTTTTTTTTTTTTTGCGGGGCCCATTTTGTGAAAAGTAAAGGTTATTTTTGTAAAATATTATTATATTTTTGTGAAAAATAACATTTTGTAATGAAAGTCGAAATCCAGCTACTCAAATTCGATCCAAGCGTTTATTAACAAACTTTTTAAAATACTTTTGCTGAAGTTTTCCTCTCTGGTGAACTTGTTTGTTTGCAAATTACACATTTTAAAAGTCAAAGAATAATAAATAATAGGGGAGACTGGTACACACTGGACCTATGGTCCACCCCCCTAATATTTTGTTTATTTAAAAAATTTTTAAGCTTCTCTTCCATCCTAATAGACAACAGCACTGCACTGATTATTTATAGCGTTCAGAAAATATGTTTAGCTCAGATTGAACTATTTTATCCTAATTGGTTGTTTTGATCTTCTAAAAGTAAAATTTTTCAACATTATATTTTAATTTTTTTAGCAATTAAAGGTTGTAGATAAATCCTATAAAACAGCTTTTTTGCAAAGCTAAGATACTTGTTTTTATTTAACTTTAAAGTTAATATGTTTAAAAGAAAGCTATAAACAATATTAATATGATTATTTATTGAATTTCAACATGGGGCACAGTGGTCCACAATCCACTCTGCTCATGTAATGCAGAATGTTCAAAATATTTAATAATTGCTTATTTTCTATAAAGAAATATTGTTTAAAAGAAGTTATTTAACTGTAAAATAAAGTAAACAAAGAAAAATAACAATTTATTTAACGTAGTAAGAAATATTTTGTTTTGTGTTTACTGCCTGTGATAAATATAACTGTAGTCTAATTGTTGATGATTCTATTCAAGTAAGATTCATGAGATGCAAATTGAATGGAAATCAGTTTATTTTTCCCAAAACTGTAGATGAATCTATTGTTGATGTCAATCAATGATTTCATAATATTGCTCCCAGACCCGAAAGTATTTCAGGAAAATTCCAGACTCAATCTTACTCATAAGTATTTTGGAATTTCATTTGCAAATTTTAATGTGCGCTGATTTTTTTGTACTTAAGTAATAACTTCAACTAAATTGCAATTGTTCCTGTATTAATCTGTTGTTATTTTCAAAATATAATAATAATAATTTTTTTTTTCCAAAATGTTACTCGTAAATTTATATTACTATGTTATTTTGCGGATAAAGGGGAAATAAAAAAGAATTAGATTAATGAAAAATAGATTTATATTGCATTTCAGATAATGCCTAACAGCGGTCCACTGTGCCCCGGTGGGTGGACCAGTGTGCCCCATTTCTGGGGCACACTGGTCCAATTTACGGATGCATATAAAAAATTTTATTTTGAAAAATGTATTGAAAACTATGTTATGAGAAAATTATGATGAATGTATAAAGGTATAAGGAATATTCAAAAATATTTTCATGCAGGGATGCATCCGGTTTGTCCGTTAAAGAGAAAAAAAATTTAACTGAAAAAGTAGTCCACTGTGTACCAGTCTCCCCTAAATAGTAAGTTTTTATGAAAGGGGGAAATTTTGTTAAAAGGAATTTTGTGAAGGGGCCCATTTTATCAAATTGATTTTTGTGAAGGGCCCCATTTTATTAAATTGATTTTTGTGAAGGGAACCTAAATAGGCTCCAAATTTTGTCTGGATCGACCCTTGTAGTGTTTTCCCAAGGCATTTTCAAGAGGGTGCAGCGCCCTGCCTGTTTTTTTTATAGTTGTAAATGCGCTCTGCCCATTTTTATATAGCTGGAAAAGTGACCTGATTATTTTGGGTTTGCAAAAATTTACTGTCGCGAATTTCACCAAAAGGTTGCGGGAAAATATCGCACAAAAATTTCACAATATTTGTACTCGTTGGGGAAAAATTATAAATTTTGTTAAGCTATTGCAGGTAAATAGCAAAATTTGCCGATGAGTCATGAAAACAATCATGAAATTTGACCACAATCGCATGTAAAAAAAAAAAAGAAAAGAAACATGCAAGTTTCACCTGTAAGGTGCGTGAAAAAAAATTGGGAAATTCGCTTATCTGTCACCAAGAAAAGGCAAAATTTGTCAATTAGTAGCAGAAAAAGATCACAAATTTTTTCAATCGATTGCAGGAAAGCAATCATGAAATTCATCAGTTGGTTACAGGAAATAAACGTGAAATTCGTCAATATGTCACATGTAAAAAAAAAGAAACATGTGAGTTTCACCTGTAAGGTGCAGAAAAAAAATGAGAAATTCGTTTATCGGTCGCCAAAAGGAAGCAAAATTTGTCAATTGGTAGCAGGAAAATATCACAAATTTCTTCAATAGATTGCAGGAAGTAAACGTGAAATTTGTCAATTTGTTGCCAGGAAAAAACTGCTCAATTCGCCAATAGGATGCTGGTAAATATCGCAAAATTAAGTTAAAATTTGCACGTATCAGTAATATTTTACTAAATATTAATTATTGATATACAATAAAAGACTTTTTAAACATTGCATGTAATGTTGTACTGTTTCATGTAATATGTGTGATATTTAATGTAAAATTTTACATATCAATGTAGCATTTGAGGTTTTTGACTCAAAAATTTAAATAAAAGAATAAATTTGTAATTTCGGCATACTTCAGGTCTAGTGATTGACCGAATCAGGAATTTCGCCAAATACCGAATATTCAGTCAAAGTGTACACCGAATATTCGGTATTCGGCAACCGAATACTTAAAATTTTTTTAATAAATATTTTTGCATATATTACCTTTTTTAATAAAATTTAATTTAATTCAGTTACATTTTTATTCTTAAATCTATTTACATAAAAAAATTAATGACTTCTTTTCACTGGCGACAAATTCATTAACCTATCACTTATTTGTTATTATTTTATCACTTGTCAATACCCAAAATAAATTATGAAAATATTAAATTTTACAGACTATTGTTACAAGGATAAGGATTATTTGATCAAACAAAGCATGTTGTACTGAATGTATCACTTAAACAACTCATTCAAGATGTTAAGACTAGATGGAATAGCACCTATTATATGTTGGAGCGCTTAATGGAACAGAAAATGACATTGTCGTTGTTTTTTACCGAATTTGGTGGGATTATCAATTTAAAAGTTGATCAATGGTCTATGATAGAAAGCATACTTAGGCTTCTTCAACCTTTCGAAGAAATAACAAAAGTTATAAGTAACAAAAAAATCTTTAATTTCAGAAGTAATACCTACTGTTTCTACATTGAAAAGCTACTTGGAAAAAAGTGATAGTGGAGAATTTTTTGGAGTGGGTACCATGAAAGAAACGTTAACAAAAGGACTTGCGGAACGTTTTTCAGAAATTTTTGAAGATGAGTTTTACTTTTTAGCCACTATTTTAGATCCCAGATTCAAAACAGCCCTTTTTAAAGATGAAGCAACCACCAATAAAGTAAAAAATGTACTTAAAAGTAAAATGCAACAAATAATAAATAAACCTTCTGAAATTACTGAACCACAAAGTTTCGATAAAAAGGATTCCCTCTCACAAACTGTGCATTTATCATTTTGGGAATGCTTTGTTTAAATTGCTACAAGTGAAAAAACAAAGTAAAAATCCTTCTATTGAAAATGATAGCCTCACATCAGATGTTAAAACTTCAGTTGTATTACCACTTATCTCAAGAAAAGACAATCTGTTAGTTTGGTGGGAAAAAAACCATAATAAGTATCCAACACTATCAAAGTTAGTTAGAAAATACTTATTTGCACCTGCCAGCAGTGTTTACTGTGAACGATTATTTTCTGAAGCTGGACAGAGAAAACAAACATATTACAACCAGATAATGCCAAAAAACTCTTATTTTTACACCATAATTTGCCCATACTAAATTTCGATTACAAATAATAATGTATCACTTTTATAAATTATCACTTATAACTGAAGCATATTAAAATAACATTAAATGAGCATTGGTCATCATGTATTTTTACAACTAGTAATACTTTACCTACTATTTTTCATAAATTTGAAAAATTCGGCCGAATACTTAAAAGTATTCGGCTGAAACCGAATATTTGGTTTACATACCGAATAGTCGATTCGGTATTCGGTCAATCCCTATTCAGGTCTCACAAATCTGAAAAATCGGAGTGAAAGGAAGAGACAAAAAAATCAAAACAGTACTACACAATCAGAAGGTATTACAACTAAACTATTCAAGACAGCCATACTCAACAAGCGGGCATGTGGCCTGGCGACCTTTTATGTGCGATCCGAGACCTCAGAGAAAGAATCTACTAGAGAGTACATTCCTTTGTTATATTGTTGAAAAGCCAGTCCCAGAATCAGCTCGGATTTGGCGCTTTAGAAACTGTCTGTTTTGGCGGTGATCGCTTTCTTGGCAACTTCGATTTCATTCTTGCAATAAAAATAAACGTAAGTAAACCAAAGCAAAACCAAACTGTTGCTCCTTCTAGGATTTAATCTCAGAGGAAGGATAGAAATAAGTTATGAGAGTCCCACCCCTGTGAAAAAAGGATTGTTTAATCTTCTGGATGGATTTTCTTTTTCTGTTTTTGCTGCTGTATTTTATTTTAATGTTATAAAATGGCTTTGTCCTTGTAATAAATGTTACTTAAATTATATTTTTGAAGTGAATACTTCTTTAGGCGTGTTGGGCATTTTTTGAGATGGGAAAAAACGGAGGGGGGGGGGACATTTGCTATAGAAATCTATATATTTACATTACTATACAAGTATGTGTTGCGGCCCTACTAACGTCGCAAATTTACGTTTGCGGCCCGCGATAATAAAAGGATGAGTATGGCTGATTCAAGATGTTTAGCATGCATAATAATTTTTTTTTAAAAGAAATTTCTTATTGATTAAAATTTAATATCTCAAACTGATTTAAAATTTGAGATTTTTTGAGTTTGACATCCTTGGATCTTTGCGAATAATTGTTCCAAAAAAAAAAAACAAAAAAAAAACCATAATTAATCATTTTAAGAAAAGTTGGTGTGAAATATAAACACAGTCACATTTTAACTATAATAGATGTTGCTGAATACTAATGAAACTTTCTTTGAATCTTTTTAGACTCCCAGTTGAAACACACCATCACAAACATTTGAAAACAGGAAGACTTGCATGAATATTTGGTTAGTATATTTTTTATTAAAAAATGCCTTGTTTTTTAGAATAATTAGTTTGTTGTGAGATTGCAAAATTTGCACTGATTTCATTATGAAATTCTAGATTAATTTTAAATATCAGATCTTATGTTTTTACTCAAATTTTTTGGAGCAGAGTGGGAAGGGAGATATAAATGGCAATTTATTTACTAATGTATAGTTTATAAATCTTAGAAGTTTATACTTTGTAAAATAACAGTACAAGACCTAATTTTTTTTAACATAATATTTAATGTATAATGTAACACATCAAAAATATTTTTTTTCTCTTAAGGTCCAAATCCAAACGGCTCACTTTATGACTTATTTTTTTAATTCTTTTTTTGTTCAGAAACGCATGAAATTTACAGGTATTCTTATTCAGAAATTTTGTAATTGAAAGACGTTTTCCATTTTTCAAATTTCCAATGCTGCAGCACAAAAAAGGTCAGAAACATGTCATCACATGACACAAATCACTTATAACTCAATAAGTGATTTATTGATAAAAAAAAAATGGAAAACTCATTTAGATTCCAAATCCCTTCCATGATCAGACCTGCTAATTTTATGCTTTTGTGTTTAAAAATGAGTCAGAAAGTTTCGTGTTGTTGAGCAGATCATTTGAGAACCAAGAGTAAAAAAAAAAAAAAAAAAAAACAGAAAAAAAAAAAAAAAAAAAAAAGTTATATACATGAATTTCTGAGTTTTAAAAAATAAAGATAAAACTGACTTGTTTTTTTATGTATTTCTTTATCCGTAACTATGGTGTAGCAGGAGAAGCTGCTAAAGTTAAGATTATTAACTTTAAAGGATTTTGTAAATTTTTAAACATAGAAAACAAACATTTAAAGTTCATCATGTCGTATCTTCAAAACATGTATAAGCATGAGATTTCTATATTTTGCATGTATTTTTGTTTCTGTACTTTCGTATTAACTGCATGCCAGCATTTTGCTAAGCGTTTCACTCATTTATTTGTGAAATCATG
Organism: Maratus michaelseni; assembly: GCA_963931845.1. Classification (NCBI taxonomy): domain Eukaryota; kingdom Metazoa; phylum Arthropoda; class Arachnida; order Araneae; family Salticidae; genus Maratus; species Maratus michaelseni. The sequence continues at coordinate 14,223,708 of OZ007599.1, read as the reverse complement.
TATGTATTAATTATGTATCATCGATGTATTCATATGTATGTGTGATGTAGTGGAAAGTTCTGTAATTTGGTTTGCAACCAATTGATGTATTTTAATAAGTGCAACTTGGCACCATTAAGGCTGTTCTCAAATCCAAACAGGCTACTTTATGACACATTTTTTAATTCATTTTTGCTTACAAATGCATGAAATTGGTAGGTGTTTTTATTCAGAAACTATGTAATCTAAACACGATTTCAATTTTTTAGTAAAGGCAGATCTTTTAGAAAAGATTGTCAAAGTCAGCATTTTCAACCAAATTACCAAGGTGGTTGGCAGTAAAGTGCCAAAAAGTGTCGCCACATGACCGGAAGCACTTATAACTTGATAAGCAGGGTTGCAAAAAAGCCGGCTAAAATTAATAAAAGCCAGTTCCAGCGGCTTTTATTGGTTTTAACTGGCTTTTTTTGGCCGAAATTGGCCTTTTTTGGTCAAAATTGGCTTTTATACGTTGAAGCAATTTATTTATAAACTGTAGATTTTTAAGTATTTTTTAACTAATTTAAAAGACATTTTATTGAGTTAGGATTTAATAAATAACTTAATTTCTCAATAATGAAGACATTAATATTGGAATAACACATAGCAAACTGGTGATTTGAGTCAGAATTGTAAATATGTTACCTAAATTTTAACAAGGCATACTTAGTGCTTAACTATTGCTATATTTTTTAAATAAAAGCTTTTTTTTTATTATGATTAATTTAATTTACACTTTTTTTTCAGTTTTACTTCTTTAAATAATTAAATAGGACAACAGTTGTTTAATTACATATTTTATTACTCAACTAATTTTAAAGGCTATTAACCCACTAGTAGAAATAATGCAACATGACAGTGGGTATTGCAGATTTTTGAAGATTAATCTAATAGCTTAAAAAATACTGTACTTAAAAAAAAAAAAAAAAGCAAAATTTTACTTTGTCATTGGATTACTGTTATCTTCTTACTGTATTTTCTTTGTAATTGAAAATTTTGCTTATTTAATGGGTTACTATTATTTCTTGTGATAGTAGACATTGTTGCGTCATAGATATATTTTGTTTTGCTGTAGATTGATACACACACAAATTAGTTACTGGGGCTATTGATAGGCAAGTTTTAATATTTCTCATATCTTTAAAATCATACATACAACAATTTAATAAAATTACCATTTTCCACTGTTAAAAACAGTAATATGAATAACATTTGCTTTTCATTTCAATAAGTTTTATTTTTTTATTTTTTTAACTGTTCTCTCTTTTTTTATACACTTACATCTACTAAAATCTCCTCAAATATTATATATTCATTCTAATTCCTCATTCAACGTTGATCATTCCATAATTTAATCTCATCATATGGACTTATCTGGCATGAGATTTATAATTGTTTAGTAAAAAAAAAAAAACATATTGAAATATATTTTTATAAGACATTAGAATACTGATTACTAACTAAATATGGATGCTCTCAAGTATTATATATGCTAATTTCATTTATTAATAATATAAATTATTAAGTTTTAATTCACAACAATTTTAAAAGTAAAAAGCAGTATATGTAAGAATTTTTCATTTTGATGGTGATGTTTTGTTATTGTTTAATTAAATATAATCTTTAAAATGAACCGATTTAGTAGTTATTTCGTTATTTAAAATAATAATTGTGTCCTTAAACTGCTGCACCATATGATATTAAGAGAAAATGCATTGAAAAAATGTTATGCTGCATAGTTAAGTGCAATACATCAATTTCAACTGACGTTATATTCACCAGCCGAGAAGGATAATTAAGAAAAATAATGTAAATAAATGAATATCCAAGATTTTTTTTTTCTATTTTCATTTATATTGTAATTTTTTTGTGTTTAAATTTACTGATAGTTGACACTTAGGTGAGTGGGGCTTTTCCAAAATTTTTTATTGTATTTATTTTGATATTCCAATGGCAACATTCTTCCATTTGTTTATTTGGCATTACTGTTTGGTGATAATTAATTTTTCTTGAAACGTGGTCGACGGGATAATGGAAAAATCATTTGATTCCAAATCTTCCATAGTCAAGAGTCTGTGCTAGTCACATGGGCTAATGTTAATCCTATGGGAGTGTTAGTTTGAAATTTCTTGTTTGCATTTCAATATTTGTTTATCTTGTTTGTATTTCAATATACAATGGTTCCGTTTTTATTTTTTAAGTACGTAACCCTAAAAATTAAGAATAACAATAGCGAAGGACATAATGAATGATTGTTATTCAAATGAATCATCCCGGCATACACAAAAGCATTGCTGTTTACTTTCTTGCTATTTTTGATCAATTAAAACCAGAACTTTTGTAAAACAAAAAGAATTTTAAGAGCCTTGACAACTATGCTTTTGTGCATGCCTGAATGATTCATTCAAATATCAAAATCATTCATTATGCCCATCACTAGAAATCACATGCAAAAAATTAAGAAGAGGAGGGGGGGGGGGGAGTAACTTACAATTGCTTCATTGAAGATTAATTCAGTTTTCATATAAGACATTGGATGTAAAATGTTTTAACCTAACAATACGTCATTTTGTGTGATTCGTAAAATGTTATGTAGTAAAACAGTGTTATTATTTTATTATAGGTGCTGCTCGAAGAAATCAGCTCTTACTATTGCAGTGATAATGGAGTAGAATAATAAGAAATTTGTCCTGTTCCAAAGAATTTTTTTTTTTTTTTTTTCAAATAAAATAAAGTCACTTCTTTTTTTTTTTCCTTTTTCTGTTATAGTTATATTCTGTACCACCTAGTACTGTCACCTAGTTACTAATATTGCTGATAAGGAAAAAAAGACTTACATTTTTATTAAAACTTTTATTCAGTAGTAGAGCTGACATGTTTCAAAAATGATATAGCCTAATGAGAAAGCATGCAATAATTTTTAGCATTAATCTAAATCATCTTGCAATATTTAAAACTTAAAATTTTTCTTGTTTTTCTAAAAATGCAAAATTGAGGTAGCAGTCAATTTGTAAATTTCCCTTTGTATCTGAAGCTCACAGAATTGAAATAAGTTTTTGATGTAGGCAGACTTTGACTAAAAAATAATTCTGAGTGTTTCTTTCATACAGTGAGTTAATTGGAGTAATATTTTTGTACTGATAAAAAAAAATTAAAATTAGTTCAATATGCAAAATAGATTTTAAAACATTTGTCTAATAATTTTATCAAAATAAACAGAATAAGAAATTTATTAATTTGTGTTAACAACTTTGCGACGAGCGTCCCACACATAATTTTGAATCTGATTACTAGTATTTACAAATGGAAACCTCTGCCTAATTTAATTGAAGAAATTTTATGATAAAATAAAGAAAAAAATATTCTAAAATATTGGTATGAAAAATTAAAGATTTTATGCATGATGTGTAATGTATGTGTGACATTTATCACAAAGATTTCTTTTTTTCCCAAGAAAAATTTATCTACCAAAAGTCTTTATCCTCTGCAAGAAAGATTTGTTAAATTTAAATAATATGGGAGAAATAACAAATCTATTAGCCTCTTGTTGCAAAATACTGGAGGATTTAGAAATTTCTCACAAGATAAAATTATCAAACTGATTTTAAATACCATATTTACTTGTGTATAATGTGTACCATGTTATTTTAACTTAAAAAAAAAAAAAAATCTGTAGAAATCATGATTTACAATCTTTTCTCAAATCTAAATTACTTTTGTATGTGCTCATATATATTTTGCTCTCTTATTAAAATATCATAAAATAAGGTTTCTGCAATATGTATATATTCTTTGTGAAAATGTGTGTGGTTTGATGTATACAATTAGAAATATTCAGTGTATCATGTATGTGTATACTGGATTTTAGACCTGAAATTTTTGTAAAAATGTGTGCATTATGCAGGAGTAAATATGGTAGATTTTTTAATTTAGCTATGAGATTTTAGTCAATTACAGCAGACATATTTCATTCGAAATATTAAAAAAAATTAGTCGATGCTTTGATAAAAATATTCCAATATAAATATGGCAACAGTCCCCAAAGCAGAATATGCTTAAGAGTGCGACATACATTGCAGAACAATGAACTTCTCTGCAGAACAATGAACTTCTCTGCAGAACAATGAACTTCTCTGCAGAACATTTCAAATTTCATTTTCAACACAATTCACTATTCAATCATTTGAAAAAGCACTAAATTTGTCTGTCAATCACCAGAAAAACTTCATCAATCGTTCGTTGAAAAAGATTGTGAAATTCATTAATTGGTCGCAGGAAAAGCTCACACAATTTGTCAGTCGGTCATGGGGAAAAATCGTGAAGTTCTTCAGCTGCTGCAATTTAAAAAAAAAAAAAAACATGAATTTCGTCAGTGGATTATCGGAAAAAAATCTGAAATTCACCGGTCCAGTCACATAAAAACCCGGCAACTTTTACCAATCGGTCGCAAAAAAGTGACAAAATTTGCCATCCTGTAGAAAGAAGATATTGCAAAATTCACCTATCAGTCGCAGGTCAAAAAATGTGAAATACGTTTATCAACCGAATGATTTTTGATTGAAATTTCATGTTTTTTGCCAAGAAAAAGCGCAAAAATTTCTCAATCGGTTGTGGGTAAAAACCATGAAATTTGTCAGTAAATCGTCGAGAAAAATGGGAAATTCGTCGATTAGTAGCGAAAAAAAAAAACACAATTTTCTCCAATTGGTCACAAGAAAAAACTGCAAAATTTTCCAATCGGCAGAAAGAAAATATCGCAAAATTTGGCTATCAGTTACAGCTGAAAAAAAACCCCACTAAATTAGTTGATCAGTTTTGGGAAATCCCTCGATTTTTTTCAATCAATTCCAAGATAAAGCGACAAAATTTTCCAATTGATAAAAAGAAAATAATGCAAAATTCGCCTATCAGTTGCAGGTTAAAAAACTAAATTAATCAGTGGATTGTCAGAAAAAAAAAATCACAAAATTCGTCAATCAGTCGTGTAAAATCCCACAATTTTTTCCATTCTGTCACAAGAAAATCCGCAACATTTATCGATCAATAAAGAACATATCGCAAAAGTTAACAATCGGTTGTGGATTTTTAAAAAAAATCGAGACATTCGGATATTAGTCGCTTGAATAAAAAAAAAAAAATGCAATTTTTGCCCATTGGTCCTAAGACAGAGCTGAACAAATTTGCCAGTCAGTGAAAAGAAAATATCAAACATATTTAAAATTCGCCAATCAGTCGCGGATTAAAAAAATGCGAAATTCGTCAGTGAAGTGTTGGAAAATATCTCGCAATTCTCGAATTAGTCGTGGGAAAAAAATTGCGGAGTTCGATGATTGGTTCTGAGAAAAAAAAATGTGAAATTCGCCAGTTACCAGAGAGAAAAATCTCAAAAATCGTCTATTACGAGGGAAAAAAAAGCGAAATTCGTCATTCGATCGGAGTAAAATTGTGAAAATCGTCATTTCTTTGGTTTTTGTGTGTGTTAGCGTTTTACGAAATGTCTTTAGCATTTCTATACAAGATGAAATCTCACTCTTACATATACAAGAAAATCTCTCTGTGTTTTATTTTTTTATTCCCACAGAACATTTGTGATCAGTTGAAGGTTCATTGCAGAACATTGCAAAATATTCGTTTTGGGGGGGGGGGGGAATAATATACTGATATTAATGGAATGAAACATTTAGTATTTTTATCTACAGTTGTCTTTACCAAAATTATTAAGCACCCTCGTATTTTTATCATAACTTATTTCAAAGTGTTAGCAGGCCCATGCTGGATGTCTTGAAAGGGCGGTGGACAGAGGGTTATGTTGGCACTTTCATATTAAATCATGTGCCATCAATAAGGGTGGTTCAGGCAGAGGGTGCAAGGGCACGTATTCCTAAGTACCAGCAGGAGCCTGAATATTAGTCGTAGTGTCTGATGTTTAGTAATAGTATTCAAGTAATAGATATCGAATTTATATAAAAAAAATGTTTAATTAAGAAAGAAAATATAATAGTTTATAAAAATTCAATGGCGGTGTATTTTGTACATCAGTGGAGACTTACTGATAAAAATAATGAAAAAGTAGAACAAATTTTGAACTTCAACATTAAACATTGAAGGATGTTTAGGAAGAGAGTAAATGAAGCGCAAGTGTTCAACACACAATTATTTTAGAATTCACAACTGCTGTCTGTGTCTTTAATGGTTAAGTTATTACAATTAAAATGACAGCAAACTAACAACTCGACTTTTAATTAAACAATTTGCTTTAAAAAAATGAGTTTTTAAAAAACTAAACTGCTTTGTTTTTCAGTAAGTTTCAGAATTGAAACTTTCATAGTATAGCAATTGTTATGCTATGCAAGTTAATAGGTAATCATGACAATTAGAATAATTCTTACCGGAAAAGCCAAAGTATATAAAGCACTTATCTTCATCAATGAAAATATTTCCTAAAACTTGTATCATTTTTATTAACAGATATTAAAAGTTAAAATAATAAAAGTAACATATAAAGTATATTTTAAAAATAAGATTTCTCTATTTTCATTGTTGAAGACAAATTCCTTTATATTTTAACATTTTCTGCAAGAATTATTCTAATTTTCATATAGATATACTTAAGACATGCAAGGAAACAATGTCATTTCATTGGAAATACAGTCTTGGCTGAAAGTATTCAGCACCCCCATATTTTTAATATATTTGTAAAAGTAATAGTTATATACAAATATTTAACTGCATATCATTTAGGAATTTTCTTTTTAAGTTTATGATTTGTAAAAAAAAAAAAAAAAAGACAGTTAACAAGCAACTCGTCTTTTAATGAAGTCATTTTCTTTAAACACCTACTTTTTCAAAACTATAAATTACTTTGTTTTCTGGAAGTTTCATTGTTATGTCATAAGTTAACAGATCATCGTGGAAATTGAAATATTTCTTGCAGGAAATGCCAAGATCTCTTCAGCAGCATAAATATTTCTTAAAATTTATTTTTGTTATTAACACATGTTAAAAAATAAAATAATAAAAATTATATATAAACGTATTTTTTTTTTTTTTTTTTTTTTTACATAAGCTTTCTTTATTTTCGTTTTTGAAGACTAAGTTCATTTTGTCTTTTCTTACAATAATTATTTTCTTGATTATTTATTAACTGGCTTAACAAAACAAAAAAAATTAATTAAAAAAAAAGTTTTTTAAAGAAAATAGCTTAATTAAAAGATGAGTTATGCGTTTGCTATCTTTGAAAAAAAATAAAAAACTTATTTTTTAAAGAAAATTCTTAATTGTATACAATTTAATATTTGTATCCATCTATTATTTTTACCAAATATATTATAAATATGGGGGTGCTCAATACTTTTGCCCTAGGCTGTATTTCTGATGAAATTTCTTGGATATCTTAAGTATATCTATAAGAAGTACTGAGTATCAATGAATAGACATGCATTAGACGTCTTATAAACGCATATCAGATGTCCCTGGATATCTACAATCCAAGTCTTAAGCACGGCTATAAGACATACTGCATGTCGAAAAGTGATCTATGCTTGGATGTCTTATAGACGTGGTCTCATAGACTACCTGGATATCTTGGACGTCTAATAGAACTCAGAGAGATCACACATAACATCTCCATAAGAGGTGAAAAGGGTGTATCATGGATATTTGTAGACTTCTTATAGATGTGTCGGTTTTCTTGGTTTTACAGCTTGTAGATGTCTTATAGATGGGTGTGTGCTGTTTGGGTCCAGAGGTATAATTCAAAGGGAACTTGGAGGACTTTGCACCCACGACGGATTTTACATTCACCAGGTGCCATTAGCGTACATGGCTTCGTTGAATTAATTTTTTTTGGTGCACATTGTGCTTTTAGTATATATTTTTTATATATATATATTTTTTTTGGTGCAGTAAAATTAAAGTTCTTTAATGCCTTTTTTGTGCAAAAATAGAGGATTCTATTAATTGCTTTTTATTATTTCGCTATGCACTATGCTAGATTACTGTTGCTGCTGAGGAATTAATCTTGTGTGGATGGTGGGAAGGGCTTGTTCAGTTCTGCTTCACGTTAGTGTGAAATTAAGTCTATGTTATCAATTAACCATCTGATCACTGTTTTGGCTTTTGCTTCTACATGTTTGTTTTGAGCTAGCTGTTTGTGCCAAAGTTGCTCGTTGTTTGGTGTTATGCCTACCAGATAGAGTGCTTGTGTGAGTGAACAGGCTATGAGGTAGTGTTTGGAAGTTCCCATCAATCCACACTCACAATCTGGCGTTTCCACCAGTGTGAAGCTGTGCAGATATGCTGGAAACGCGCCATGGCCTGTGTAGACTTGAGAAAGTAGTTTGCACCTTATTAATCTGTGTGTATCCCCTTTAGGGAAGTACCTGTGTGTCAGCCTGCCTGTGTCCCCGTAGTCCCACTCGAACTGCCATTGCTTAATTGTTAGCTCTTTCAGGGTTCTCTTAAGTTTTGTTATTGGTTTCTCCATGTGGTAAGGGATTGCATTGTATGGGTTTTGTGCTGCTTGTTTGGCCAATTCGTCAGCATCCTTGTTTCCTTGGATGCCCACGTGAGCCTTGTCCCAGCTGATTTTAAATTTATTATTTGATTTTTTTACTGTTTGTTGTATTGTATCTATTATTTCAGTTACGTTAAAGGGTCTGCTTAATGCTTGTATTGCTGACATGCAGTCCGAGCGTATGCTGTAATCTTGCCCTGTGGTATTACCCCATTCTGTGGCTTTCAGTATGGCCAGTAGTTCGGCTTGGAAGACACTGTTGCACTTTCTTAGTGGCACCGATCATGTCTTTATTTTTTGTTCATTTTTGTATGATACGAAAGCCGAACCCGTAGCGCTTGATTCCAATTTCGAACCGTCTGTGTATACGACTATGTCTCTTTGATTGTGTCCTAATCTTGGTTCTACTGTTTCTGCTGGGTGGTTGTGCCAAACGTTGATCTTTTTAACATAGTCCGTGTGATGGATAGTTGTGTTGTATATGTTTACTGTTTTGCGTAATCTTGAGATAGTGCCGTAGGCTGCTTCGTATTGTACTTGAAGGTGAATTGGAATTAGGCCAGATAGAACCTGAAATACCGCTGTTGAGGCTGTCCTATAAGCTTTGACTATGGCCAATGCAAAGTGCCTTTGACAGCTAGATAATACTTCCTTGCCGCGTCTATTCAGGTTATGTCCCCATATTGGGGTGGCGTATGTAAGTGTTTTCTCCACTACTGACCTATACCAAATTTTAATTATGTTGGGTTGTAGACCCCATCCCTTAGAGACCATCCGTCCCATCATCCAAAATGATTTTCTGATTTTCTTTGTTTGTTGTTGGCAATGTGGGAGCCAGTTTAGATTCTTGTGTATCATTACCCTAAATATTTAATTTGTTCTTTGACCTCTAACTTTTTACCGTTGAATTCTATGCCCTCTATGTTGTATGAATTTTCGGTTGGGAGATTCCCTGTGTGTCCTCTATTTAGGTACAGTAATTCTGTTTTGTCCCAATTTAATGTCAATCTATTGTTTGTTATACACTCGTCAAATTCTTTTATTATTTTATTTGCTAATTTTATAAGTTCTTCTTTTGTTTTGATCATAAGATTAGTATAAAATCGTCTGCGAAAGCCTGAATCCTGACATTTATACCCCATTGCTTCTTAAGTGCTATATCTGCTATTAGCAGCCACAGAAGTGGTCCCAGGCAGCTGCCTTGTGTGCATCCGCCGAATGTTTGCCTTGTTATTTTTATACCATTTTCTTCTAATGTTACGTATCTATCTTCCAGAAAACTAATGATCCAATTAATTATGTGGGGCAGGGAGATTGTTTTAGTGTTTTGGCTATTATCGGCCAACTTATATTGTCAAATGCGCCCTTAATGTCCATAGAAATTAGCAGTGTTTGATATTTTTCCTCTTTGTCTTATTTAATTTTGTTAATAAGTTCGTCTAGTGCTTGTTCTGTTGATATTCCCTGTTTGAACCCGTATTGTGTGGCGCTCCAGAAATTACTAGTTGTTAGATGGTGGTTTATTCTACCATGTATTATTCTTTCTAATATTTTGCTGAATGCTGGTAGTAGGCATATTGGTCTGTAATTTTTTGGATCTTTGGTGTCTTTACCAGCTTTGTGGAATAGTACTACGGTACCTATTTTGAAAGATTTTGGGAAATAGTTAAGTTTGAGGCATGTGTTGAAAAGCGTTAGTAAAAGTTGTGGTTCTGCATTGTGTATTCTTTTAATTAAATTATAATCTATGTAATCATACCCTGGTGCCTTGTTCTGTTTTAGATTTCTTATTATTCGGTTTAATTCCTGTTTCGTTATCACGGGGGGCCTTGAGTCATTAAATCTGGGAGGGGCTGGTATAAGTTTATGTTCTGTTGACGGGTCTGTAAGAAACAGGTTATTTAGAAAGTGATTAAGAGTTTCCTTTATTGTTACTGTTTTATTATCTGGTAAGATGTTTACAAGTCTTGGGGTTTTCGTAACTTTTCCCGAGGCTAGTAGTTTATACTGGGACCCGTATCTGTTTGTTGCGTCCTCACAGAATCTTTTCCAGGTTTTAATTTTTGTTTTTTGGACTATTTTTTTTAGTTTTGCTCTTTCTTTTTTGTATTCTATGTGTTGTTTAGATTTTAGCTCTTCGTCTTTTTGTTTTTGATATCGCCTCCTGAAGGCCCTGACTCTGTTTCTTGCCGTTTTAATTTCATCTGTCCACCATGGTGGGGCTGTTATATCGAGTGTTGATCGTTTTTTATAACAGTTAATCGCTACGGTTGTGATTTCATTTTGGAGTCTGAGGGTAATATTATCTAGTTGGTCTATTTCCGATAAATATTAATTGTATATTAAGTAAAATCGGAATTTTATGTGGAAATGGAGTTGGGCTTCATTGATTTTTGCACAGGTTGACCGAGCCGGGAAACCGCGAAATTACAAACGGCCCGGGTCGAAGATTTAATTTCTGCATCGGGCTGGGCCTGGAAATTCCGTCCTGTGCAGACCTTTACCCGTCGCCCTGATTCCTACGTTCTCAAGCGATTACAGGAGTGGTGCCTTAACTTATAGTGTCTAGAAGTTTTATTCTAGACACTGTACCTTTCCCACTTGGACACGGAGGGCCCCATAACATCTTTTATACATTTCTTGCATATTTTACTCAGAAACAGAGGATGATTATAAATTAAATGGTTTTCTAGATAGCTTTTAAAAGACCTTAATGTAAACAAAGAATTACATATTTTCAAAAGATGAAAAAAATGGTGGAAAGTGCGAATTAGTGATTTTATTTAAAGAATTATACTTTTTGCTCTGTCTTTTTTAAGATATGGCAATAAAAATCATTTAAACTATGTATTCAGGATACCAAAATTGCTTTCTCAATGGATAATCAGAATTTAATATTAAACTATTAATTGATAAAAGCATATTTAAAATATGTATATTACTCTCTTTATTTTAATTTATATTTTGTACTTTTTAGTCTTTAAAATATTTCATTGCTGTTGTTTTACAGCCAGTTGGCATATATTATCAAGGCATATTTTATGGCGAACATCTTCAAATACTTTTTTTATATTTTAAAGCAAATTTTTTAATTTTAAAAAACTTAAATTTTTCATAAATTGATATCTTTTATCATTTCAGAATTTTTTCTTTTAATTGATATATAAGCTGTATGCACCTTTTTTTCCCCCTTTAAAAAAACAAGAACGAAAAATCATGCGTCAAACATAGATTATCTAACACTTTCCAACGCTTCCAAAATAATTTTACAAATCATCGTTTAATAAGGTGAAAGATAACATCTAAGTAAACAATTTGGAAAATGCATAACATATTTAAAAAGGTAATTTCAGGAATTTCCAAATATTTCCAACATATACGATATTCGGAAAAATATCCGAATACTTTTATTCAGCCCTGTATATGATCTATAGATTTGTATATATACTACATAGGATGCTAAATTTTAGTTTAGTTAGGAAACGCGTAGCACAGTTTAAAATCTTCTTCTGGAGTTTCTGTGAATAACGGAAATGTGTTCGCGAACTTTTGTGCTGCCCTGTATATGATCTACAGAATTTATACCCACCAAGTAATAGACAAAAAGTGAGTTCAATTTAAAATCGCGTTCAGCAACTTAAAACGAACTTCCAGGAATTATTGTTAACAGACAGTAGAGAATACTTTTGTGTGCCCCTGTAAATGAACGATGACTGCTATACACACAATATTCTGTAGTAAGCCTGTTGTAATGCACCTTAGTGATATATATAAATTTTAATGCGTTTAAAATAGTGAAACATTATTTAATTAAACTGCAAACGATTTTTCTCCATAGACGTAATATAACGGATTTCTTTTGACTGTCCCTGTAGAGTAACTATAAGTTCTATGCACAGCATATTCCATATTAAGCTTCTTGTAATGCACCTTAATGATATATATCAATTACAATGTGTTTGAAATTGTGTAACATCATTAAAATAAACCGCAAATGATTTTCCCCCATAGACCGTAATGTAACGGAATTCTTTTGCGTGTCCCTGTAAGAAAACTATAAGTGCTACACACTTCAGTTGAAATAGGGAACTTGCTATAGATAACGACAATAACATATAAAAATTGCAGGGAAATCCGAGCATATTTACGGGAGTTAGAGTACGACAGACGGCAGACGGACATATGGTAGACGGCCAGACAAACCGAAGTCATAAACACTTTTCAACTAGGTTGGAAAGTGTTAAAAAGAACAAAACAGAGCTATCATTGATTTGGTTTAATTTTTACTGGTATTTAGTTGATTGAAACCAAACTTTTTGCCTCTATTGCATAGATACCTGTATATTATTCTTATGCATTATAAAGTATGTCTTGGGATGCATTATAAAAGAGTGTTCTCTTTCATTTTTTTAATTAAAGATCCGTGAAACATTAAAGATAGTGCCAATTGAATGGAATAGCTTAATAAAAATGTATAGAAAATTCTAAATAATATGAACGTCAAATTCACCTTATCAAACATATAAAACACAATGTAAACACATTGATAATTTGTGTTACTGAATAGGTGCAATAATTTAAATAACAGTTTTAAAACATTAAAACTATAAGATGTCAAAATACATGAGCTTTCGGCTAAACATTAGCCTTCTTCAGATGATAACAAGCAGTCGAGAAACGCAGCTCCGAAGGAGTGCACTGGACAGGTCGAACCTGGACGAAACCAACCAACTACGAAATGGAGGTAGTGAAGGAAGATCGGATGATACCACTAAAAGCTGGGGGGGGGGGGGTCAGCAAAAACCAAAAACCCCAGTGACGCCAAGTACATTATACCAAATACGAGGGATCTGATAAGACAATACATCATTGCATGTATTATCCCCTCTTTTCAAAATTTCTAGGGACTCTCTGATTATGCAACTATTATACTGTGAACTTTGTGAAATTATTTTTGCTTTGCTGAAAAATACATCAATATCTTTAGCTTGATCAGGGGCGTGCCTAGCATGGGGGGGTGTTGGGGGTGTCACACCCCCCCCACTTATTTATAAGAGTTGGTAAAATTAATAGAATAGTTGGTAAGTGGGAAAGTTAAGAACACTCTGCAAAAAAGTCCCTCCCCTGTCGTCAGTTTCATTTCAATTCTCTGTTGGCCATCTTTAAAGGGGAAAATAAAGCGCTTCTCACACAAAACGGAGGATTGAGTATGATTCTGTGTGGGAGGGAGGGGGTGTCAGAGAGCGGGGGTGATGTCCAGGGCTAAGATAGACAGACAGAATCAATTTTTTGATAACTTGAGACTTTGGTGAAAGGAAGGGGGGGGGGTTGCAATCTCTATTGTGAGTTTCCCCATCTAGCATCTTTAATTGCTCCTTTCTGCTACGGACTGATTCTTAGAATTTGGTAACCTGACCTGGTAAATAAATTTTTCAGTGCAGATGAATCATTTGCTAGACAAGATGGACTATGCGAGCGGATTCAGTCAGAGCGATTTTACCGTCCTATTATGCCCTCATCCACACTCTGCAAATTATTTCTGAAGACATGAAGGTTGACAAGGATGCTCGAGCTATGGTGGCAGAGTTAAGAAGCAAAATGATGTCATATGATTTCATTGTTTGTATACTCATAATGAAAACAATTATGTTTAAGACCAAGTTAGCAACAGAGCAATTGCAACGTGAAAACCTGAACATTTCAGAGGGAATCGACATAATGCAGAAAACTTACTAAAGCATTCGGAAACTCAGGAAAGATGACGCAGCGGCAATAATGAACATTCTTAAGGAAGCTGACAATGAACATCTGCGAGACACATGGAATAAATCAAGATTATGAGTTCAATTTGCGTCACAGGCGACGGAGGTCTCCATCGAAGATCGACGAAAATCCCGAAACTGCAGTTCTATTTACACAAAAGGACTATTTTAAAGCGGAAATTTTGAAGGCGGTAGATTGACTTACAACTGCATTTGGAGATATTCATAAGTTGGTATTTGAGAAAGTTAAACCACAGGCATGTCTCCTTCCATCTAGGATCAAGTATAGCTCTACCGAGGAAATTTCAAAACTATGTCAACTATTCCCTGATGATCTCAAAGGTGTAGATAATTTGGAATGTGAAATTGATCTCATGTCTTCAGAAATAGCTAGTTTTGAATCGGGTACAATTGGCACTGCAGTGCAAAAACTTGTGGGGAAGGTATCCTAACATTTGTATCCTAACTTTTCTTTGGCCTACAAGTTGGCCTCAATTATTCCAGTAACTGTGGCAAGTAAGGAAGGAAGTTTCAGCAGGTTAAAGTTAGTAAAAAATTACTTGCGTACCACCATGTCGGAAGAGCGACTGGACAAACTGGTGTTATTAACCTGTGAAGCAGACATAACTGACATGTTGGATTTAGACAGTGTAGCTGGAAAATGGGCTGTTCTGAAAGATTAAAACGCATACACTTACATTACACAACAGCATTTGATTTTATTTATAGAAGCATAAATTCCGAGAAGTACTTCAACGTTCTTAAATTGTTACTTTTTAGAACTGGTTAATGTACGGTACATCCGTACACATTTCCTTTTAAATCGTAAGCAGAATCCTAATTAACAACAGCATTCTTGACTCTACTTATATATAGACCGGGAGGCGGCAGCACAGACAATCATCTCATCGAGTTCACGGCTAAAATGTCAGAATTAGTTAAAACTTGATTCGCATATTAAAACGCAATCGGTCTGCCAAGTCATATCTTGGTGGAAAACACCCGAAAACCCGATTTTAACGGTTAGCTCGTAGGTTTACCATTGTGTGTTCCTGCTCCCAGTCTTCCATGTTTTCATACCTTTGTGTGCAGGAAAACACAATGGTAAACCTACGAGTCAACCACTAAAATCGGGTTTTAAGGTGTTTTCCACCAAGTTATGACTTGGCAGACCGATTGCGTTTTAATATGCGAATTGAGTTTTAACTAATTCTGGAATTTCAGCCGTGAACTCGATGAGGTGATTGTCTGTGCTGCCGCCTCCCGGTCTAATAGTAAAAGAATAAAAATTTTTTGCACATACTGAATAACAGCATTTAATTTTGATTGTGGCAACAGACTGTGATTAGGCAGAATGCAGGTGAGCACTTAGGACTTTTAGTGATTTTATAAAATTCACACTACTGTAGAACAGTTGACTCCGTCGCTGAGGGGGGGGGGGAGGAGGGCTATCACAAAGTCTTTCTCACCCCCGATCGCGTACTCGGCAAAATTCAGTTCACACCCCCTTTACTAAAACAGCCTTCGGCACGCCCCTGAGCTTGATTTAATCTGGATAAAACGGTGGATAATTTACCTTTTCTTATGTCAGCTGTATGTTCTTTAATCCTTTCCTTTAATTTGCGAGTTGTCATGCCTATATATGAATATGTTTTAGAATTGCCATTAACTTTAAAAGGAATAATATATATGCCAGATTTATCGCCGTTATCAATGGGATCAATCATTCTATGTACCAGATATTTAAGCTTTGTTGGGGGCTTTGCGATAAGAGTAACATTATATTTCTTTAATGCGTATTTAATACGCTCAAAAAGTTGTGGGATATAATCAATACTCTGGAATTTTGAAGATTCTATATGTTTTTTAACTATTGTAGTTTGTTTATTTCTATACTCATAAATTAACTTATTAATAAATTTGTTAGAAAAACCATTTTCATTTGCAATCACTTTAATTTTGTTCAGTTCTTCGTTTAAATAAACGTCTGAACTAACCTCAAACGCCCTTTTGATATAAAACCGATATTGCGATACACCGGAATAGCTTAATATCTATCTCTTTTCGGGTTCAAACAATTAGGAAATGAAAACATCCTTTTAATTTGCATTGCAAATCATATATTTTTTAAATTTATATTAACACTTTATTGGCCGGTCACCAGTTAACTCTTGTCTGTTTCACCAAGCATAATTGACTAAGCGCGTGGCTTTTACCTTATTTCCAAAAGGAAACTGCATTTATATCAATTTGTGCATATTTCTTTTCGATTGTAAGAAATTTAATATTAAATCCGGACATTGTACGACGTATAAACTTGAAAAACCTATCTAGAAAACCATTTAATGAAAGACTTTCAGAAGAGGGCGGAGCTTTTACTGTTTTAAAGTCAAGATTTCATACAAAATAATGTATTAAAATATTTGCAGTCTAAAATTAAGAAACTAAAATAAGACTCTTTGATTATTACTGATTTGATTTGTTTCTAATAAGAAAAATTAAATTGTCAAACAATGGAACTGTCCAAAAACTGCATCTGAAAGAAAATATCCTGATTCTAATGACAAGTTTAGTGTTGTTTTATCACGAAAAGTCTGCGAATAAAGGCAGGTGTATCGTTCTCTTATATAGATTTCAAATTGTGCAAATTACAATTATATTCTTATAAATCTAAAACGCATACCGTATAATTGAGCAAGAAAATGTGTATTATAAATACACAGCTACTTTAAAACTTGGATTATCAACAACTTTATCTTTTCACGACAATCGGCCGCTAAGCCGATTCTAGCATAAAAAAGAGCTACATTGGGACACTTGCAATTTTAAGGTTCGAACGAAAGACTTATACTGTGAAACATGATCACAATTTTGCTTAGCAGTTTACTTTTATTCACTAGCAGCGTTCTCAGATATAGGGAAAAGTCCCTAGATCTAGGGAAATTCAAGTCTATTTGGGAATTTGGGGAATTCTTTCTTATTTCTAGGGAATTTTTAGAAGACTGACAATACTTTTCCAAAATCTAAGGAAAAGGGGAATTTTTTTTAGTCTCCTGGTTTTCTCTGAGAATGAACATGAGAAAGTGATAAATGTGACATCAGTAAGATTTGAAATTTCCCCCTGCCATGTTAAACCAATGGTCGCACATTCCATTCGTATTTGTCCAATATCTCCTCAGGAAATTAATATTTTTGACTTTTTTTTTTGTGTTCTCTTCTTCAAGGGTGTCTCTTATTTTCTGGATTGATAAAATATTTCTAAATTATATACTTTTTTTTCTAATTTAGTCAGCGAGATGTGAATAACACTAAATAACTCCAAAACTATTTAGAGTTTTAAAAACTGGAAAAGGCTGAAATAAAGTGCATGTTCTCATCTATTCATATAAATAAAAAAAATCCGTTTAAGTTTATTTAAACTCTAGATATTTTAAAAATAAGCTGAAAATTGCTGAAAATTTCATCCGCCCGCTAATATATAAATCAAAGCAGGAGACGGACCACAGTTGACCTTTGACATCGCATAGGTCAAAAGTCAAGGGATGAGGAGAACAGGATTCTAAAATAGTGTGTCTTTATAACTATACTTCGGGAAAGGTTAAGAAGATAGTGTGTACAAGGCGGGGAAAGCCTGTTAACACCCTTGGCTTAATTTGGTTGCCATATCGGGCGACATAGCACTCATTTCGGCGGCATAAAATTATTTTAGGTCTGCGTTTCCAGAAACCTTATTTCAGGGATGTTTTATTGTGTGTGTGTTTTTTTAAATTGAATTTAATTAGTTATTTAATTTACAATCTATCACAAATGCACATTACTTAAATTAAGATAACATGCGTCAATTTTCAAGATCTTTTGACCTCAGAAAGTAATCTTGAGTATTGAAATAGTTTGGAAGGAAAAAAAAATAATAATATTGCAATTTAACATCATATATATAACTTTTTTCTTATTTTTTAAAGCATAATATATTTTTTTCGTTCAGAATTTATTTTTAAGTAATACAAATATATTTCTAATCAGTTTTAAACTGATATGTAGGTGACAGGCGTAATCTTGATTAATTCCCATTTATATTTTTATGTAAAGTAATCTTAATTTAACAAATTTTAAAATCTATTATCTTTAATCAGCCAAAAAGGAAAGGTAGAATACGAAATAGGTAACAGGTCAAATTTTACTCTGATATCCACTTTTCACACGACTGAAGAGTTAAGCTAATAGTATAGTTATGGGAAACAGGTTTAAAATTAGAAATCAGGTGGTTTTACACATAAGGCATACACATGATGTTTAACACATGTGGCGGTCGTAAAGTTGCATTACAGCCTATTGTTGTCTATTGGTGACTATTGTCACATTGGAAGAAAGAAGGTAGAAACTCGTTTCTAAGCATCCTTAAAATACGAAATGGATATCTCCAGTTATATTTATACACATGCAGACATATATATAACATCTTAATAAATAAAACCTACCGGGGATTTTCTCTAACTATGTGTATATATATATATATATATATTCCAATATTTCTTCCTTTTTCTCCTCTCCTATCCCTCCCCCACCCACATTTAAAAAAAAATACACTCGCTGAGTCAGATATAATTTGTAATGTAATAATTGACTTTAATAAATTATATTAAAAAATATTTAAAAATACGATGATTCAATATATATATAATTTTCAAAAGTATTAATTAATTTTATGATGTGTATAGACATAACGGTGGGGGGGGGGGGGGGGGCACGAGCTCTCACCATTCGTAATAGATAAAAAAAGATCTATTCAAATAATTTTCTTTAAAAGAATGATATTGTAGCTGTGCCTTCCCACGCCCGCACACCGACCAAAAAAAAAAAAAGCGATTTGGAATTGAAATGAGTTCTTCCCTTTTTTTTTTTAAATAAATAAATTACTTACTGAGTTACAAGCGATTCGTGTCACGTGACGACACGTTTTTCCCTTTCTCGAGATGCCGCGTTGGTAATTCGGTTTTAAACACCGACTTTGACAGTATTTTCTGAAAGATCTGCTTTTACCAAAAAATGGAAAACGTCTTTCCATTACAAAGTTTCTGAATAAGAACACCTGCCAATTTTATGCGTTTCCGAATAAATAAAAATTAAAAAATATGTCATAAAGTAGCCAGTTTGGATTTGAGGACAGTCTTAAATATTATTGGCACCCCCCCCCCCCTCCTGCATATGTCCTTGCCCATGTTTCTGTATAATGAAAGATTTTTGTTGTTGTTTGTTTTTTAATTACAACCACAGCATTTCTTAAACACATTTCCATTCATTTAATTTTCAGAAGTTTCTTTTTGTTTTGTTATTTTAAATATATTTTTGGCATACTTGGTATGTATTTCAGATAAAATTTAGTGGGGTTGAGTTTGTAGGGGGCAGCGAATGGGGATTCATTCAATATGCTATTTAATTGTAACTACTAAAAGGAATCCCGGAAGAGGGGAGATATTTGAGTTCAATATGACCAGTTAAAACTGAACATTTATGAACTATAGCATATATATACTATGTCGTAGGCTAATTGGGAAATCTTTGCTCTTTGCAAAGAGCCGGTCTAATTGAAGTGTAATCTCCCTTTTCCCAACCAGCCTTCCATTTTTCAGGCCTATTGTAAAAAGCCTAGACAGCGTTAGGCTAATTGGAATATGGTCATTTACTTTTCAATCAGCCTGATAATTTTTAGGCTTATTGCAAAGAGCCTAGCTAGTGTAAGTTTAATTGAAAAATGGCCATGCCTATTTAGAAAATGACCAGCTCTTTGTCAATATATGGTGTTGTACCCAACTCGAACCTGAAAATTCCATTCGAAGTCAACCCGAACCCGACAGAAAAATTCCACCGAAACGTAACCCGATCATAAAAGGACAAAATAAGTTCCTTCGAGTAGCAACCCGACCCGAACCAGAAAACTGAAGTTAACCCGAAACCCGAGCAGAACCCGACAAAAAAATCTATCGAACGTAACCCGATCCGTACCCGACAAAATAAATTCCTTCATGTCACAACCCGACCCGAACCTAAAAATTCGAAGTTAACTAGTAACAAAACCCGAACAAGACATAAAAATTCCATCGAACCATGACCCAATCCAAACCTGACAAAATAAATTCCTTCGTGTCGCAAGACGACCCGAACCTGAAAATCGAAGTTAACCCGAAACGCGACCCGAACCAGGAAAAAAATTTAGTCGAACCGTAACCCGATCCAAACACAACAAAATAATTTCCGTCGTCATGCATCCCAATCCGAAACTGAAAATTGAAATTAACTCGAAACCCGACTAGAACCCGAAAAAAAATTCATCGAACTGTAACCCGATCTGAACACGACAAAATAATTTCCGTCGTCATGCATCCCAACCCGAAACTGAAAATTAATATTAACTTGAAACCCGACTAGAACACGAAAAAAAATTCATCGCCCGTAACCCGATCCAAAACCGTCAAAATAAATTCCGTTGCAACGCAACCCGATCCGAACCTGAAATTTCAAGATAGCCCGAAACCCGACCCAAACCTGAAATTTTAAATTAACCCAAATCCCGACCCAAACTTTAAAATTTAAGTTAAATCGAAACCCGACAAAAAATTACCATCGCCCCGAAACGGACCCGAACCAGACAAAAAAATCCATTGAACAGACACCCGATCCTAACCCGACAAAATAAATTTCTTCGTCTCGCAACCCGACCCGAACCTGAAAATTGAAGTTAACCCGAAACCCGACACGAACCTGACAAAAAAATCCATCGAACCGTAACCCGGCAAAATAAATTCTTTTGTGTCACAACCCGATCCAAACCAGATATTCAAGTTAACCCGAAACCCGACCCAAATCTGAATATTTAAGTTAGCCCGAAACCCGACAACATTAATACATCGGGCCGTAACCCGATCCGAATCCGACAACATAAATTCCTTCGTGTCACAACACGATAAAAACTAGAAAATTCAAGTTAACCCGAAGCCCGACCCGAACCCGACAAAAAATTACCATCGCCCCGTAACCCGACCCGAACCAGGTAAAAAAAAATCCATTGAACAGTAACCCGATCCGAACCCGACAAAATAAATTTCTTCATCTTGCAACCCGACCCGAACCGGAAAATTGAAGTTAACCCGAAAAAGACAAATAAAAATCCATCCATACTTAACCCGATCCGAACTCGACAAAATAATTTTCGTCATCACGCAACCCGATCCGGACCAGAAAATTGAAGTTAACCCGAAACCCGAACCGAACCCGACAAAATAAATTCCTTCTTGTCACAACCCAATCCAAACCAGAAAATTCAAGTTAACCCGAAACCCGACCAGAACCAGTCAAAAAAATCCAACGGACCGTAGAGCAATAAGACCCCGAAAAAATAAATTCCTTCGTCTCGCAACCCGACTCGAACCTGAAAATTGAAGTTAACCCGAAACCCGACGGAACATGAAAATTTATGCTAACCGAAACCCGACACAAATTTGAATATTTAAGTTAGCCCGTAACTCGATCCGAATCCGACAAAATAAATTCCTTCGTCTCGCAACCCGACCTGAACCTGAAAATTGAAGTTAACCCGAAAGGCGACCCGAAGCAAAGAAATAAAAATCCATCGATACATAATCCGATCCGAACCCGACAAAATAATTTTCGTCATCGCGGAACCCGATCCGAACTAGAAAATTGAAGTTAACCCGACCAGAACCAGACAGAAAAAATCTGTCGATCCTTAACCTGACAAAATAATTTCCATCGTCATGCAACCCGACACGAACCTGAGAATTGAAGTTAATTCGAAACCAGATCTGAACCCGACAAAAAATTCCATCGAACCGTAACCCAGGCCGAACCCGAAAAATTAAATTCCTACATCCCCTTTTTTATGAATTTACGAAACGCACAACAACGAATGGGGTACCATTCGAAAGGTTTTTGAAGCGGTTTCGGGCATAATACACTCACATTTCGCTAGTACATGTTTTTTGATTAAAAATTGCTGTAATTAAAAATTAAATCGTCGTTGTTTTCATAAATTAATTAAAAGGTTTTCCTTAAATTTGTGTTGCCACAAAAATGAAATAACGCATTATATGATGCTCAACATGATTATAAAATATAAAAAGTACAAAAAGGGTAATGTATGATTTCTCAGCACGGGTTTATTTTATATTTATGGTTAAAAAGCAAACTTGAAATGTTTAGAAGAAAAAGATATCATCGATAGATAGAAGCAGTGGTATTTCACGTGTAGAATAAAATATATGCTTTGTTATATTAGATTAAATTTTATTTTAAATGCATTCAATTTATTTTTCTTTTTATCAATATTCCTGAATAATAAAATCTACAAAAACAACTTTTCAAAAGTAGAAAAAGCCAAGCGTAAAAAAAAAGTTGTGCCTAAAAAATGGTGTGATATCAAATTTCCAAGCTATTATATTACTTATTTAACTTTTTTCCATTAAATAAGTTATCATATATATAAGTCGAGTGCCTACGTATATGTTAATAGAAATCGTTTTCTCCTGTACTAAATACATCCTAACGAGTTTCTGAAAATGCAATTTTTTTCAAATTATGCATGATGGGCTTGGCGGCCATCTTTGCATGTTATTCACAAAATTCTAAACACTCAAATCCGTAGTTAAAATCCGAAGTTCAAAATTATTATTTAAGCAAATGTTTTAAGCGTTTAATTTATAGACTTGTATGCTCTGAAAATTGTGTCTTAAGATAATGATGACTTATCTTAAAGATTCATCTTATGATTTATTTTTTAGAGTAATTAATAATTTCAAACTAGTAAAAATCAATTTCTCAAAATATCAGTCTTATCTAATTTATCTGTCTGTAGTTAAAATCTGAAGTTCGAAATTGTTATAAACATATTACAGTGCAAACATATTACTCTTTTACTTTAGAAATTTGGATGCTTAGAAATATGGAAAGATGGCCGCCAAGCCCATCATGCATAATTTGAAAAAAATTGCATTTTCAGAAACTCGTTAGGATGTATTTAGTACAGGGGAAAACGATTTCTATTAACATATACGTAGGCAGTCGACTTATATATATGATAACTTATTTAATGGAAAAAAGTTAAATAAGTAATATAATAGCTTGGAAATTTGATATCACACCATTTTTTAGGCACAACTTTTTTTTTACGCTTGGCTTTTTCTACTTTTGAAAAGTTGTTTTTGTAGATATCATTTTTTTTTTTTTAAATAGATTAAACATAATTTAAATAATCTAAACATGAGAAATATTTTAAATTACATTTTACTTTCAGTCGTTGTTTAAAGGGTTAACTAGAAATACCAGTAGATTTTTCAATTAAACTAAATACACTCTTAAAAACAACATACTAATTGTGGCTTGTTATAATACTTGTTATCCTCCGTTAAAAAATATCACTGACTTATCCATGAAATGAATAAAAATGGAATACGTACATAGCGTGTCAGTGCTGCATTTGATATGAAACGTGATATCAAGCTCTTTTATTATTAGCACTAGCTGGCTTCGCCCACTAGCGGGCCCTTATTTTACATCGGGGCGTCGAATCTTGTAAAACCTCGAATAAGATAAACCTCGAACCGAACGAACCTCCGACCAGGTTCCCCGCTGGCTTCGGCACCGGATAATCCCTTAATTTGTACATCGAATAGTATAAACCTCTAACCGAACGAACCTCCGACATGGGTCCCCACTGCCTTCGGCACCGTATAGCAATCGTGCTGCGCACGCTCAAGTTCCATCTTCCACCACCAGGTAGCGCAATCTGTTCTATATGAACCTCGGGCACTGAAATCGTTAAGGCTATAGATGTCGAGACGAATGAGCTATACCCCGTCGTGATCCAGCCCATAGAACCAGAGATAGGAAAGTGCCCCCTGGTGGTGAAAAAACGAACTAAAATCAGAAAGTTCTATCGAAGTCGAGTCGAATGAGCCATACCCCGTCGTGATCCGACCCATAGAAACAGAGATAGGAAAGTGCCCCCTGATGGTGAAAGCTAATCACGTTTAGGGGCAAAGTGGGGGGATGAACACCGGAGATGCATAATAGGATTAAGCGGTTACAGACCTTTCCAACGATGTATCACATGCGGGGTATGTGCAAAATTTAGAACCCCCCCCCCTCCCTGCATAGTATGATTAAGCGTTCACAGACCTTTCCAACGATATATCACATGAGTAGTGTCGGGGGGGGGGGGCGCAAAATGTGAGGGTGACACCTGTGATGCATAACAGGAATAAGTTGTCACAGCCCTTTGTAACGATATGTGATATGACGGATATCGTTAAAATTTAGAAAAGTCCCCCCCCCGTTGTGTAGGCAAAACACGCTGCGCCCCTCCCTATAATTTATGACGCGGCTTTATTTTTTAAATTTATGTTATGTGTTATAAAATATCGTAAAGTTTCAAACAGATAGCCTTATTATACTTCCTAATTTTGTTCACGCCCCTCCCCATCTCCTCCCCGAAATGTGACGTGCCACTCTTTTTTATAATTTTTTTTTATCATGTCTTATAAACTATCTTAAAGTTTAAATCAGATCGCATTGGAATTTAATATATTTGCTGAAATTACTATTATATGTAGAATAATATAGAAATAAACCCTCCTTTAGCTTGTAATTCAGATATATGAACAATTTTTAGAATTTCTGAAAGCTGATTTTTATTTATTTATTTATCTATTTATTTATTTTTTGTTTATTTATTTATTTTTGCGTTGCCCTGTCCATGTTTGGAATTTCTTAGCAATTTCTTAGATTTACATTATTTTATTCAATTAAACATTGTACTGTTACAATAAATTTAAATGGAAACTTCACTTCTAAAACAAAAATAACACAGGTCTACAAAATGTAACTTTTTATCTGGGGTTTTCATGAATTTATGTAAATTGTAAGAAATCTGCTATGCTTATTTAAAAAAAAAATCCATTTTTATGTATCACGTCAGGATTTCTTTCAATTAAGAAACTAAGAATTTGGAATTTGAGAATATACAATTTACACAACATTCATTTAAAAATGTACAAAAAAAAAATCAGATAAATAAATAAAATCATATATACATATATAAATGTGTGTGCATGTTTTATAAGAAATTATATTCTAGTATATATAGTAAAATTACTTTTCTTTATCATCAAAAGAACGCTTGTATCCTTTAGATTTTGAAGCTGGTTTAGTGTCTCTTTTTAGCCCCCAGCAGTAATCTGCCAACATATTTACATTCAAGTGTCCTTGATAGCGTTTTTCCATGCATTTTATGTCCTGGTGAAATCTCTCACCTTGTTCTTCACTCATTTCACCAAGATTATCAGGAAAACATTCAAGATAGGGGTGCAGAAAAGGCATTTTTAAACTCATGTTACAACCTAGTTTTTGAAAGTTTTGAACCATTTTTTTCAATGATCGTTGCGTAGTTAGGATCTTTGTAATTTCCTAAACATTTCTGAGTAACGTGTTTGAAACTAACCCATGCATCTTTCTCGATTGATTTATTTTTTTCCTCAGAATTTTCGTCCTTCATTAACTATCTCATATCTGGGCCAACGAACACATTTTCTTTGATTTTACCTTCCGATAAATGTGGAAAAATTTCATTTAAATATCGAAAACTATCCCCTGTTTTATCTAAGGTTTTTACGAATTGTTTCATTAAACCTAATTTAATGTGCAGGGGAGGCAAGAGGACTTCTTTTGGATCAACTAAGTTCTGCGGAATCACTTTTTTTTATATATCCTGGATTTATACAACCTCTTGATGCCATATTGCTATAAGAAACTGACAAAACAAACGTAAGATATAAATAAACGAACAAAATAAATGCATGTTCTCACTACAAATGCGCGGGAGAAAATTGCGCCTTCTCAGGCAAATATCAATACATAAAGTGGCGCCATCTATATTTATATTTCATATCCTTTAGTGCAGTATTGTATTTTAACATTTATTAATGTCACTTTACTAAGAAATTAATTTTTGTTTTTATTAAAAATGTATCTTATTTAATAAATATTACACATTGCTTTTATTAAGAGGCACCCCCTTCTTTTTTGTTTTGTGAAAAAACTGTGGGTGTTAGAAAAAAAACTAATGTCATATTTGTGATCAGCGTGACTGATTTACTAAGAAAAAAGTGCCATTCTTCAAACCCCAGATTTGTGTTGAGCTGTGTAATTTAACAACTGGATTTCATTAATTTATAGGAAAATAACGTGAAAGGTATTCCTGCGAACGAAATGCCTGTCCTTTACCGTGTTTTTTTTCTTTTTCTTTTTTTTTAAAGAAATAAATGAATCACATTTAATTCATTTCAAAAATTTTGTTTACGTTTGGAAAGAAATTTTAAATGTCGATGTCTTAATGTATACATTTTAGAAGGTACATCTTCCCGCAAAAACTAATTTATTTTTAAAGATCTTTCTAAAAACGTAAATTATATATTAAAAATATTTTTAAAGCATAAACACTACGTCTGATTACTTTATTTTACAATATTATAAAAAGACGCATTTTATCAGTTAATTAAATACACTAAACAAACATGAGGGAAAAGTTAACCGGGGTAAGACTCGAACCTGGGACCTTGTGCATGCCGTGTTGACGCGCTGCGACAGAGCTACCCAGACCGATATCCTTGAGCGGCAATTTCTCATACTTATTCATGTTGGAAACAGTCATCTGCTACAATTTGCAGTCATATTTAATTGTCTGATAAAATGTGTGTTCTTATAATTATGAAGTTTTATTTTTTTTTTAAATATCTTCAAAAGAAAATGGCTGACTTGCAGATGAAATTTGATGTGGTTATATTATAACCTGTAACTGATTTTTGCTATTTTAATACAGATGGTATATGGTCGTTGGCGGGTTTTATCTCTGTTTTGGCATATTTTTTTAATCGCCAAGTTAATTAACAGTTTTATGCTAATTAAGAATAGAAAATAATTCTTTTTTAAACTGAATTTTATAAAAGCACATAGATTACGTAATTACTTGTCCAAAAATGCAATCCTTTTTTTATTCTGCCCAATATTAAGGCCTGTAGCTTGTTTGAAAAAAAAAAGTTTGACGAAGAAAAAAGTGATCATTTTAAGTAACTCGACGTTTAAAAAAAAAAGCTATATCTCTGTTTATAAATCACTTATGAAGATGAGTTTGGTCTTAAATTGAAGAAATTCTTCCTTAGATTCTTCTAGTTTTCGTTTTTTTTCCTACGACGCTTGGTTTGTTTGATATCTGATATTTTAATCTGGCATGTTTTGTCGATTTAACATTGCGAAGTTGCTTTCTGTATATAAGCATTAGCGGTCTTTATTCCAGTTCTTGGCGTTGTTTGTGTGGCGTTTTTTTTAAGCTTGGCTTGGCAGAGCGACCGCCCTGCTTGATCTGTATATAAGCATTAGCGGTCTTTATTCCAGTTCTTGGCGTTGTTTGTGTGGCGTTTTTTTAAGCTTGGCTTGGCAGAGCGACCGCCCTGCTTGATAATGAAAATTTATAACAAGAATATTTTTTAATGAGAAAAGAAAAAAAGGACAAGTAACAGAAAACAGATGTGAAATTTAACAAGACTAGCGAAATGTGCACAATTATGAGTTACAGGCTAGAGTAAACCGCAAATCGGGTTATGCCCGACATCCGACCTTGGCAAGTCAAACCGACCAAAAAAAAAAGAAAAAGAAAAAGAAAAAGTCATTAACCCAAAACTCAACACAATTCGACCCTAAACTTACCCGATCCGAGCCTGAAGTGAAAGAAAATGAATACAGATTGGAATACAGTCATAGAAAAGTAGTCTTAAATTATACCTCTGATTTCAATATCATCTTATTTGTATAACAATGAACATATATACACTCATTAATATTCTACTTAGCTTTTTTCATTTCAAAAATCGGATCAACTGGACTTCAGCCCGAAACCAATCCGAAACGACACAAATTAGCGTTAATTCGACCCGAACCGCAGGTCGTAAAATCTACGTGCCCGACCCGATGCAGGCCTCTGCTACACGCTATTTAATAATTTATGACATAATATTTTTGGGACGGTGTTTTTTTGTCCAAGGACACACCAATTTTAAACTCTTTCTCTTTCCTGGATTTCGTTCAACCTGCATCCATGGCGAGAGGCTTCTCCTCACAGATCGCAAAATTATATATTAAATTATAATGAAATTGAAAATCTTGATTACCTATAAGACTTTCGAAATTTATTTTCACTATAAAAAAGTTACACCCCGTACTTCCAAAAACTTTTTTCTTAAACTAAATATTTTTAAAAAGCCAAAATCTTGATATTTTTACTTAAAAGACATAATTTTTCAAAATTGTTTTGTGGAAAAAATTGTTTAAAGAAAAAATATGCGGCTAGTTCAGCAAAATTTTCAATCGACAAATTTCAAAATTTAATCGCCTACTGGCAGAATTAGCAAAAACCCGGATTTTTTTATTTTTTATTATTATTATTATTATTATTATTATTATTATTTTTTTTTGGGGGGGGGGGGGGTTCAAAAGTTAAAATAAACTTAAGTTTTTTTATTTGATTTGTTTGAAAAGTTAAAAAAATTAATATTTTAAAATTTTGTTTCTGTATCTTTAAAAAAAATAGCAATAAATAAATAAATAATAAATAGTTAATTATATAGTTTTGCTTTATGAGATTTTTCTTATTCAATAGAATTTCATAAATGTTTTAATCCTACAACTAATTAGCAATATTTTTCCGCTAAATTTTTAAGGTAGTTATTTATTTGATTTGTTAGTTATATATGAATGTGATGAGTAGTAGATTTGTACATGTAAGAAGTTCTCCTCATACTCATATTTACTTTTTTGTAATTCCTATTAATAAATATTTTCTGTTTAAAAATGTATGCAATACAAGAAAACGTTAAAATAATTAAATTATTACATGCGAAAAGCATTAAATGGAGAAAATACGCCATATTGAAAAAGCCCAAATAATAATATTGCCAAACATTTTCAACTGAATAACATTAAATTCACACTTGAATAATAAACGAGAAAAAAAAACATTTAAAATAAGTAAATTATTACAAGCGAAATGCATTAAATAAGAAAAATTATGTTATATTTAAAATGATTTTCTTATAGCGTCTGAAAAGAAAACTTTTCTTCAAGACGTTATTATAAAAGTCCGGAGACAGCGACATTTTTTACATTCAATTTTGCTGATTTTTAAATGTGTGATAGAACTTAATCAATCACGATATAAGGCGTCAATATTGTCGTGACCGTGGTGAATGCAGTCTTGAGAACCGAAAAATCTTCAGTTAAATGGAAATGAATGACAACCCGATTACAGAAGATCACCACTGGTCATTCAATCTTATGTAATCGGTGATATTTTTAAAACAAAGCAAATTAGTACGTATTTAGAACCTGTGAGGTCTGGACGGGGATTTGCAGCTCGTAAGGAGCAGAACTTCCCTCCCCACGCCCCCCCCAAAAATCGTTATGTCATTCAAAATTTAAGTGCTTATTAAGAGTACTTTTTGAAATATTACTCACGTGTTTCGAATAGTTTAATCTTACTGGTCTGGAATCCATTTGAATATTTCACTAAAAAGTTTTAAAATGTATAAACATTTCTGACGAATAAAATAGAAAAATTTATAATTAAACTGAATGAATAGGGATCCATTCAATATGCTATTTATTTGCAACTAGGATATTTTTTCAAAAAAAATATGACTTCAATAAGACCAGTTAAATATGAACATGTATGAGCTATCACACACACACATAATTATGATACGGTATTTCTGGTATAGCAATACTTTTTTATGGGGGTTTTGATGCAAAATATTTAATTTGATTATCATGTGTATCATGAACTTGTCTTTCTTGAATTGTTTAAAATTTTTAATATGAACTATTTTGATATTAGCCTATACTGCGTTTTTTTATGTAATAATAAATAAAGGCTGTTTCATAATCTGACTATTTGTGCATCGTGTAAAATTTGGATAAGCAAAATATGTATAAAATCAAAATAAGGCGAAGCAAATAAAAAATCAGTAAACAACAAAAAAAAAAAGTTAAAATTTCTTATAAAAAAGTTCATTAACTTTTCTAAGAATTTATCCAGAAGAAATTTTTAAAAATCTGTTTTCATTATTCAAATTCTGCCTTCCATCTTGATTATAAGCAACAAATGTTAAACAATTTGAAGGAAGGATATGCAAATATTTGAAATACATATATATGTACCTACATATATCAAAGTTGTCCAATGAGCTTGAGCATCAATGGAAACAAAATTCCAAGTTATGTACAAGAAATGCAAAATATTTAAATCTGACTGCAATCCTCTTTGAGCGCCAAGAAAACAAATTCAGTCCAAAATATGCAAAGTGCACCATAATATCAATAAAAATATTAAATCTAATATTACAAGATGGTAGAATTGGAAAAGAGCATAAGATTGATTTAATGGGTTTTGAGAAAAAATTATGTCTTAACTATATTTAATCTGTTATATCAATAAATGTATTGCCGTTATCAGTTGCTAATCATCTTTGTATGTATTTGTCATCTTCTGGTATAGTGAAGGTTAAATCATTTTGACACAAAACTGACAAAATAGCTAATATATTTTTTTTCTATTTTCGAGGGCTTCATTTAAAACTGATTCATATATTGGTTTAATCTTTACTGTATAGGGTTCACTTCTTTATTAAAAAGTACAAAAAATATCAACAACTAAAAACTTTAAAGATCGGCGCCATTTTTATTGACGTAACAAATTAAATGTCTATCAATACAAACATCAAACACTTGCTTTCAACGTATATTTCGTTTAATTTAAATATGGGCTATTTTAAAAACTACATAAATAAACATAATTTAATTAAATTAAATATCGTTTAAAATAAATATAAAAACTACAGAAGCATAGTAAAAATTATGTTTTGAATAAAGAGGTTATCAGATTATAAATTATTTATAATATATTTTTAATTATAAGTATTTTACAATAATTTAATACAATTTATTATGTTTATATGTTACTATAGCTATATGTTATATTATAATTTATACTTTCGTAATTATGACATGACTACTGTTATTCTTTGCCCCATCGATATAAAAATCTATGTTATGCTTATATATTCAGTGAAAATGTTCTTGGTATTACTGTCGCTTGATGCTGCAGTATAAATTTGAAATAATGTATTTAGTTATATGGAAGTAAAATATATTTTAGGCTTTATACGTAAATCATTCCTGTGTAATTTTTCTTGTCTTATAAATTTTTTGTATTTTCATTGATTTATTGGAGATTTATTGCAAATGTATAAAACAATTATAGCAAGACAACAGTTCTAAATGACCAACAGTGGAATTAGTTTTGGGATAAATATTTTATGCGTTGAACCGGTAAATCTATCCCGTACGCGATGAGAATGATCCTGACCACAAGCTATTTACTGCCATTCCTGGATTCTAGAACCCCTGTTTCTACTCCTTACTGCGTTGACAGCCGATGAAAGAGATGGGCGTGTTTAGAAAGAGGGAATGAAAAAGCAAGCTGAGGGCAGAAATTCCAAAGAAAAAATTACTGAAAGAGAGCCTTAACTTTGTAATTTTGATGTTGAAACTTTGAAAGCATCGAAGGAGGTGCATCGTTGCTATATGCGTAGAAAAATTACCGTCGATATCGAACTTACCACTTCGCTTAGTCCCAGTGGCGCCAATTTTTGAAAAAGATTGGGTGGGCTCAAAAACATTTTGGCAAAATGACACGGGTAGTATTTTTCTTTCAATGGGGGTGGGTGGGGGGGGGGTGGTGGAGATAATAACTGTAAGTCAAGTATGAAGCTATAATTTTTTTTTAATCTGCCGTATCACTCAAGGAGTACATATTGAACGTCTGTACTATGGACGTCAATCTTGTATACTTTCGCTTTATTTTCATGTATAGCTCATTGTTGTAACCCAATTATGTTCCGAAATAAACGCTTCAGAAACCCGATGATTCTTTTGTAATAACCCTGTATTTTGAAAGGCTTAGATAACTGACTTTAGTCCCCTACAAACCTTTCATATTTCTAATTATCTACTATCTATATTATAAAGGACAAACGTGTCAGTGTGTAACGCTGACGTCATTTTTCGAATGGCAACACTTGCCGATGAAATTTCGGTTTTGCTATTTTTGCTACTGCAATTTTTTTAATTTCTAAACATCGCATATTTTTAATTTTTACACCGTTATATATATATAATCTACTTTCAAATGCAATTTGTTTGCAAACTGTATCACAATTTACTCATTTATTATAGTATTTAAATAGATACGTTAACTTGCCCCCCCCCCCACTTTCGAATATTTATATTTCAAGGAATACCAGGAATTAGCTCTAATTTGCTCTATAATATTAGAATTTGCTCTAGTTATGGTACCGAGATATTCCAATTATAATGGTTGGGGGGGGGGGGTAAGTTAACGCTAGCCTCCCCCACTTCCGATTATCGAAATTTCAAATATGCAAAATTTAGCTCTCAATTAGCTCTAATTTGCTCTGCATTCGGTATCGAGATATTTGAATTACAAGAAGGGGGGCCCAGATCCCCCCCCCATATTCGAATATCGAAGTTTCAAATATGCCAAAATTTAGCTCTCTATTAGCTCTAATTTGCTCTCTAATATTAGAATTTGCTCTGTTTTTGGTATCCAAATATTTCAATTACAAGAAGGGGAGCCAGCCCCCCAGCTTCGAATATCGAAGTTTCAAATATGCCAAATTTTAACTCTCAATTAGTTCTAATTTGCTCTGCTTTCGTTATCGAGATATTTCAATCACAAGAAGGGGGGAAACAGCGCCCCCCCATGTTCGAATATCGAAGTTTCAAATATGCCAAAATTTAGCTCTCAATTAGCTCTAATTTGCTCTGCTTTCGTTATCGAGATATTTCAATCACAAGAAGGGGGGGGGCAGCGCCCCCCATGTTCGAATATCGAAGTTTCAAATATGCCAAAATTTAGTTCTCAATTAGCTCTAATTTGCTCTGCTTTCGTTATCGAGATATTTCAATCACAAGAAGTGCGGGGTCCAGCCCCACCCCCTCCATATTCGAATATCGAAGTTTCAAATATGCCAAAATTTAGCTCTCAATTAGCTCTAATTTGCTCTCTTATATTAGAATTTGCTCTGCTTCTGGTATCGAGATATTTCAGTTACAAGAAAGGGCCGAGCGTTACCTTAGTCCCCCCTCCCCCCACCTTCCACTTTCGAATATCGCAATGACCAAAATCACGGTTTTTAAAAAATTAACTTTAAAAATCAAATTTTCACTTGATCATTTAAAAAGAGTTCAAATTCATTTGCACAACTTCTCTACGACAGCGAATTTTTGCACGGGGGTTCTTAAGTTTCGTAAGTACTTTTAGCATACCTAACAATTACATTCATGCTAGAGATTTATGCATTAATGCATTCGACCTCTTTTTTTGCAGCCCAAACCGAACGACTCTAAATGCGAACCCGAGCCTGACAGTAGGCAGCAGAAAATCATTAATAACATTTTAAAATTGTTTAAAGATTTATTTTGTTATTTAAATTAAATATATCTCGTTACATAGAAATAAATATTAATCCTAAATACTCTTTCACGTTTCCTGATTTTTCACGTCCCTGAAAGTCTGTTTAAAGTTACAAATTTGTTATTTATACCCAACCACTGGCAGAAATCAAAATTCTTTTTTTAATATAATTGTACAACTTTGGTAAAAAGACGTGAATTCTGTTTCCCAGTAATTTGGGAAAAGGACTTCAAACAGAAAGAGACGATAGACAAAGGATATCCCACGGCTTTTTTATATTATTAACACTGACCATGCACAGGCTTCAACATCAGATAGAATATTTCCCCCTTTGTCCCATCAATTCCATTTCAAACATTTTTTTAAATGAATTTAAAACACTTTAAGAAACTTAGAGTACGTTCTTGTTTCTCAAATAGCAAGTTTTTTTTTCCGCTCTTTTCAATTTCTGAAAAAATAAATTAAAATATTTTATCTTGAACCCACCCGAGTCCGAATTTATAGACCAAACCTAACCCGTTTCGCGCCCAAACTCGGATTCGAACTGATCCGGTTTTATATCTAATGCATGCTTAATAAAAGGGGAAAAAATTAAGTACAAATTTTCAACGTTTTGTAAAATGGTAAATCAATCACTTATTCATACATGTGTGTGTATGTTTGAAAATTTTGCTATTGATAAACTTTAGTATAACCTTTTCATAGAAATCTGGAAGTATTGTCCACCTCTTAATTCATTTTATTTATTGAAATGGACCTGTTTGCAAACAATAAGTTACCATTACCTAAATATACAGGCATATGAGGCCACGCTAAACCAACCCATTAAAGCTTAAAACCCATTATTTTATTGAATCAGCTGAAGACGTTTGACTTTTGCTTTACAAAATACCAATCATTACATATAAGTGCAAAATGTTGACAGGCACATGGCTATTTCATTTAACCCGGGAGAAATCGGGCATAAACAGGGTATAAATGGTTCTTACTTTGTCACCAATAAATACAAACAATAATCGTCACCTTATTTTGTCGGGGACAATTGTTACAAATTTTGCGATAAAGAAAGTTGAAGATTACTTTAAAAAAAATAGTGGTGACAGTTGTAAAAACCGCACGCACCCTGAATATGTCATACCTGGCGTGATTACTTACGGGATAAACTTGTTAAATATCTGCTAGGTGGTTCTCAAATGATCTGCTGAACAACGCGAAATTTTCTGACGCAATATCTGACTCATTTTTAAACGCAAAAGCATAAAAATCGCAGGCCTGACTATTGAAACGATTTGGAATTGACATGAGTTTTTCATTTTTTTAATAAATAAATCACTTATCGAGTTATAAGCGATACGTGCCACGTGACAACAAGTTTTTTCTCCTGTTTGGTGCTGAAACATCGGGAATTCGGTTCAAAACGAAGACTTGACATTGTTTTATGAAAGATTTTTTGCCTTCACAAGAAAATGGAAAACGTGTTTCGATTAGAAAATTTCTGAATAACAACACTTGCCCGTTTCATGCGTTTCTCAACAAAAATGAATTTAAAAATGTGCATAAAAGTAGCCCTTAGGATTAATAACTTGTTACTAATACACCAAACAATACATGTTATTGCTATATAAAAATGCATACGTTCGGTTTACATCTATCACACACAGGAGACAGAAAACGTTCTTATATTTAATTGTTGGGAAAGATGTAAACAGAGCAACTAATAAGTTTATAAATTAGTAATTGGTTTTGTTCATGTACATGCATTAAACGCACTTTAAACATAAAATTAATTTTCATGCTAATAAAGGTTTCGTCTTTCTTTTTTTCCCAGATAAACTAAAATATTATTACTGAAAAATATAACTAGAATGATATATGATTAAGCAAGAGGAGAGGGTGGTTGGTCAGGCTATAATTCTATTCGAAATATCTCGATAGAAGAAACCGGAGTAAATTCGAAAATAGCAAATTAGAGCTAATTGAGTTCTAATTTTTGAGATATTTGATATTTCGATTTTCGAAAGTGGGCGGGTGGGAGGGGGGGGGGGGGGGGGGGCTGGACACCTTGTAACTGAAATGTCTCGATACCGAAATCACAGCAAATTCGAATATTAAACAGCAAATTAGAGCATATTTGAAATTTCGATATTCGAAAGTTGTGGGAAGGCTGGCCTCACTTTTGTAACTGAAATATCTCGATACCAGAAGCAGAGCAAATGCTAATATTAGAAAGCAAATTACGTTAATTGAGAGCTAATTTTTGGCGTATTTGAAATTTCGATATTCGGAAGTGGGGGGGGGGGAGGCTAGCGTTAACTTAGAGCTGATTGAGAGCTAAATTTTGGCGTATTTGAAACTTCGATATTCGAAAGTGGGGGGGGGGCTGGCCCCCCTTCTTGTAATTGAAATATCTCGAAACCGAAAGCAGAGAAAATTCTAATAATAGAGATCAAATTAGAGCTAATTGAGAGCTAAATTTTGGCATATTTGAAACTTCGATATTCGAAGGTGGGGGGCTGGGCCCCCTTCTTGTAATTAAAATATTTCGATACTGAAAGCAGAACAAATTTTAATATTAGAGAGCAAATTAGAGCTAATTGAGAGCTAAATTTTGG
Source organism: Maratus michaelseni (assembly GCA_963931845.1). Taxonomy (NCBI): domain Eukaryota; kingdom Metazoa; phylum Arthropoda; class Arachnida; order Araneae; family Salticidae; genus Maratus; species Maratus michaelseni. Next base: position 14,187,186 of record OZ007599.1, on the reverse strand, counting down.
TATATTTGAAACTTCGATATTCGAAGGTGGGGGGGGGGGGGGGGGGCTGTACCCCCTTCTTGTAATTGAAATATCTCGATACCAGAAGCAGAGCAAATTAGAGCTAATTGAGAGCTAATTTTTGGCATATTTAAAATTTCTATATTCGGAAGTTGGGGGGTTGGGCTAGCGTTAACTTAGCCCCCCCCCCCCCCACACACACACACCACCATTCTAATTGGAATATCTCGGTGCCATAACCAGAGCAAATTCTAATATTAGAGAGCAAATTAGAGATAACTGAGAGCTAATTCCTGGTATCTTTGAATATAAATATTGTAAAGTTGGGGGGGGGGGGGAAGTTAACGTATCTCATTTAAATTAAATTTCAAGCATGATTAAAAAAAATCTATCTCTATCGATTGCAGACGATTACAAAATATTAATCCGTCTGCACTTTAAACAATATAAAAGTTCAGCATTTGTTTTCAGATAATATTCAATAACGAAATTGAAATTTCATTAAGCACATTTCATATAAAAATGCTCTTTTGTGTTGTAAGGAGACAATCTAAAAATAATTATTAAATGTAAAAAATCAAATAGAGTTTTCAATTAAAAAATAAATAAATGATTTTCACCTATATTCTCATTCCTGGGAAGCCCGGGCTGGATGGCCTTGTGTGTATAAAATAGAAATGAAAATTTCGTTCCGACTGCTTATAACTAGAGTTCTGCTGAATGGATTTTTATGGAACTTGCACTGTTCGATAGATATTTTTTCAGGGAATGGTTTAGTATATACTATATTGTTCTACGTAGATTAGCTGTATAATTATGATGGAAAGTTCTGTTACTTTCGACTAAAAGGTTACCATTGCTCATTTTTTGGCGACCATTATCGTTGGAGAAAGAATTGAAACGGCAATACACGTCGAAAAATAAAACAAAAAACTGTTACTAATTTTATTAAAAAAAAAGAAAAAACAGAAAAAAAAGAAAAAAAAAGAAAAATAGTTTTGATGAAAAATAATATTATAAAATGAAAATGTTTAATTTAAACATGATTGCGAATGTTCGTAATACTTAAAAAATTATTCAATGTGCAAAAATGCTATTGAAACAATATTTGGCGATTTATCTTTTGTTTTTCGCGATTATGATTTTATTTTGGTCGCCAAATAATTTTATTTTAGCCAAAAGGTGTTTTTTAAAGTGTATGACAGCATTTTTGAGTATTTGTTTTAAAAATTCAAATGTAAATTATATTAATGGCAATCTCTATTTACTTCTACTATATATACGAAATTTCGTTCCGGCTGCTTATAACTCGAGTTTTGTTGATTGTATTTTCATATAACTTAAAGTGTTAGATAATTTTTCAAGGAAGACTTTGTTATATAACATATCGTTGTACGTAGATTAGTTATAGAATTATGATGGAAAATTCTATAATCAGATGAGCCCGATTATGAAAGATTAGCCTTTTTAAAAGATTCTGCCGAATGGATTTTGATGGAATCTACACTGTTAGCTAGATAAATTTCTAGAGAATGTTTTATTATATAACATATCATTCTACGTTTCTTATTTATAGAAGTATAGGGGGAAATCAGTGGACCCTTTTTATCAAATATTAGCCTTTTCAAAACGTTCTAATAAACGGTTTTTGATGGGGCTTACACTGATATTTTGACAATTTTTCAAAGATAGTTTTTAGTATATAATATATTGTTCGATATTGCTTAGTTATAGAGCAATGGGGGAAAAGTCTGCAATCAGGTGAATCCGTTTATAACAGATCTCGGATGACAGCTTTATTTTTTGACTAGCCATCGTCGATTAATGGGGAAATATTCGTAAATGGATTCAATCAATCAATTCCTGACTGAAATTTGACGCCATACCATACATGGCTGTAAATTATTAATATATGCGTTGGAGTTGTACTTTGTATGACCATCACTGTCTCCTTACAAAATGTTTCGTTTTACATTTCTCTTCCAAATGTCGTAGAAACCCGCTACACGATGAGGTGTTCCGTACTCTTATGTTATCTAGCCAATCGCAGATTTCATTTTTCGCGTGTGTAAATTAGAAGCGATAGTTTGATGATGGAATAGACTATTTTGGTTTATAGTATTTTTTATTATTTTTAATCTTTTGTATTTTTAATGAAATTTGGGAAAGGCGCATGGTTTAAATGCATGTAATATGTGTATTTTACATGTATGTATTTAAAATTAAATGAGCGAAAGATTTATATTTTAAATGAAAGGGAAGCAATAGGAATGATGGCGATGGAAACAATATTTGACTATTTATCACATGCACCCAGCTAACATTTCCTTGGAATTGTTGTAGTAACCTATCACGAGAATAATTTAAAAAATATATTAGTGCCAAAAAGAAGGACTGCTCCGAGTGCTGTTAATAATGTCATAAAAATTACTTATATTGAATGATATGATAATATTTTAAACTAACATAGGTCAAATTAACGTATCGCTACAATGACAGACATAATTACGTCTAGCCGTAACAAATGATCCTGATTAGAAAGTAAGTGTGGTTTGTACCATATGCATTAATTAAATAGGTAAATTACATAATCGGGTCTACAGACAATTGGCGTAAGTTACCGGACGTTGTTTGGCGCATAATTAATTGAAAAAGACTGTAAAGGTGAATCTATGTTTTTAAAGTGGACTTATTCCTTAATCGAGTCTACAGAAAATTGGCGTAATTTGGAAGAAAGTTTTTTGGATAATTTTGGTATTTTTTCGGTATACCAACATCATGCCAAAATGTATGCTAATGGGAAATTTATTTCAACCGTGAACGTGCAAAGAATTTTTATTGCAAACTGGGCAAAACATTGTGACTTGCTATTTCTGGAACCCGAATCTGTTTTTTAAGAAAATTCTATTTAATCGTAAGCATTCAAAACTTTTAAATTACGTCATTTTGACGCTATTGGAGTAATTATTCAGAAAAGACAACGAGAAATAACTTGCAATTTCATACAGTTTCATTATCAATATTCTTATATCCTTTCAGAGAAAGTTTTAGTGTATAACATATCGTTCTACGTTGCTTAGTTATACAGTTATGGGGGAAAGTTCTACAATCAGGTGAACTCTAATATGAAAGATTAATGCTTTTAAAAGATCTACTGGACGGATTTTAGTGAGACTTGCATTGTTAATTAGATAATATTTCAAGAATGGTTTTAATGTATTACATATCGTTCTACGTTACCTTATATAAATAATTTACACACACCGTATGATATGCAAAAAAAAAAAAAAATAATAATAATAATAATTAAATTTAGTAACCCTAAAACAATTGAAACCGCATTTCCAGCAATTACTTCTCATAGACTGTACTGTGACCGAATTCTTTTGTTGGTCCCTATAAATGAACGATGAATGCTTTGCTCACCACATTCTAAAGTAACTATCTTGCAGCTCAGTGTTGTATATCAAGTTCAATATGTTTGAAATAGCGTAACACCATCAAAATACATCGTAAATTACTTTTCCAATAAACCATAGTGTAACTGAAAACTTTTGAGCACTCCTGTAAACGAATTATAAATTCTACACATTTCATTTTCAATACCGAACATTCACATAACTTAAATAACCTCAAAAATATATGTTATATACATGCCAATCGAAGTATATATACGCGACTTAGAGCACGACCAGACAAACCGAATTGATAAACTTCATTTCATTTATGTTTTTTTTTTTTTAATTATCTACAACACAGCTTGTAGACACTGTGTTTTGAGGTCATTGTTTAGCTCTGACAACCCGTTAAAGGGATAAGGTCGTTACAATTCGCAAGTTAAGTGGAACATGTGTTTGTGTTCTGTTTCTGGCAATATACTTCTATTTGGTATATAATAGCTGTAACTTACAACAGCTATATTTTTGAAATTCTGAATATTGTTGCTAATATTTCACATAGTTTTCTTATTTCTAATTATAAAACAATATTCTATAAGCAAAATCCGGTATGAAAGTTTAAAAAAGTTCTTAAATCTGCAGGTTCAAGAAATACTGTTATACATTTTTCTGTTTCATGATTGATCAAGAAAGAAAAATCATGCGCCAAACAAAGATTATGAAACACTTTCCAGCACTTTAAGAATACTCTAGCAAAACTTCACCGTTTAAGAAGGTGAAAGATTATGTCTAAATAAACAATTTGAGAAAACCAAATTTCACTAATTAGTATCTAGAAGCTGAAAAATATCCGAATGACTTTGTGCAGCCTTAAATAGGATCTATAGATTTGTATATGTACTACATAGTATGCAAAAATTTATTTCAGTTAGGAAATGCATAACACAGTTGAAAATCCTCTAGAACAATTTTTACCAATAAACGGAAATGCACTCGAATTATTTTGTCCAGCCCTGTATATGATTTAAAGAATTTATACACACCAAGTTATATGAAAAAAAAGAAAAAGAAATGTAATAATACTAACACAATTGAAAACGCACTTCCGTCAATTTTTGCTGATAGAGTGTACTGTAACCAAATTCTTTTGTGTTTCCCTGTAAATGAACGATGAATGCTTTGCCCACTACATTCTAAAGTAAGTATCTTGCAGCTCAGTGATGTACATCAATTTCAATATGTTTGAAATAGTATAACATCATTAAAATATATCGCAAATGACTTTTCCCTGATAGACCATAGTGTAACTGAATACTTTTGAATGCCCCCTATAAACGAATTATTATCTTGTATTGAGCATGTCATCAACAAGAAATGCAAAGTAGGCTCATTTGCTGAAGATATTGCTCGTTGGAACTCCGACACTGACTTGAAGAAGTTGGAGAATGATATCATCTTGTCTTTGATGATATAAGGAATTTTGCTGAAAACCACAAATTGTGTTTTAACCCTGCTAAGTCTACGGTTGGCTTCTTCACAACGCTATAGAATAAAATTTCTTTATAGGATCAGGATGTTTAATTTTTGTAGCACATCTTTTCATCTAACATTCTTCTGATTTATATACGTTATACATAGTACTATACTTCATTACGGGTATAATTATAATGAATTCTCCCTATGTACGTAATACGGGGTTTTCTAACAAAAGGAAATCAGATGAATGTTTTATTTGGTTTTACTTGAAAATACTCCAGGAAGAAAGAAAAACCAGATCGAACCTCCGCCCTCTTCCTCCACTTTTTTCAAATGAAGGACCATATGGCAGGTAATTCCACTTTAAAAAGTTTCTAGTGATTCCAATCGAGAGGCTGAAATCTGAAAATGATTTTCTAATTCTAATTCTAAGAGGCTGGATGAAAAAACATGCAGTTCCCTTAGCTGGAGCAATTAACAATCATTTTTTAGCCATACTGGATTCCGAGAAACAAAAGGGAGGTACGAGATTACACCCCCCCCTCCTCCGTTATCCAAAGAGTTGCTTGAAGACAATTTCTCCTATCCTTTTACTTCCTTCTTCCATGTTCATTCATCACACAAGTCACATTTATCATTTTCTCATGTTCATTCTCAGAAAAACACAGAAAACTAACAGAAACTCCCCTTTTCCCTAGATTATGGAAAAGTATTGTCTGTCGTTTGAAAATTCCCTTGAAGTGAGAAAGAATTCTTTAAATCTCTAAATGGACTTGAATATCCCTAGATTTAGGTATTTTCCCCTAGATCTGAGACCGCCAGTTGTCCGGTAAGCGAGATTACAAACCAACAAAACTTGGAGACTGTGGCGAGAGAAAATGTAATCAGCCAAGAGCGCTCAAAATCTTCACCCTTTTTCCTTACTCCAGTAACCCATTTGTGCTTATTATTCGTGGAAGAGGGTAGCTGTGGAATAGGAAACACAATTAACTTTTGGAAAAAATATACTGCCACAGTTTATCAATAAAGTTCTACTAGCAAGTTATGATCACTAATGTCATAATTAAAATGTATGTTTATTTTTGTGTTTTATGGAAATTTCCTATATAATCTAAGAGCTAGAGGGCTTGTTTGGTCGCTGTTTTTTAAATGTATGTCATGTATACACAACTTTATATATCTTATATTGCAGCTAAATCTAATCACGTTGAAAATTATGGGATGATGATTATCTAGTAAAATGGCATGGTGAGCTGTCTTATGTTTTAATGATTGAATGTCCTTTAATGTTAAGAAAATTCAAGAAAATGTTTTGCGAATTTTGTTTAAATAAAAAGAAATGTTCGCTCACTACAAAAAGGAAAAAAAATCACAATATTTATGTTAACAATCGCGGATTTTCAAAGATATTTTAAAAATGAAATAACAACATTTTAGAAGAGCATCCAAAAGTAATATTAAACATTTTTTTTCTAAATGTTATTATTCTTAATTCCATTTATCGTCTAGGCACTACGATGCACGTGACAACAATATTTAGATTATTGTTGAACGTTTCATTAGTTCAAATTTTTTATTCATCGTTAAAATACAATTTCCCTAGTTTTCTTTTAATTTATAGTTTATACGTGAAGCGAATTTAAAAAGAGTATATATATGTGATCGACAATCGTGACCAATTCACATGAAGATTTCATTTGAAATAAAATGAGTTCTGTTTTTTAAAAAAAAGTAAATTTATAAAACAAATATTTCAAAAAACGTAATCATATCAGTGCTTCGATAACATTTTCTTTAAATGTTAAACGTGCTATATCATGAAAGAATGAATGGATGGTTTTTAAATGCAGTGATATTAAATATCTTCGTCACAGAAAAAAGGTTTTTTTTATTTTCTTCTATCTTTTCAAGAAGAAAGTACTGGATTCATGAAAAAAAATTCGAATTCCTGTTTTCGGAGGGTTTATTACGTTTTAGAAGGTCCTGAAAACGATTTGACTGCTTTTAGAAAATGTTTGTCTATGTGTCTGTATGTGACAAAAATTTTGTGGACACTCTATCTTAAAATTAATGCACGAAATTTTATAAAACTTTAGATTCAATTAGACCTTGACATAAATTGGTGTTGATTAGTTTTTGGTGTAAATCGCCCAACAGGTGGCGGTGTTATGCTGCATTTTACAGGATTTAAGTGATTTTAGCGATAGTCATATCTCAAGAACTAATGCACGGAATTTCATCAAACTTCATATTCTGTTAGACTTAGAGATAAGTTGGAGTTGATTAAGTTTTCGTGTAAGTCATATAAAAGGTGGCACTGCTAAGCTGCATTTTTCCGATTTCAGAGATAGTTATATCTCTAAAACTAATCCACGGAATTTATTCACGCTTCATATTCTGTTACACTTTCACATAAATTATGCTTGGGTGTATACTACCCAACAGGTGTCGCTTTTATGCTCTTGTCGATAAGAATTTTAGTTGCAGACATTTAAGTGGGTAGATGCCAAAATTCAAGGATTTGTTTGAAAAATGCTATGCTTATATCTCTTTTTTACATGCGCACAATTCAACGAACCTATACCTTTAAAATCCTCATGATGGGTATAGAATGTCATTTCATTTTGGAACTGTGATGACTTATCTCAAGGTCTAACAGAATATGAAGTTTGATGAAATTCCGTGCATTAGTTCTTGATATAAAACTGTCGCTAAAATCATGTAAATCCTGAAAAATGCAGCATAGCAGAGCCACCTTATGGGCAATTTACACTAAATCTAATCAGTAGTGAATTTGAAGTATTAACATGCATGAGATAGAAGAAAGTTTTGGGATTGGCACATCTGACTTGTTTTCTTCTGTCCCTTAAGTCATCCAAATTACAAATATTATTTACAAAGTAATGTTAAAAAAAGTTACAAGTACCCTTTTATCCTCGTGAATCCAAGAATTATGTTTTCTAGTTACAAAAGTTAGATTGTCTTTATTCTAACAGATTACCTCAAATATTTATTTTAATTTAGAAGTCATTATTAGCTTATAACATATTAATTTTTATTATTTAAATTAATCATCCATAAAATTTATTTACGGACAGAAAACACTCATTCATGAGATATAAATAAAATAATTCTGGATATAAATAAAAAATTGCGAATTTACAAGGGTTAGCAAACTGAAATATGAATATAATCGCACAAAATACTGAATTTGGCTATGTACTTTAATTTCGATCAAACTTTTCTTTATAATAAACTGTTAACAAAAAAATGTTATAGATACAAAAATGATCTAGCTGATCTTATACAGATTCCAAATGATCTTTTTGTACCTGATACATTTTTTATTCTAGTTGGTCGTTAGCTGTTGATTACATTTTTGTGAAGCCAGGGGAGTGCCCCCTCTGACCTTACATACAAAAGTTATAAGCTTTATGTAAGCAATTTTTACAGCACAAATAATAAATTTATACTTTAATATTAAGTACTAAGTTTATGAGGCTCACAAAATCTTTCCGAAGGCAATTTCACTTTTAATTAATGAGCCTTTTTACTGACGGGCAATTTTTTAGTATCTGCTAAACCACCAAAATCCATTTTAGAACAGCTTTATAAAATACAGGTATTACATTTCAGTTTGACAATTGCGATTTTATAAAATTGAAGAAACAAAATAGATATAGACAAAACAAAATAATAACATATTTTAGAAAATTATAACAAAAATTATAACATGTGTAGTAAAAACCAATGACAATGCGTAATAACAAAAATTTAAATGTGATAAGATTTGAGAAACCTGTATAAATGAAATCCTTTATTTGGATAAATAAGAATTATAAATTATCTTTAGAAAATGGTAAAATTTATCATGTGTTTTAGGACAACCAGAGTCTTATTTTATTTTGTAAATCACGCAAATGTTTTCTATTTCCAAAGCATTTCCCAATACACAGTACCATGACACGCGATACAAAACCACAATGCGTTTCTCCCTAAGATCTGGTTTCACCCCACCAACGAAAGCGTCAAGAGCAACAAACACAAACCCGCCAAACCCTTCCCAGTTTTGTTGGTTTGTAATGTAGCGTCCGGTAAAGCTATGTACAGTGACCTCTCACTTATACGACTCTCAGTTATACGACTCTCTCGGTTATACGCCGAATTCTGTTGGTCCCGTCCACACTTTATGGGAAATAATGCTAAACTTCTCTCAGTTATACGACTGCTTCTCTCACTTATACGACGCTTTAAACGGTTCGGGTGATTTTACATTTCTCACTCAAGAATTTATTTTTATAATCATTAAAGTACAAATCATTAACGTTTTCTTACTTTTATCCTTTTGACTATTGTTAAAGTTTTTATCAATAATGAATAACATTTCTTATCTACCTTGGTGTGGTATTAACAAAGAAATCTATGACGGGATGTTGGTTCTACGGAATGTTCTTGCGCCTGCCATTTAACAAAAGCGATTAACAAAAGCCTGATGACCATATGCATATCACGTCTCTGTATAGTACTGAGGGAGAAATCATGGTTATTGCAAAATGCACTTTCCTGGATTAATGTCCATCACATCCATTTCTGCAACAAATTAAAGTTATATTTTTGCCAGCAAATTCTACAAACAGATTACAGCCTTTAGATTTAGGGATTATAAAGAATTTCAAGTAAATAACAGAAGGAGTTTGATTTGTTGTTTTATTTTTTATCTGGAAAACAAAGAGGAAGCTAAAACAATTTCCATTTTAGATGCTATGCATCTTACAGATTGTGCAGGGGAAAATATGACATCGCAGACAGTTCAGAATTGTTTTAGGAAATGTGGTTTTTCACAAGACCAAACTGCTATTTCAACAAATGAACCCGATTTTGAGAGTGTATCTCTGAGGATATGAATAATGATAAAGTGAGCGAGGAAGGTGACAAAGATGAGAACAATGTTCCTGCTGTTGTAAATTTTTCAGAAGCAAGTGCCGCTTTAAATACATTAAAGAATTATGCCCACCAAAATGATTATTCTCAAAATAGCTTAAAAGCTTTAATAGACTTAGAAAAAGACATTTTCTCTTTTCATCGACGACAGAGACAAACTAATGTCACTTCATTTTTTTTTAGAAAATTTGATCTGTAAATCTTCAAAATAAACATATTGGTAAATGAACTATTTTGTGAACTTTTTTAATGTATTTTATTTTTTATTTTTTGATATATTTTATAAATTTTGTTAAAATATGTTCTTAGTAATCAAAACATATCATTTTTAATATAAGTAAAATTATTAATGCATATAAAGTTTGAAACTTGCATAATAAGACGGCCTCTCACTTATACGACTTTTTTCTACGATCCCCTGAAAGTCGTATAAGTGAGAGGTCACTGTATTCGGATTTGACTGCGGACAATTATCTGCAGTATATTTAAGTCAAATAATGGTACGATGTCTACTTCGGTATTCAAAACTGCTATTATATAATTAAACATTATTCTGTATAATTTTTCCGGATTGAGTTCTAAAACAAAAATGCAAATAATTATCATCTATTTTGACTGTAATAACTAAATGGCAACGTTTCCATAACGTTATATTTAATATAACAAACATAATTGAATTTTCAAAGGATTCTTTCCTTCTATCTGAAACTAATCTATATACAAATTAAATGAAATTTCAATGAAGAATAACTTATAATATGACTTGATTAAAATAAATATGTCAATAAATTATAGAGCTTACAAATCCTTTAATAGCTCAGATTTGACAACTTTCGGACACCTTTTTAAAATACGTATCTTTAATCAATTAAAAAGATATTTTCATGAAAGATCAACTAACTGATCACACCCCTCATCCCTCCACCGACACTTTTATTTTTTTAAGAAGAGAAATGAAATAGTTAAAAAAACATTAAATGCTCCGAAAAGGATTATACGTTTATTTTAATACTGCCTATTCATAAAAGCTCCTCCTAGTTTCGTGTTTCAAACTTATTTTTACAGATAATTCAATTTTCAAAGAGCATACTTTAAAGACTTCCCCCACACACTGCTAATTACAAATGTTTCAGTAATTAACACATTCGCGACAAAATTTTTTCATCGTTTAACAATAAGCCCTACTGACAGACGTTTCACTTGCATATTGTATTGTTTGACAAAAAAAAATTCTGTGTGTGTGTGTGTGTGTGTGGTATAATTATGAATACTTTGTATATATTTTGGGAAAATGTAAGACATAAAATGTAAAAGGAACGCCCATAGATAGTCACAGATATCCTAATGACGTGAATTCACTTCAGCTATTGCGAATGTGTTAATTTCAAATTTATGTTCTTATATATAAATAGTAATGTTTTGTAATATATGTGTAGAAATTATATACTTGTTTCATCGTAAAGATGAGATTTTCGGATATTGAGTCTGCAGAATTGTATGCATTCTTTGAAATGTGCGAAACGGACATAGTGCCGGATTAAACATTTATGGGACCTGGGGCTACTGGAAATTTTGAGCCCTGGAACCCCTCGTCACTTAAAGCTCAGAAAGATTTGCATCAGTATGACTAATGATTTAACGACATATGATAGCGATGTTGAAAAAGTATTTAATAAAATCGAGAATGCTCGATATTTAGATTTTATGCCTTATTCAATCATATTTAGCAAAAATGCAGAAATGTACTTTCTCTGTTCAAAAAATTGTAAGTCAAACTTCGTGACCCATAAATCGTATAAAGGAAACTATTTCTGAGACTGACTTACAGTGGTGGAAAAAATTATAAAGTCACTTGAAAATATGATATAATTAAAAAGCAAAATATAGAACATTTATGAAAGTTCATACATATATATTATATGCTACAAGGAAGTAAAGAAAAATATAAATTCATTAATTACTACATTAATAAAAGATTAATAAACTTAAGAAAATTTTCTGTACAAAGAAAGTTGGAAATAATTATAAAGTCGATACATATATTTCATCAATAATCGATGTGAGACCCATTTTTTTTCGATGACTTTGACTAGTCTTTTGTTCATTGAATCTATCAGACCACACAAAGTACTTGCATCAGTATTGTTCCAGCAGTTTTTAAAAGCATTCATCAAATCTAACTTTAAATTGAATTTTCGTCCATTTTTGTAAACATTTCGAGCTAAAATTCCCCGATGATTTTCTATTACATTCAGATCGGGTCTATGAGCTGGCCATTGAAGGCATTTCACCTGATTAGCTTCCAGCCAAGATTTAGTTGACTTCGAAACATGAACGCAAGCGTTGTCCTGCTCATCTCTCCAATTTTTGCCTTCGGTGACATGTTTTCGTGCAAAGCCTAAGCGAGCATTTTTGTGGTACTTAGAAAGAGGTGGTTTTCCTTCTTTTTTTTAAATTGTACAATAAGATTGTTAATTAAATCATTTCTTACCGTTAGGCTTGTACATGGTAATTGTAACTGTTCTTGAATTTGGGCATACGACATTTTTTGTCCGCAAACTAGCTTCCGGATTTGTCTTGATTGCCTTACAGTTAAGGATTTCGGTCTTCCCGTATGCTTCTTACTGCCGTAATCTTCGGGATTTCTGAGAAAACTGTTTACTGCAGCCTTGGACCTTCCTATTTTTCTTGCAATATTAGAACCAGACATTCCAGCTTCATTTAAAGTTAATATTTTAATTTGTTGACCATCGGATAACTTTTTTCCTATTGGCATCGTATTAAACAAACCAAATACAAAATGAATGCACGTAACGCGTTTACATTTACCTAAACTTTCATGGCGACCTATTTTCTTAAGTCTGGCATTATGCCAAATGAGGCTAGAACCATCGGCTTTATACTTTTTTCCAAGTTGTTTTTCATTGGTTGTAAGAAATTAGCATAATTTATGTTCCCCTTTCCGTTTTTCTAAATAAAGTTTATGTTTATTATTGCAATGTTGATCATGCAATTGAAAATAGAATTTGCGTTATCAACAATTTTATTACTTTTTGAATTTTGTAAATTTTTCTATCGGCTTTATAATTTTTTCCAGCACTGTATGATGACTGACTATGATGAAGATGACATTACTTAACAGAAATTCCCTCTCACTTGGTTAATATAAATTTTCTCAAGCAATTGAAACTGTGCTCGTTTTATTTTACAACAACCGAGTTCTGAGGATTGCTTGGAAAAATTAGATGGAATTTGGAATTTTTGGAGACAATGGGCTGATTTTTTTTTACAGCCATCTCCAAATGTAATTATCGAAACTTGTTTTTATATTTTAGATATTTTGTTATCACATCATAGAAACATTAAAATTATACCCTCATGCATGAAATATGTTACTTGAAAACCTGAAAGTACTTAATTTTAAGGACTTTCTTATAATTCTATGATAAATGGACAACACGAACTACTTTTATCAAGAACATATTTTCTTTGTTCTACGAATTCGACATTACGAGATTTTACTATACAAAACTCTCTTATAATGTCTTTACATTTTCTAAGCACTTGTTTTACAAATTATTCAAATTATTTGCAAATAACAAAAATGTACTTGCAGAAAAATGAATATATTTTTTATCTCATTTCATTTATGAATGATTCAAGATATCTAAATATGCTTTTTAGGCAGCATTGATAGCTTTAGTATAAATAATAATTGCAACATACAGCAATCTTATGCACTGTTGCGGTAAATGTTCATTATTCTGGGTTAAATAAATAAAAATGCAGGAATACGGCGATCACAATAAAGGAGCTCTGCATTCCAACCCAATAATCGCCAAAAGATAGAAAAAAAGGACATTACTTTGATGCGATGATATTTAGTAAAATCTCCCTGCTTTATAAGTGTGAATGCAGGTTTTCTTTCTCGCGGGTTACAGAAAAGTATAAGATTTTCCTGACACAATTGGGGGACAAAAAAAAAAGATAAAAAAGAGAAATACAACCAAGTGGCAAGTCGTTTACTGAAATTCTATTTCGTACTTTATTGATAACGGGTGTTAATTTCCGAAGAGTAAGTAGCGTCCACTGATGATAAAGCATTGTTACTTTCCGGACCCATATAGATTAAGGGAAGTATTGTAATCATAATAAAATATTTTTCTCTGCCCTCTTTTTACCTAGAAACATCTTTTATGTTGTGAAGAGGGGAGTAAGTGAGTGTGATTGTTTTTACTTGAATGTGTCTTTAGATGAATGATTGTTTGTCTTTAAAACAAAATTCGGCAGATAATTTTTAAATCATTAAGGATATTTTAAACTTGTGTTTTAGAAGATGCGTATTTAGGAAAAAAATAAAGGAAAACCCATAGATTCTGGGCCGTGAAACATGCAAAAAGTGCTTAGTTTTGAAATTCAATAGATGAAATTGAAATTAATTAAAGTACTGATAATATTACCTAACATTCAAATCATAAGTTATCATTTGATTAAAAGTAAAGTGGTCCAGATTTGAATAAACTGTGCTCACAAAAATTTGCTTCTACCAAAAAAAAAAAAAAAAAAAAAAAAAAAATCAAGAGCTGGGACTGCTGTCAAAAAAGAAAAGAAAAACAAGCAATAGTTATATAAAAAAATAGGAAAGTAAAAAGGTTTTCAGAAAACAAAATATTTTTCATAGCACACTTAATAAGAAAATCGCTAATGCATTCCTAATGTTTAGAATGGTAAAGTAACTTAAGAAAATAAATTCATAAAATGCAGCATATCATTACAGCAAGAATAAGAAAGATTATATGTTTTTGCTTCATTAAATCCGAAATTTTAATGTAGCACTAAATTCTGATTAATTAAAGAAGATTTGTGGGAAAAAATGTGGTAGAAACAATTTGTAATTTTTTTTTTTTTTTTTTTTTTTTTTTTAATAAAGTAGTTTTTAAATAAATGTCTTATTGAATTATTAAGAAAATTTATTATTGATTAGGAATTGGAAGCGAAGAAAAAAAGCGTCTTAAACGTATTTTTCTTTATAATTAAACTGATGAAAATTTAATCATTCGAATGACGTCTACCCACGAGAGAAAAAAAAATATTAAAAGTAGTTTTTAAATATATAAACAAGAAGGAAAAATCATGCATCAAACATAGATTATGTACCACTTCCAATATACTTTTGCAAATCTTTACTGTTTAATAAGGTGAAAGATGAAATCTAAGTAAACAGTTTGGAAAAAGCATAACATATTTTAAAAAACAATTTCAGGAATTACCAACAATATTCGGAAAATATCCAAATTCTTCTTCGCTGCCGTGTACATGGTAAATAGATATATGTATATAATATATATATTGCAGATGATATATATGCTACATAGAATGCTAAAATTTAATTCAATTAAGAAACGCATAGCACTGTTTAAAATTCCTCTTCTGGAATTTCCATCAATAAACGGAAATGTGCTCGAGATTTTTTTGTGCAGTTCTGTATATGTTCTATAGTATTTATACACACGAAGAAAGAGGCGAAAAATTAGTTATATTTAAAAATGCGTACTTCCAGCAATTATTGTTAACAAACAGTACATTAACCGAATTATTTTGTGTATCCCTGTAAATGAACGATGGATGCTATGCAGACAGTATTCGATAGTAAGCCCCACGTAATGCACCTTAGTTAAATCTATCAATTTCAATATGCTTGAAATAGTAAAACATTAGTAAAACAAATCTCAAACGATTTTCCCCCATATATAGTAATGCAATGGAATTATTTTTATCTCTGTAAAGAAACTGCAAGTGCTGTGCATACCATATTCTACAGTAAGCTTCTTGTAGTGCAACTTAGTGGTATATATTAATTTTAATATATTTGAAATAGTATAACATCATTAAAATAATACGCAAATGATTTTCCCCACAGACCATAATGGAATGGAATTCTTTTGAGTTTCCCTGTAAAGTAACCAGGGCTTAATTTGCGCCAGAGACCACCGGAGCTCAGCTCCGGTACTTATCTGCTTTTAGTAAACATTTAAAAATTGCCCAGAATTCACTGGAGCTCATAAACACTGCGCTCCGGAGCCCAGTGCCATAACGCTTTCGAAAAACGAATCCTAAATCACCCTTTCCTTTCCCTTCTATTTCCAATCTTTTGTATCAAAATACTTAGTTATAAGTGAAGTAATGTGTTGCTCATGTAACAGATGGAGATGAAACAGGCTGGAATTTATATCAGTCTTCTGGTTTGGGCAGGCTCGAGCTCAATCTGTCTTAAATTCAAAATTTTATTTATTTTCATTTCAAATCATTTGAATGCTATTTTGATCAGAATAAAGAGTCAACAGAAATAGTCTTTTTCTATTCTGCATAGCTGCAAACTATTCATTTTTTTGTGTTAACACTCTTTCCGAATCATAATCCTGAGCTTATTTAATCGCAGAATTCTGCGGTTAATTAACATTAAGATTAGAAAAAAGTTTCTATTTAAAAGTAGTAATAACTAAAAAGTGGAATAGTTGATAGTCTAATATACGCAGATAGATGTATTTAAAATTGTTATTTTGCTAAAATAACAATGCTTAAAATTTAGAAAATAATGTGTGAAATATAAATATGAAGATTAGAGGGACGGCGGAGGAAAGGTGGGGGAAGGGTACGCTACGGGTGTTAATACTGCAGAATATTAGGGCTCAGATGCATTTTTTCTTAGAAATTAACCCTGTAAAGTAACTATAAATGCTACACATTTCATTTTCAATACGGAGCATTCCATAATGAACATCAATAACATATATCAGTTGCGTGACAATCCAAGTATATTTACGCGAACAGACAGACAGACCAACCGAATTCATAAACACTTTTCAAATGTGTTGGAAAGTTAAAAAAAATATCTGCTAAAAATAAAAACTTAAGACATCAAATTTATTATTATCAATAATTTGAATAAAAACATCAGATATCAGTACATGCAGATCAGCGGTTCCCACCTTGGGGTACGCGTACCCCTGGGGGTACGTGAATATAATATTTGTTATGGCGGAGATCACAAAAATGGTTTAACTCAAAACACACAAAGAAAGTTGATAGTTTTAGATTACAAAATTAGTCTCATCTGTAACTCCAATATGTTACACTCAAAATGAGAGTAAAGGCCCACTTGACCTAATAATTCATTCATAATTCAATTATATATTTTCTACAATCTTCGAGAAAACTGCCATTGATCATTATACAATATTAATTTCCCGCTTTTTTTCTTATTGTTCCGTTTTTAATAATAATTGCAAAACGCCTAAATTGCGCCAGAGATTCTAGTTTTAGTGTTTTATTTTAAAACGTGTTGAAAAGCAGGCCCTTATTTTTATTTTAGAAAAGGCGGAGTTACATCACTAAAGTATATTAATTGGAAAGTTTCCTTCCTTTTAATGAGTATTTAATTTGAAAGGTTTACTTATTATTTGAATGATTTGGTTTTATTTTTAAAATGGAAAACTTGTTAAAATGCGAAACACTTAAGAATACGGCTACTGCAATTGAAGTCCAACCTGATGATTCGGGAAAATAATGTTCTTCGAAATAATCTGATTATTTAGAACTGTGAGAGAACCTGAGCGTAGCTGTTAATAGGCCTGTTCTGATAACTGATAAACTTAATACTTTAAATACAACTGAAAACATCAGTGCTCCCTTAATGAATAGTAAACAAAATATCATACTGAATAATTCCTGCAATATGGATTTTCATTCACAGGAAATGAAGATTTTATTAATATGTGGGGGAAGAGAGGGGGTGATGGGCGTTTATAATAAACAAGGGGTACTCCGAAAAGAAAGGTCTAAGCAAGGGGTACGTGTTAGAAAAAAGGTTGGGAAGCGCTGCCTAGATAAATAAATGAACAAAGAACGAGTAGGAGCAAAAGCAATTTTTATTTATTTTTATCATAGAATTTACTGTTTTAATATTAGTAGGCAAATAATACATTATGAAATTTAAATGCACACACACACACATATATATATATATATACATACATATATATATATATATATATATATATATATATATATATATATATATATATATATATATATATATAAACTTTTTTGCGTAAAACTATTAAAAAATAGAATATATTTTTTAAATAGTAGATAAACAGTGCAAATTTACCAGCTAACTGACAATAACATAAGAATATGCAAAAGATAAAATTTATCAAAATAATAATAATAATACTAATCTACATTACATGTATTCTTTAAAATAACGTGAAATAATGTAAAATGTATCCAGCAAAATCTTATTTTCACTACGAAAGATAAATAAGTTTGCTTATGTTTAGCGACAACGTATTGCGATCAGAGAAGTAAATATTAACGCTTCTCAATAGTCTTTTCTTTTCCACTGTCCCACCTACTGTACTAATGAACTAAGTCACTATGAAAGCAAGCCACTCTTCGAAAGAGCTGCTAGTTTAAAACAAAACATCGCGGAGAAAGCTGAATATCTATATTAATAAAAGAAAGTTTCGCTCTGTGTGTGCGTGTCTGTTGGCGATGGCTAGTAAAATCTAGCCCACCTAACAAAAGCTATCTATCCTGCAAATTTAGATTTAGGTAGTTCAAACCATCTCCTGGTACACCTGAACCGCAGATTTTTAATATTTTGAAAATTAGAGTAGTTATTAATTAAAAACTGATCAAAGATCGCAAATAAAAAATCTGTCTTCCGAAATCAGCTTGCACATGCCCAGAAGGTATTTATTCGTTCCTCCGTTAAAAGATGAAACAAAGCGTGGATCGTTCCATTTCTTTTTAAGTTTTTCTAAATTCGCCATGGGCGAACGGCTAGAAATACGGAAAAATCGTCTACATATTCTGAAAGAACATACTTTTACGTCTCGCACGATCTGGTTGGTTTGAAACAATTTTACATTTAGCCCTTTCAAAAAAAAATAATCAAAAAGCATTGAATTCATGTTTTTTATTTTCTCCTGTTTTCCGAACCTTGCATCCACCGGAATACAAAAGATACGGAAAAACGAAGGTCACCAAATTAAAGACCTGAGTTTACCCTTTTCAAAGCCACTATTCGTTTTTAAAAATATGAAAATTAACCCTTCGAAAAAGTATATTTTCTGTATGCCGTTTTGCAATTTTTGCGATTTTGGCAATTTTTAAAAATTTGTATCGGCGATTCAGAGAAAGGTACGAAAAACTAAAAATACCAGACAATAGCTACATTTATTCTTTTTTCGACATCTGTATCTGTTTTTGAAAAATACGAATATTAACCCTTCAAAAAAAATTCGTGCGAAGTCTCTTTTTTGCAAATTCCGATTTTCTGCGATATATAAAATCTGGCATCGGCTCTCTAAAATAGCCAAAAAAAAAAAAAAAAAAAAAAAAACACATCTAAAGACATCTACGTTCTATCGGGTTTAGGCAAAAACCTTTAGTTTTAAAAAAATCACGTTAACCCTTTCGAAAACGTATTTACCGTAAGTCAATTTCGCTTTTTTAACTATTTCTCCTATCTTTAAAAATCCGAATTGGCGTTTATAAATAAGATACGAAAAACTAAAAATACCGCGCCTAATCTATATCTCTTTGTTTTTTAAAATCTGGTATCCGTTTTGAAAATTTTTAGTTTTAACCCTCCAAAAAATCCTTTTCAAAACTCACTCACACGATTTTTGTTTTTCGGTCCAGGTTTAAAAATCAGCATCGACACGGGAAATGTGGGTACGGACAAACAGTAGACTCCAGATCATAGACACGTTCATTTTCTTCAAAACGCACGGTTGTTTTAAAAAATATATATATCTACATTAACCCTTTAGAAACCGATCGATTACGTAACCCACTTTCGCGATTT
This sequence comes from Maratus michaelseni, assembly GCA_963931845.1. Lineage (NCBI taxonomy): Eukaryota > Metazoa > Arthropoda > Arachnida > Araneae > Salticidae > Maratus > Maratus michaelseni. The sequence continues at coordinate 14,167,494 of OZ007599.1, read as the reverse complement.
CCGCTATTTTGGCAATGTTTACTCGTGGGTAAATTTCAATTCTACTAGGAAATTTGGTTGGGTCGAGTGTTCTGAAAAGGCCTCTTCCAGAACAGACTGCGTCCCTGGCGGTGGAAGGTGGAACTATAGCAGTATATCTGGTTCTATGAACCCGATTACGACGGGGTTTGGCTCAAGTTTCGTATAGAACAGATTATTAATATTTCGGGCCCGGGCAACGCCGGGCGGGTTAGCTAGTATATAATAAAAGGAAGACACCCTCCTGTAAGAAGAAGCAGCAAAGTAGCGGCACTGGAGTTGCAATGGTCAGATTATTTTCTGAAACAGTAGATATATTTCTTTAAATATAGAATTTAGCGTGTTCAAAATTTGTTGTGTTGGAATATTTATTGTATGAGGTTAATATTTACAACAGACTGGTGAACACATTTTTAATAAACAAATTAAAAAGTGTGATGAAATATTTTAGAAGAGATTAATTTCTAAAACAGAGGATATATTTTATTAAATATAGAGTTTAATGTATTCAACAATTTGTTTTAATGAAATGTTTATTATTTAGGGTTAATATTTACAATAATATTTTCTTACAAAAACATTCGTATTCTCCATGCTATTATAAAATATAAGAAGTAAACAGAAAATAAAGCAGATTAAACATGAAAAAAAATACATAGTCTAATTAGCATTCATTAAAGATTAAATTCCTAAAAATCTTCTAAGTACTGCAAGTATATGAAATTTTTGTTTTATAGAGGTACATAAAACACACATTTTATCATAAGCAGGAAATATTTAAAACACTAAGAACTAAGATTTTCTTTCTTTTTTTAAAAAAGTAAATATTTATGTGGTGCTTTTCTTTCAAAATTACATTCGTAAAAAAATTGATAAATAGTTTAAATATAATTGACTTTGTTTGCTAAAGCTATATAAAATACACACTTTATTACACACAACTATTAATTGCATTAAAAAATAGAAGATTTTATTAAAGTAAACAGTTTTTTTAAATAAAATTCGTACAAAATGTGATAAGTACTGTAAAAGCATCTTATTCATCTGCATTGATCTGATTGATATCCGAAAACACCTCTTGCTGTATGACTTGATTTCTAAAAGTAAAATATATCTTCAAGGAAAATATAGAATAATACATCTAAATTTTTTTCTTAATTAAATCGAATAAATTGATTTTAATTGTATGTTATTTAAAGTTTAAATATTAATAATTTAAAATGTTCCAAATTTTATTTTATAGAGAAAATAAAAGTACAGTTTAAATTACTTTGTTAAAATATATTTTTTACCATGTTTATAAACGCATAAAATAATTGATTCTGATTTTTGTTTCTTTGTCTTTTGAAATGCTGATCAGCCTGATATAAATTATGTCCAGTTGTTAAAACTACCAAAATCTCAAATAAGTTATATTTCAGCATAATTTAATTTGGTAAAGACCAATCTCTGTTTAAGAATTATATAAAAACAAAATTTAGAGTTGACATAATTCCTGGACAAAAAAAGAAAAATACATTTTTATAACTTTATTTTAAATTATTTTTATATGATCTACATGTTGCATATTTACTTAGAAATGAAATGTGTTAAACAAGTTTAGCAATAATATTACTTTAAAATTCAAGCAACTTGTACAACAAACGTTTAATAAATGAAGATTGCACATACATAATCATCTGCCTTATAGTATTATAAAGTGAAATTTTAAGCCAAAGTATTAAGTCCCTTTAAATAATTTAAAAAACAATTAATAAATGAGCAACTTTGGATAAATTAAAGTTCAAATACTGTGTAAAACAAATTATTATTATTAAACAATCGAGATTTTTTGTATATAAAATCTATAACATGACTATTTTAAAATTGTGGAGCATCAAATGGATAAGAATGTAAACAAGTAATAACCATTTGTCATTCTGTATGTATTAGAATTAAAATACGTTTAAAAAATTCGCACTAATTAGTAAGAACTAAAAGTGTATGCGTCATATCATAAAAGTATAAATAATAAAAAGATAAATGAAAACTGCAGAAACATATTTTTCTAATTTCACTCAACTTTTATTTTCTGCAGCAAAAATACCTAAGCAAATTTAATCCTTAAAAGAGTTACCTTTACGAAATAAAATATATACAAAAATAATGAACTTATTAAACTGAAAACAGATTTAACAAAACAAAATTAATGAGCATTTAATGAAAATAGATTTAGCAGGATTTCATCACGTGTGCTGCATCAATGCATGAAAACGCGAGCATTGCATTTCGCCTATCAATATTGAGAGTCAGACAAGCATGGGCCACAGATGAAATATATTACATATGTATATTTAATCTGTTGCATGGGCGTGCCTGCAGTTTCCGTGCGATCGCAGCAAATGTGGTACTTTTCGACTTTTTGAAGTCAATAACGGAGTGCCAGTTGTTTCGTTTTCCTACGAGTATTACTTTTTTGCATTTGACTGCAGAAAAAAACCTGCAGTCCTTTAAATTAACTATAGTTAATAATTAACATGACACTAGCAAAACTGCTAATATTATATAATACTTTTCTTCTTACAATATTTCCGGCATGAGTGTATAAAATAAAATTCAAATAATGATCATCTATTTTGAATATAATCCCTGAATGACTTTTACATATATTGATGAATTTAATGCAACTGACATTACTGAATTTTCAAAGGATTACTCCTCTCTATTGGGAACTGCTCTATATACAAATTTATTGAGATTTCTATCAAGAAAAATATTTTGACTTTATTAAAATAAATAAGTGAAATAATTATAGAGTTTACAAATCTTTTAATGCCTCGTGTCTAGACACTTTGCGATCACTTTAGAAGTGGTAGGAAAAAGTGCAAACAAAAATGTAAATATATTATGAATTATGCATGCTCTGAAGGAATATGAACTCCACCTACTTCCATCCACCTCACTTATATTTAGAGATATTTCCCAAAAGAACCCTCCTTCCCTCTCCTTAAAAACTCCCCATCCTCCTAATTACAAATGTTTCAGTAATTAACTCATTTGGGAACAAACACTCACGCAGCGTTTTTTTTTTTTTGGCTTTAAAAAAGAAAAATATTGCCAAACTTTGAAGGACTTTTCCTTTAATGGTAATCTGGATATTATGCTTGTATTAAGTAATTGGTTTGGCGCAGACTTGGTATACGCGACAATCCAAAAGTTGTTAAACATAGTTATGTGAGTGTAACCGCGACCTACGCGAAAAATATTGCCAAACTTTGAGGGATTTTTCCTTTAATGGTAATCTGGATATTATGCGAATATGTATCTTTTTTAAATGTTCAAGTCGGAAATATTATATAGTAAAATGTTATTAATAAAAAAACTATTGTCATCCCTTTGCTTTCATTCCGCTTTGTGCCTTCATCGAGTGCGGTTCTCCCGTTCTTCTCGCTGACTGACCGGATTGCTTTACTTGCGCGGCTGGTTGCAGCTGCGCGCGCTAAATAGTCACGTTCATTTCCTGCTGTTTTCTCCCCGTCAGAGGATTGGAGGAGTATTCAAAGCGTGTTCTTTTAAGAACAGCTTCGTTCCTGCGCAATAGTGGCCTTCGACTTCACCGACAATTGTAGCAGACTGATGAATGGAAGGACTTATACTGATTTTGCTACGGCCTGGTCTGAATTCCCGGCGACTATCAACGAGGAACATCGCAAAATTGTGACGGACTTCTTGATTTATACGGACGCCCACCTGAAGCGCATCCGCTCAACTGAGGATTTTTCCAGCAATCCAGAAAAGCCGGCACTTGTGAGTAATATTTTGAATTCAATCTCATTTCTTTTCTGTGAGCCGTTTGACCCCATTAAATTGAGTAGACTCAAATCTTTTCAACTCTATGTAGTAAACGATAGCCAACTGGATTTACCTTACATAATGTATCATTTAAACCCTAATATTGCTGATTTGGTGAGCCCTGATGACGGTTTTACAACTGCTAATGGCCGTAAAAGAAAAAACCCAGAAATTCATGCTAACATACCTGTCAAAAACAAATTTCAAGTCCTAAGTGAGGACACTTCCGAAATTAATTCCATGGATCATGAATCCTCTCAGGATTGCGCCCTACCCGGCAGCTCACAAGACCCAGATAACATCCAAAACTCAGACACGAACCTAACTTATAACAAAAACAAAATACACCCATTTTATATAGAAATCAAAGATCACTGGCACAAGCTTGCCTCTGAAATCAACAATGTTAACGACGTAAAACCACTTATAAAACTTGACGGTGAGCTTCTTAAAGTACATTGTAAAAATGATAACGACTTTCGTAAGACTCAAAACTTCCTTGACACAAACGCTATAGCATACACCACTCTTAGTCCAATGGAAAAACGACCTCGGAAAGTCTGCATCAGAGGCATCCCCCCATACACTGATCCCAACATCATCATTAACGCTCTGAAAGATTACAACTTCACAGCAAACCGTGCAGCTATGCTCAAAAGTAGGAAAACTGGCAACCCAATGCCTATATACCTTGTCAACTTGCTCCCAAGAGAAAACTTTGACGAAATTTACAAAATTACTGAAATCTGTAATCTAAGTGTAACCATTGAGAGATTCAAAGGAACTAACATAGTTAAACAATGCCACCGCTGCCAGGGGTTTGGACACGCATCAGAAATTTGTAAATTACCTCCTAAATGCGTTAAATGCGCTGGACTCCATCTAACACCTGATTGCCCCCAAACTGGAAAAATAACACCTAAATGCGCTAATTGCTCTGGCCCTCACCCTGCAACCTACAGAGGCTGCCCCAAAACACCACAAACCTTCAGGAAAAATCAACCCAATAAGCCCAACAGTAGGGAACCCAACACAACAAATAATGTTAAACTCATGACAGAAATTCTCGCCAATTTCAACTACACCAAAAGAAACACTAATGTTCCCAACACCAATAACTCCAACACAGCATCCTCAGCTAACACGACCTCAGATCCGGACACACCTGAAGACCCACCCACTCACTCCACTGATACCCAGAATCTGTCCCCGGACACTCACTCCGCCACTACTTACAACACTAACTACACTACAGAAATCTCCAAAATCTTCAAAACATTCCAAGAGATGAAGGAAATACTTAAATTTAACAAATTTATTCAATGTTTTACAAATATTTCTAAGAAAACAAAAAATTGTACAAACCCACTTGAAAAAATGTTTATAATAATGAACGAGTTCGACAGCCTCGCATCGGAATTTAACGCACCCAATCATGAATAGTTCCTCTAACTTCTCCTCACTTATAATCTTAACCTGGAATTGTAATTCTATCCGTAACAAATTTAACGAATTTAAAACTTTTATCATTGATCACCCCCACATTGACATCATCTTTCTCCAAGAAACCCGCAACCCCACTTTCAGAATTAACATTCCCGGGTACAGATTACACTACACTCCACGCGCAGCTGACCCTAGATGGGGCGGTACCGCCATTTACATCAAAAATCACATACCACACTACATCACCCAAAACCCCACCTTTAATAATATTGACTTCACTAGTATAATTTTACAACTACCACAAATAAACATTCACCTTGCTTCCATTTACATTTACCCGACAGGAAACATTCCAGTTCAAGACCTCACACACTTAATCTCACAACACTCACACTGCTTCTTCGCCGGCGACTTTAATGCCAAAAGTAGGAGCTGGAATTGTCATGGAAACACTAGAAGACGTGCCTCACTTCACAACCTCATTCAAAACTTAAACCTTAGCCTACATGCACCAGCCTCCCCAACACACATTTGTACTGCACCCAGATCACACAACTCAATTATTGATTTTGCAATCACAAAAAACCTTCCTTACCCTATCACCACTACTGTAATTAACGACTTAAGCTCCGATCACCTCCCTGTCTCCTTTAAGATCGACCTTATTAATCCTCTTTCCCCACCTCCTTCTGTGGCCATTGACTGGCATAAATATACTGATTTTCTCAACAATAACAACTTAAACTTTCCTGATATTAATAATACTAACGACATCGACACTGCTGTTGATAACTTTAACACACACATAACCAATGCACTTAATCACTCCACCATCAAATATTTTAAAAATAACAACACTTTCACTCCTCCGGCTTACATCTACAACCTCATCAAACAACGAAATCGTCTTCGTCGTCTCTTCCAAAACACAAGAGACCCTTCATTAAAACCTCTCATTAACAGACTAAACAACAAAATTAAAAACAGCATTTTCAAAGAAAAACAAAAAAACTGGTCCAATTTCATCCAAAACATTGCTAGCGAGGATAATTCTCTCTGGCAAATTAAGCGTAAAATTAACAATAACTACACTCCCATCCCGCCTCTCACAGTCAACAATAACACTGCTTACACTGACGAGGAGAAAGCTAACTTCCTTGCTAGGTCATACTCAAATCAATTTTCACCAAACCCCACCCTCGCTAGCCAAGATCACCTTACACATGTCAGCGACACAGTCCATAGATTTCTTGCCCAACCCACTGATGATCCACCTACTGTTATTCAGCCTATTGTTATACATAACATCATTACCAAACTCAAAAAACGCAAAGCCCCTGGGTACGATAAAATCAATAACACAGCACTCAAAAACTTGCCTCCTAACTACATAAACTATATCACAAAACTTACTAACTCCATCTTCTACTTTAACTATTTTCCAAAGCCTTGGAAAATTTCCATCATTTCCCCTATCCCTAAACCTGGTACTAACTTAACTGACCCTGCTAACTATAGACCTATTTCACTCCTTCCTTCTCTCAGCAAAGTTATTGAACGCGTCATTTGGTCGCAACTCCAACACCATATCCAACATAACAACACTCTCATGCCTGAACAATTTGGCTTCCGCCCTAAACACTCCACAACACACCAGCTCCTTCGAGTTGTCGAATTTCTCAGCGAAAAGCTAAACTCGAAGATCCCAGCTGCTGCCATATTCCTTGACATCGCTAAGGCATTCGATAAAGTCTGGCACTTGGGCCTTATATACACACTAATTAAGCTTAACTTTCCCGCCAGACTTATACACCTCATATACTCCTACCTTAGCGATCGCATTTTCCGCGTCCGCATAAACAACATTCTCTCCGCTATATTCTATATTTTAGCAGGCATCCTCCAAGGGAGCGTTATCGGTCCCTTGCTTTTTAACATCTATTTTAACGACATTCCCAGATCACCAAACACACATCTTGCTCTCTATGCGGACGACACCACTATTTACACCCACGCTCACCACCCATATACACTATACAGGTACCTACAGACCCACATTGATGACTTCCTAAACTGGTGCGACCTTTGGCGTGTTAAACTTAACGAAAACAAAACTGCCGCTGTCTACTTCTCCAAAAAATATACCTATCCTAACAGAATTACAATTAACAATACCACCATTCCTTGGACCAACGAAGCAAAGTACCTAGGGGTGACACTTGACCGCAGACTCACATTCAACAAACATATCATCAACATCAGGAGAAAAGTCGCCGGCGCTTCCATTGCACTCAAACCTCTTCTGAAAACCAAAACCCTTGCTATCCACAATAAACTTCTTCTCTATAACTCATGCATTCTACCCATAATCACATACGCTTGTCCGGTCTGGGCCTTCACTTGCAAATCCTCCATCAAAAATCTTAGTCAACTACACAACAGACACGTGCGCAATGTCAGGGGTGCCTCGCGCTACCTCCGTAACAGCACAGTCTACAGAGACCTCAACACTACCTCTCTTGTTAAACGTATCAACCATCTTTCCAAAAAATTTTATGACAATCTTTACGACCTCCCCAATGAAATAATTGCTGAGCTGCCGGATTACGACGCATCCGAGCCACATCACCGTAAACGGCCAAAATACTCATGCTTAACTGATGGTAATCATTAGTGCTCATCAATCTCAGCTATCTTCTCTCAAATTATTACTCTATAAATTAAAAAAAAAAAAAAAAAAAAAAAAAAAAAAAAAAACTTGTATAGCCTTTCTACATACATTCCCCAGCTATACCATTATTTAAATAATAATTGAAAAAAAAAAAAAAAGAAGAAAAAAAAAAATTTGTATGGCCACTGAAAAGTGTCTTTTTTTTTTTATGTTGCTTTGCCCGCCCTTCCATCTGGCATTTTGTACTGATCTTGGAACATGTCCCGAACCCTATTTTTAAACTTTCCTTCCCAGTAGTATTTACTACAGCTATACCATTTACTTCATGTTTAATCAACTCTATCTTTAGTCTCTATCGCTTCTTCTCTTATTCCAAATTTCTTCATCCATTTTTAAATTTATCTTGTTAATTGCTATAAGTAATCTTAAATTTTACTTTTAATTGCTAAATGCAATCTTTATTTTTCTTTAATTGCTATAAGCAATCTTTACCTTCCCCCAACGGCTCACTTTGAAATGACATTCAACTCACACTCGACTGGGCGTTAAGTTGCTGCAACTAGGAAGCCCCTGAACCGGCATCAACTGTTCCGGACTGTTCCCTTTTCTTTCTATTCTTATGTTATGGCTTCCTGTCAAAATAGTGGCGCTAACGGCTACTATTTAATTTAGTAAATATATTCATAACTTACCCCATATCTTCCTCAATGATATGGGGCATGATCGAGTTATATTATAATTATTAATATGATTTACGTTCGAGTTTATTTTTTATAATCATATAATTGGAAACAATCGAATGATCAGAAAAATATTGAAGAATGCAGTTGACATTCAATCTTATGGTTATGATTCATTCTCATTCACCATTCGCAGATCTAGGGAGATTAAAATAATATGGGAAACACTTCTTTAAATTTTGGAAAAATCGAAATACATTCCTGACATTTTGGAAAAAAAAATCACTTTTAAGCAACTTCTAAATATACCAAAATAATAAATATACAAGCATAAAATTTATAACAATAATTTAAATAGCATATACACAAAAACAAAGGCTTGGCGCCTTTGTTTTTGTTATGGTATGGTTTGTTATGGGACTATGATTAAAACCTTATATTTTTGTAATAATTAAATTGCCCTAAAAGTTCTTGCAAGTTTTGAAAAGATAAAGAAAGCTCGTACAGATTTTTCAAATATAAACAACGAGTCGTGTTAGTGGTCAAGCTTAAAAAAATTCTGATATTGGGCGATTGAGAAAGAAGGGACGGGGACTATGATTAAAACCTTATATTTTTGTAATAATTAAATTGCCCTAAAAGTTCTTGCAAGTTTTGAAAAGATAATCAAAATTAATTTAGATACTTTCTAAATGTCCATTGTGCTATAGTTTCCTTTTACGACACTGAGAAATAATAACATTTTCTCAATGATAAAAAATTTCTACAGACAAACCTAAATTAAGTAAATCAATTTGAAAACACAGATAACTAAGAGAAATTCATGCGTGAGGGGTCATCAGGTTTTAGAGTTTTATTCAAATAATACTAAATATAATAAATAAATATAAATACGTAATAATAAATATGTAATAATAAATAAATTTGACTTGAATGAATTATTTGTTCATTTTTAGATGATAAAACTGACGCTTTCTACTCAAAATAATTCCAAAAATACCTATTTAAAACAAATCTGCATCATTTCCACACTACTACAGCACCCCCTCCCTTTTTTTCATACAGTTTATGCTCAAATCAGTTTTATCAATTTTAAATATTATTTATTATCAATATTATTAAAATAAAAAAATTATTATTTATATTAAAATAACAATTTTAAGTATAATTAAAACTATTTACTTTCCAAAATATGAGGTCTGTACATGTATATATATATTTCGCTCTACAGTTCCAAGGGAATTTGCTCTTCTATATCATCAAAAACATAAAATTGTACTTTTACCAAGGGGGTGGGGGATCCTCCTAACCATCCACTGAATATTTAACTGAATGCTCTTATACCTTCATGAAACATATTTTAAAATTCCATATTCTGTGCTTAAATAAATAAATAAATACTGCCGTGTTTATTTTTTTATTTATTTACTTATTTTTTGCTTTGCCACTTAGCAGAAATTTTATCTAATATGTGATGTTAGATGTGATGTTAGTATGTAATGTTAGTTTTCTGATGCAGATAAATTACAGTTTTGAAGTAACATTAAATTTATGTGTTTTTTTACTCATTTCAAGGATAGCCATTATAAAATTTAGCGGCACCGTTTGGAATATATATTTTTTTTCTCTGGAAGGAATTATGAAATTTGAATCTTTGTAATTCATAAAAAGTGCAAAAATGAAAACAAAACAATCATTGTTTATTGCGCGTAAAAATATTTTGTAGTGAATATGCCACATAGAAATACCAACGTAGAGAAAAGCCCAGACTTTTTGTACTTCCAGTAATTTAGCATACAACATTTACAGCTGTAGAAGTTCTCACGCTGAATTGAGAACGATAGTTTTTACTTTTACTTAAAAAGAAATAAAAATAAAGTCTTGAAATAGATGTAAGCTGAATTCTATCTGACTTTTGTGCTTTTCTTTATGTTGATTTTATAATATACTCACCATAGCAAAAGGAGTTTTGTTCTATGAATATTTAGTGTCTAGGAAAAGGTTCGAATTTATTTATCCCCCCCCCCCCCCTCCTTCGTCTTTGCCGCGCTAATGCATTTTAGCTACTAGCGCCCCCCTCTCCCCCACTTCCCGCCATTGCCCGGGCCCGTGATAATAATCTTAAGTAAACCGCAAATTTGTATCATTTTATATCTCTAACCCGATTTTGTATGAAGGTATAGTTTGAAAAATTCGAGAAAAAAAGAATGATATTTAGTGGTAAAAGCGCTTGTAAGAAGTCATTTTCTTGTTTTTTCATGTATCGTTTCATAGTTTTTTTTTGGTCTTGTCATATCTCTGAAATTTTTATCGGTTAGAACTATAATGGTTTTTCAGCCCGTGTAAAAATTTCGTGAAAAAATATTGATATCTGGTTGTAAAAAAATATGTTTTCTTCTCGCTTTTTAACACTTTCCAACCTAGTTGAAAAGTGTTTATGACTTCGGTTTATCTGGCCGTATGGTCGTCTGTCCGTGCTCTAACTCCCGTAAATATGCTCAGATTGCTCTGCAATTTTTATATGTTATTGTTATTATATATAGCATGTTCCCTATTTCAACGGAAGTGTGTAGCACTTACAGTTTTTTTAACAGGGACACTCAAAAGAATTCCGTTACATCGCGGTCTATGGGGAAAAATCATTTGCGGTTTATTTAAACAATGTTTCACTATTTTAAACGCATTGAAATTTATATATATCATTAAGGTGCATTAGAAAAAGCTTAACATGGAATAGGGTGTGCATAGCACTTATAGTTACTTTACAGGGACAGTCAAAAGGAATCCGTTACATTACGTGTATGGAGAAAAATCCTTTGCGGTGTAATTAAATAATGTTTCACTATTTCAAACGCATTGAAATTTATATATATCACTAAGGTGCATTACAAGAGGCTTACTACAAAGTAGTGTGTGTATAGCAGTCATCGTTCATTTACAGGGACACACAAAAGAATTCTCTACTGTCTGTTAACAATAATTCCTGGAAGTGCGTTTTAAGTTACTGAACGCGATTTTAATTTTAACTCGCTTTTTGTCTATTACGTGGTGTGTATAAATTCTGTAGATCCTATACAGGGAAGCACAAAAGTTCGCGAACACATTTCCGTTTATTGACAGAAACTCCAGACTGAGAATTTTAAACTGTGCTACGCGTTTCCTAACTGAACTAAAATTTAGCATCCTATGTAATATATACAAATCTATAGATCATATACAGTGCTGAATAAAAGTATTCGGATATTTTTCCGAATATTGTATATGTTGCAAATTCCTGAAATTATGTTTTTAAATATGTTATGCGTTTTCCAAATCGTTTACTTAAATATTATCTTTTAGCTTATTAAACGGTATGATTTGTAAAATTATTTTGGAAGCGTTGGAAAGTGTTACATAATCTATGCTTGACGCATGATTTTTCGTTCTTGTTTTTTTAAGAAATTGTTTTCGCGTCTGGTCCCTTAACAAAAGAAAACGCATCTTATCGTCCATAACTCTCTGAAATTTTAATCGGTTATAAATATTATAATAGTATAGTAATAAATAGTATCCAATAGTATCCAAGTCTTTAAAATTTTGTGAATAACTATGCATATTTAATAGTGAAAACACGAGCCAAAACCAAGCGAAGTTTACGTCGAAACAGCCTGCATTTTAATGTTTTCATTAAAAAATTCCCAGATTTCATTTTTTTAGAAAATACTTTGACTTTATTACCGTCCGAATGTTTCTAAATTTTTGTAGGTGTTGTAAATCTGGTCTGCCGAGATGCTGTAAAAATATTCTATCGAAATACCGGCATTTAGATACTTTTAGAGTAGAAAAAAGATCGTTTACAGGAGGCGCGAAGTGATCTGCTGTTGTGATTCTTTTTCGAAAGGGTTAAAATTCATATTTGTCAAAACCGATTGCGCTGTCCAAGAGAAATAGGTCTCAGCTTTAAATAGGTTTTTTTGTGAATTGTTACTTCTGAAATCGAGACGCAAGGGAGAAAATTCAATCACTAAAACAACCTTTTTTCTAAACATTTGTCAAAAGGTTAACAACAGTATTTTTCAAACTGATTGCGACGTTTAAGACGTAGAACTACAAAATTGAACAGCATGTCTTCCTTTTTTTACGTCGGCCGTTGGGCGTCAAGACAAACGGCCAAATAAAAACAGTATTTTACCTTATAGCAGACAAGTTTTGATAACATTTAGCGTACCTTCATCAGTTCAAGATACACTAAATGCTACCGAAACTAGTCTGCTGTAAGATAAAAAGCTCTGGTGCTAAAAACGTTGTTTATAAGCTTGTATATTAAATATGGTTGCAAACCTGTCCTTACTAGAGGTAAGCTTTTATACAATAACTTTACTACAGTAGGACCCGTATTTAACGAGGAGCTCGGGCCACAGAAAAATGCTCGGTAAATCCGGTCGCTCGCTAAATCCAAATCCTAGTTAATAACTAATAGTATATACATAAAAAATTGACAATTGGAAAAATATTCATCCAAAGTTGATTGTTTGAGTTTACAAAATTTCGTTTCTTTCAATTTTCGTCTTAAAACACTCAATGCATTAAATGTTGCATCATCAGTATTTTACTAGATTTTGTAATGACTCTTCAGCACAATCCGTGTCGGCATTTTAAATACAGTTTCTTCTTCCGAGTCACTATCACTTGCATCTTGCTGCTTCTGGGCTTTTACCACTTCCACGACGATATCCTCAGTGGAGAGTAAGTCCGACGTTAAGATCAACGTTATTGTACTCATCAATGTTTAAAACATCGTTAAACTTCTCAATGTTATTTTGTTACAAGCAGACAGAGAGTGGCAAGTCGTCTTCATCTTTGGAGTCACCTTCATTTCTGTCTTTCCTGTAACAATTTTGGATACAGATTGAGTCACGTTTCCCCAAGCATCTGTCATCAGGTGTATAGCGTCAATAATAGAAATTTTAAGATCCTGATCTTTTTCATTTCTCTCTAACATCAAGAGAATCAGTTACTTTCTATAATAGCATTTGAAGCTGCGAATAACACCTTGATCGAGAGGCTGTTGAGATAGGAGGTAAAAAAACAAGTTTTATGTTTTTTAAATTGCTGACTTGTGGGTGAACAGAACAATTATCAATGATGAATGTAATCTTTCTTTTCTGCTTTTGAAGCACCTTATTCCATTCGTGCAAATAACATAAAAATAATTCAGAAGTCATCCATGCCTTTTTGTCCGATTTGTAAGTCACTGGGAGACATTTTACCCCTTTAAAGCATCTTGGATTTGCAGGTTTACCGATGATAAAAAGTTTTTTCTTGTCTTTGCCTGACATGTTGCAACACATTAACACAGTTAAGCGATTTTTCAGCAACTTACCACCCACAAATTTTTCACCTTTAAACTTCATCGTTTGATAAGAAGTTAGATTGTAAAAGACGCCGGCCTCATCAGCATTGTAGATGTTATCGTCAGCATAGTTTTCACGTACATCTTTCCATGTGCAATCTAACCAGTCTTTCACATCCTTGTCGTTCATACTGGAGGCTTCGCCGATGATTTTTCCTGCACAGATGTTATGACGTTGCTTGAAACGATGTAGTCATCCATTAGAGCAAGAAAAATCTGTGTAATCTAGCTGAGCTGCAATTTTTTCCGCTTGGATTTTAATGATGGGCCCAGTTATAAGTAAAGAAGAATTCCGTTGCTGAACAAACCATTTTAACAGCGCTTCATCCAAGTAGTCTTTTTCACATTTTTTCAACAGTTTGGAATCGGTCACGTTCGCTTCATATGCTTTTATTAAGGACTCTTTGTTTTTTAAAAGAGTTGACACAATTGAAGAAGAAAGTCCATAATGCTTACATACTGTAACATTTTTTTTTACCTTTATCCAAGAATTTTATAATTTCCACTTTTTCTCTTACGGATAAAACTTTTCTTTTCGACATTTTAAACAGAATAAAAAACATGCTCGGAAGAAAAGACACAAGCCGAAAATATATTTTTCTGACACGTAGTTCTGAAACCGGTAATTATACCTTATTTCGATTGGGTCAAGCCATTGAAGGGAGGAGTCGTCATGAACGACGTCACTTGACACCGTCCTTAACCCCCCCCCCCCCCACCTCTCCTGCGTCCGCCATCTTTAACCGCTGTAAAGCACCAAGTGATTTGGAATTCCATTCTTTCATTCTCTCCCGTACCCTTTCTGGAAAAGGACAATAGGACTAGCGTCCAGTTAACACCGCCTCCCTTCGAAGAATCTATGCCTGTCTCTAATGATTGCACCTGTTGTTGGATAACTTTAAAGAATGCTTATTTTTCCTTTACAACAGGAGTGGGGAAATTCTAGGGAAACTGTATGGTTTACTTTTTTAAAATTACTATTTCTGTAATTTTTCATGCTTCCATAATTATTTCCCTCGTTAAATCCGAGCAAAGTACAAAAATTTGCTCGCTAAAAGAGTATACTTTAATACATTTATTAACATTATACCAAACAAAAGACTCCATTTTCCTCGCTAAATGCGGAATCTCGTTAAATGCGGGCTCGCTATAAACGGGCTCGCTATAAACGGGCTCGACTGTATTAAATTATTTTGATGAATTTCATTTTTTATTTTATATTGTTTATCAAATAATTAACGCCATAACGATATAAATTAGTATCCGACCAAAATAAATTTTGCAATTCAAAACCCAATCTCGAGTTTTTTTTTCTTTTTGCGAGTTATGCTGAATATGAAAACGAAACTTTATCTAAAGAAAAGGAAAATTTAACACACTAGGGGGCTATGCCCCTTGCGAGCTATGCTCGCCAATCCCCGTTCTGACACCGCAAACTTGTAAAACAGGCTAATTTGATCTGCTCTGAAAACGATTACGGAAGATTGAATTATAATTAAACGACCAGTGGCAATCGCCTGTAATCGGGTTTCCATTCATTTCCCTTTGAGTGAGGATATTTTAAGACCGAATCAATTGTTGTCGAAACAGATAGTTACTGTTTTCGTTATTGATTAAATAAGATAAATTAAACATTTGAAAAACAAGTTGTATAAAATGGCTATATACAAAATGTAAGTCTGTAACGAAATGTGAGTATACTATATCAGAAGCTGGTTCAAAAATCTTTCAAAAAATACCTCATTCACTGCTGTGCGTTTTGTAAATGCATAGCAAAAGGAATGCTGACAACAGAATTAATATATATGACCAGTGGACCCGTGCGAGGATTTTGCACTGCAATCTAATATTGTTTAAAAATATCTAATAATTTTTAGATGCAGATTATAACTTCTGAAGAAAAATTATGGATAAAAATATCTGCAAACAACATTAGTGAAGTCAGAATATCATCTCATTTATTCTATCAAAGTTACAGTAAAAACGGATCGAAGATAGCAAAAGAAACGCACGTGAAAAAAAAAATAACAATCATATTTTAACTGCATTAGATGAGATGACTTCATCCGCTTCGAGAAAAACATAGGACCAAGAAAAATAAATTGAATACAGATAAAATATAATTTAATCTAATGTAACAAAGCACACATTTTAGGTTACCCATGAAATGACACTGCGTTTGATCCTTTTCTCCTAAACATGGAAATCGCAATTTTGCTTTTTAATCATAAATGTAAAATAAACCCATACGAAAATGTAATGCTTTATCTTTTTTGTACTTATTTTTTTATAATCATTGTTGAAAATGCGGTATTTTATTTTTATGGCAACAGTGATTTGAGAAAACCTATTATTTCATTTATGAAACAATTCTGATTTAATTTTTAATAAACGACAATTTTTTATTTAAAAAAAGACACATTTTAATGAAATGTGAGTGCACTATGTCAGAAGTTGGTTCCAAAACTTTCGAATGATATCTCATTCATTGTTGTGTGTTTTGTAAATATGTAGAAAAAGGGATGTTCAAAACAGAAATAATATATATGATTTTTGTAAATATTTTACGAAAAGAGCTATAACCAAGATTATTATGAAAAAACGTATTTAAATTTTATATTTTTGTTATAGTTTTAATATTTTTTTGTAAATAATACTGTTATAAAATAAAATGTTTTATAGCAATAATACAACGAACATTTTTTGTTATATTGAGTTGAAAACAAAGCTAATTTTAACCAACCGTAGCTCAGTCTTCCCCGCTGGTATGTATAATAATTTTGAAGCCTGTGTATAATTTTCCTACAAAAGTACTGATATTTAGTTACAAAAACATGAGCAAACGCCATTAGTGTAATATTCATAATTTAAGTAAATATTGAGCAGATTTTTTTTTTTTAAATGCTGCAAATTGTTTAAATGTTTTGAGAGTTTTATATATTATATAAAAGACGTGTCTAATGACTGTGTAAAAACATAGTCAAAATATTGTTATTTGAATGTAACTTACTTTTTACACTACAGTTTTAGTACATTAGGGGGCCTCCGTGGCCGAGTGGTTAAGACACCATTCCGCTAATCGCTTGAGAGCGTAGAAGTCAGGTCGGCGGGTTTGACTCCCGCCAGCTCCATTGCACACACTTTGTGGAGCTTACGGATGTAACTCTCTGGTGTTGTAAAATTCCTTGTGGCTATCTCGTCCCTGTATATTGACGATGACTTATAAGCGGGCACTTGATGTCAAGCACACAAATCAGATGTATGTTCTCAATTAAAAAAAATTAGTACATTAGGGAATGTTTTAATCTCAGAGCAGTCATCGTATCGTGTATGAATTCTTTTACAGGAACATATCAATTATTTTAATATAAGATTGCCTACTGCGAAATCAAACGTTTGCAATACTGTAATTTCCAGTATTGGAAACATTTGATAATGCAGTGTACAATAAATGCAATCTATCTTTGTAAATTCGTTTCAGTCGTGACGTTTTGCTAGGAAAATGACTCCAAGCAAATGGTTGCAATGTTTCATTTCTTATTTAATATAAATCGCAGGAAATGTTACGACTGCTTATCTATATATTTAAAACGCTAAGCGTTTTGTTTCGACAATCCGTGAGAACAAACTACCACATCAAATTACATCATTCTTTTTTTAAATGAAAGATATTTGGACACATATTTGTTATCGTACATTCGTTTGTTCGAAAATTTAATTAATTAGCCGTAATCTTAAATTAAAATTTTACTTCTGCTTATGACGTCATAAAGTCGGCAATCGGATTAACGCCCACTGTTGCGACGTACAGAGTTTATTTTCTGAACTCAATGATTGCGAGCATAAAAAAATAAATATTAAATATTAAAAGCACGTGCCTTTTAAGCCGAATTTTTAATTTGTAAGTTATAGTATAGTTAAAATGTTTAAGTATTTCGGTAAAAATATTTATCCGTGTGTTTTATAAGCAAATAAAAATTCATATTTACTGTGACGTCACGGAAATATTGTCCATTGGGTTCATTTTATCATTAAGCATTATAACTTTGTTGATGCCATTTTTTTCATTACAATTAAATGCAAAATATATTTTTATTTGTATGCATGGTGCTTAAGCATAAATGTACGTGTGAAAAGTTTGTACCGGTGAAAATAACGTTATGCTTAGCTTGAAATGCATTTTAACATTGATAAAACTAAAAAGAAAAATTTATATGATTGTGTCAACATGGCGTAATATTAACTGATATTTCAATTTTTAATTTTAAAGATTAGAACTGGAGCCTTTATTGGTTGCTTCATCTTGATTGCATACCTTGATTACATGTTAACAATTACTTTTTTTAAATTATAGGATTAAGTTATAGGAATTATAGGATTTAAATTATTAAAATTTCCTTTTTTAATAAAAAAATTTACAAAAGTAAAGAATTTCAGGAAAAATAAACTTGAAATAATGATTGTATTTTTAGCTAGAATAAACAATGTAAGGCTAATATTTTATAGGAATTATTTTGGTAGGTTTGTTATAAGTTCATTTAATCATCTTCGCTTACATCACTTCTAAATACTAAAAATTTAATTTTTTTACTACATTTTACAATTCTTACATCCTCAATTAGAAAAAAAAAATAACTTTCGATTGAAATTTATTTGAAATCTGCCGCTTAATTTAACGACTTTTTAAATAATTTTCAAGCATGAAATATTTTTCAATTCTATCTCAACAATGACCATCCGTTTGTTTTAATAATGTAAAATAGCCCTTTGGAAAGTTGCAACAATTGAAAATAGGTATCCCTAATCTTCATGAAAAGTGAAAAAAAAATAATAAAAAAACCCTGATAAATCATAAGATCAGATTATCCATAAGATAGAGTATTTTGGCGAGAATATAAAATCTGTCAAAAGAAAAAAAAATTTTTAGTTTATGATTAACATAAAATTTATATGTTGAATTCGTTGATGTATATGTTGAATCAGAATATGCTAGGAACTGTTATTTATTATTTTTTTAAAGATCCATTGGATATTTAACTGTATAAGAGACCGACTGTGATTGAAAAGGAATAATCATCCTGATTATGTAAAGGGATAGAAGAAACCATACAAATAAATTACAATTGAAAACATTAAAATTCTCCATCATCTGCATATTAATTTATTATTTTTAACAAAAATTCTTCATTTTTACATAAAAATTGATTAGCTTAAAACAATGGATGCGTTTTAGAAGATATGGATTTGAAACGAACAATGATTAAAGAGGACATTTTAAAACTTTTAATTTAAACATTTTAAAACTTTTTTAACGTCGAATTTCAACGGTGCCTTTGGGCAGATGCAATACATATGCGCATAGGAGCTCATTCGATTGCATTATCACAGGGGTGGGGGGCTTATACTATGTTCTTTTATTTACTGAATATGAGATGAAAGTAGGAAATTTGTATGATACTTTATGATAGGACTATTTGTATGATACTTTATAGGTCCATGACCTTATTTTTTTTTTGTCGTGGGGAATATGGTGGTAATGTCAAATTGATTTGCATTACACATTTGTTTACGGAGTGTTCATTTGGAGTTTGCATCGGAAATACATTTCACTGGGGGGGGGGGGGGATTTTTTAAAATAAAATATTTGAAAGACTGTTTCATACGAAGCCCTACTTAAATAATAAAGAAGCTTATTTTACTGATATTGTTATAGTATTTTTTCCGTCACGTTTTGACGGGTTCCATCTAGTAAAGTATTAAAACATTTACCTGTGAGATATAGCTATAATATACAAATGATAAAGAGAATACAACGTAGCAACCGTTTCTTTCGAGTCAGTTTTCAAGCTAAACTTCATGATTGACGTCACACTATAAGCGCCCGAGGCTAACGAAAGTGAAAGGCTACCGCGGTTCTTTACGCGTATCTTTTTTTACAGACCGCCGGAGTCACCTGATGCCCGAATGCACCAATGCAGGTGTACGAAAAGAGCACCACGTCACTCTAGCGGTCTGTAAAAAAATATTAGTGGAATACACCGCGGTAGCCTGTCTTTTTCGTTAGCCTTGATAAGCGCCGAGGCTAACGAAAAAGAAAGGCTACCGCGGTGCTTTACGCGTATTTTTTTTTACAGACCGCGGGAGTCACGTGATGCTCGAATCCACCAATGCAGGTGTACGAAAAGAGCAGCACGTCACTCTAGCTGTCTGTAAAAAAAGATAAGGGGAATGCACCGCGGTAGCCTGTCTTTTTCGTTAGCCTCGATAAGCGTGACCTACGTTATACATAAGACATATAGAGATATAGTATAAGGAAAGGGCAGCTGACGTCACTGTTGGTTCACAAGAAAAACCTGTTTGTTCTTTATCACTCCTACTGTATACGTGATATGGGACGATTTGATTGGCCTACGTCCCCATAACGATTTATGCAATGATTTCTACGACCAAAATGTAGTGATAGATTGGTAAACTGTTTGTTTGTAAATATGCCCTTTCCTTATAGGAACTCTAGTTGTACCGCGACCTACGTTATACACGGCCGGTGCATGACGTTTAAAACGTCACATGGAGTGGATCATTTTTACACAGCGATTGGTTCAAAACGGTGGGAGCGCCGCTTTGCACCAATAGAAGCTTTCAGTCATGACATTTTGCTTGGTTACTGACCCTAAACAAACGGTTGCTATGTTTCTTAAATTTGTTATTTAATATAAAACGTAGAAAATGTTACGACTGCTTTTAAACTTTTAAAACACTTAACTGTGAGACATAGCTATAATATACAAATTAAACAGAAAATACAACGTAGGGCTACTGTAATACCGCGACCTACGTTATACATGGCCGGTTCATGATTTTTAACACAAGTGGAAAAAGCATTGATAAAGATACCGATATCTGTCCCACAGCAGCAGCAAAAGACTGTGACGTCACCTTGCACAGCTCTATGCGGATTACGGAGGTACCTACGTACTTGTTCTCAACATAAACGTTGTTTCCAGCACGTCAAATGATCACATTTAAATGTTTAATCAGTGAAGTGGATCTTGTGAATTTTGTTTTTTTCATTATAGACCGGGAGGCGGCAGCACAAACAATCACCTCATCGAGTTCACGGCTGAAATTCTAGAATAAGTTAACACTCGATTCACATATTAAAACGCAATCGGTCTGCCACGTCATATCTTGGTGGAAAACACGATTTTAGCGGTTGACTCGTAGGTTTACCATTGTGTTTTCCTGCACTCAGTTCTCCATGTTATCATACTTTTGGGTGCAGGAAAACATAATGGTAAACCTACGAGTCAACAACTAAAATCGGGTTTTCAGGTGTTTTCCACCAAGATATGACTTGGCAGACCGATTGCGTTTTAATATGCGAATCGTGTTTTAACTAATTCTAGAATTTCAGCCGTGAACTCGATGAGGTGATTGTCTGTGCTGCCGCCTCCCGGTCTATTACATATCGACGAGGGGATTCTATCGCGACCTGCGTTATACATGGACGGTGCATGACGTTTGAAACGTCCCATGGAATGGATAATTTTTACACGGCGATTGGTGCAAATCGGGGAGCGCGCCGCTTTGCACCAATTGCTGTGTAAAAATGATCCACTCCATGTGACTTTTAAACGTCATGCACCGGCCGTGTATAACGTAGATCGCGGTTCTATACGCTCTAGTAGAAACTCTCCGCATTCTTTCCATTCATTGTGGAAGAGAAGTAGTCGTCTCTATAGTCTAGATACATCTAGTCATGGCCTGATCGCGACCTACGTTATACATGGCCGGTGCATGACGTTCAAAACGTCACATGGAGTGGATCATTTTTACATGGCGATTGGTGCAAAGTGGCTTGCCCACCGTTTTGCACCAATCGCCGTGTAAAAATGATCCACTCCATGTGACGTTTTAAACTTCATGCACAGGCCGTGTATAACGTAGGTCGCGCCTGATCAACTGTAAGTGGAACCCGGGGCACACAGGTGGTGTCGGAGCTCGGAGCTCCCTTTGCTCAAGAAAATTGTATTATAAACATGATAAATTACTTTATGTGCAGTTCCAAATTTTAACCATAGCTTTATAAAAGGAAAATACATTAGAGACACATGTAATAATGTATTAAAAATTTATGGGATTGTAAAATCTTCTGCACTATAATGCTATTTAGAGTGAGTAAAACTCTAAACTTAAGATGCTGAATGAAACATGTTTGATGTAATAGACCGGGAGGCGGCAGCACAGACAATCACCTCATCGAGTTCACGGCGGAAATTCCAGAATTAGTTAAAACTTGATTCGCATATTAAAACGCAATCGGTCTGCCAAGTCATATCTTGGTGCAAAACACCCGAAAACCCGATTTTAGCGGTTAGCTCGTAGGTTTAACATTGTGTGTTCCTACTCCCAGTACTCCATGTTTTCATACCTTTGGGTGCAGGAAAACACAATGGTAAACCTACGAGTCAACCGCTAAAATTGGGTTTTCGGGTGTTTTCCACCAAGATATGACTTGGCAGACGGATTGCGTTTTAATATGCGAATCCAGTTTTAACTATTTCTGGAAATTCAGCCGTGAACTCGATAAGGTGATTGTTTGTGCTGCCGCTTCCCGGTCTATAATAACTGTTCTCTGAATTTCGAAATATACATTGCATTTTATTGTCGTCACTAAGCAATATTGCAATAGTTTTGTTTGAATAAATGGTAAAAATTAATTTTTTCTGTGATCTATAAAAGAAAATTTGTATCAGAGGGTGGAGAAAATATATTTTGGAGTCGCCTGAAAATGTAGCTCGGGGCATATTCAGCCCCTACATTCGATAAAATAAAAGCCAAACCAGCAGCTCACCGAGCCAGCATCAAGTGATCCCATGCGAATCGTGTAGCAATCCAAGAAACCATGTGAAGTTCAGCTTAGAGTGCCTTTATATGAGACTGGTGACATACTATGATCCAACTGTACTTAGACAGACGCGTTTGTCCAAACTATGGCAAACCTACATTCCAAAACTTAGCGATACTCGCCTGGACGAGTTCAATTATATGAGTGAGACTAAAGGTGCCTCGATATATAAAATTTGATGCGATGAGACGATTCTGGACTAAACCAGTTAGTTACTGCTTTAAACCTTTACAGGGCATCGCAAATGGGATCTGCTGAAGCAGATCGGGACGATAGATATACTTTCACTTGGGACTTAGTGACTGTCCAGCCGCTGCCCCTGCGCTAGTCTAAACATGCTTGTTCGGCATTTATGTTGTTATGTGAGATCCCTTCTCACTGACGACAGGGGGGACAGGGACATCCCACCGATACGCCAGCCGGAAAGGCATATGGACCTAATGCTTCGGGGGAAAAATCCCTACTGCCATCCAGCCAACCACAGCCCCGGGAACGAACCCGGATCAGCGACATTTATTATACAAAATATAACAATACATAATCCTGAATTAAAGTAGCTAGCATGAACACAGTTCAGCAAAACAATAATAAATTACATGCTATAAAATAAAGAAATATACTAACTAAAATCTTTAAAAACTCAAGCTATTGAGGCATGGCTCATACCTCAGAGAAAACATAAAATAATTTAAGAATCCTAAAAACACAAACTTAGAGCCAATGAAATAAAATTAATAACTAACTAAACTAAAAGTAATATCCTGAAAAACACAATCTGATGGAATAAATATATTCCAATTATCTACTAAATTTATAGATTTCTTGATTTTGAGTGATAGTTGTCCCATGGATTCCACATCTTTAATTTAGGACGGATTCCACATCTTTAATCACGATTAGTCCAGTACCAGAAATAGTTTATAACAAATAATACTATAGTTGTACCAATATATACTGTATCAGCATTACAAGACGATACTGTAGAGATTATAAATAATGATTGATAAAATTCAGTGTTCTCATGAATAACTTAAAACCAAGAGTGTCCTTAAAAGCAGTGTTCAGATCTATATGTATATATAGCATAATCCACCTCTGTAGTTTCCCACGAGCTCACCAGGAACAAGCTGCAGTCATAATGCTGATTGTAATACCATAAGGTACAGATAAAATCTAAATGTTCACATGAAAGACAAGAAAGTAATAATAGTCTTTAAAATCAGAGTTCATTTAAAATTATAAAATGTTTAATTACATTCAAAGTTATTTCAAGTAGACTCTCTAGGGCAATTCACCAGTAGTTTTTGTGAAAATAAATAAACACTGATATCATCAATAACTTCTGCATGCCTGGTTTATCCATATGTGCATGTAGACTTATACTGTAGATGAAGCTCGACAGAGAGCCCTCAGTTATAAATCTGTAACAAGAAGATCCGTGATTCAAGAACTCTGATCTTACCATTGAATGTTAATAGTTGATGCAAGCCAGGAGAGAACAAAATTATGAACAGAATTTACAGCACGATAGCTGACCAGGGGTACCGAAGATAGGAAATAAGAAAGGAACTATGTTAAAAAGTGTACTTAATAAAAGAATAATATTTGTTAAGAATGTTGTAATTTGTTTTTAATTTGAAGTACTTGTGGTCATAAAATGACGACCTAGGACTTCCACCTTCTCTCGCTCGCATCAAGTTCTTATTTGAGTGAGAATCATCTCTCTCACAAGACGTGCCAACTCTCGCTCCACCCAGGATTTGAGACACTGCTCTTTATTGGTCCTTCATTATTATTACAATTATTTGTTCTGCAATTATAAGTAGCTACATCTAGAAATTTGCTTCTTTTTAAACATTACATCCATAGGGGTGGTATTGGACGCCGCACGAGAGCGGCGTTTATTACACATGTTAGACTTGAATATATAGGAATAGAAATAAAACATCGATATTTACAAAATATTTACATTTGCCATTTAATCTTCACCTTTCACTTTTTCTCTCTTCTCTCTTCACTCTTCACTCTTCTCTCTCTTCTCACTTCATCTGTCTCTTGAATTCTTCCCTTTCTCTTTACTCTTTCTCTGTCACTCTGTTCTTCCTACTTCACCCCTCTTACCTGTTGCTACTTACCTGAACCAAAACCATGGGTTTCGCTTCAGACACATTGGGAAAAGGGACTGCCCATTAATGGAACCTATCTAAGATGCGGCTCCATTTCTTTGAGAAAAGCCGTGAGTGCTTTCCTCCCTTCCGGAACTAAGAAGTAGTTTCGGACGGTTGAAGCCGTTAACTTCGGGCAGAGCCTGTCCCTTAGAGGTTGCGTTCCAACACAGGCCACACGTAAGTGTTCACTCGTGGCGGGATCTGGGTCTGTGCAAAATGGGCATCCCCGCGTGAGAGGTATTGCCTGGAATCGGTGAAAATATTCCGGGAATGGTCCATGCCCTGATTAGAGGCGCAGTCCAGATGCGTTCTTCCGACACTTTCGGAATTAGATTGAACACGTTTCTCCCTGTATCCGCTTCCTCCCATCAACTTTGCCAGAGGGCTCGCACCTCCTGGCGGATCTTAGATTTTACGGATCGGGACGACAGACTTAGAGGGACGTCAATGATATCTAAACCAGCACCTGCTTTCGCAAGGCGGTCTGCTGTTTCATTGCCGTGTATCCTTACATGGGCCCTTACCCAGAACCACTTCACCTCAATTCCTTCTCTCGCCGCGTGAACACGTGCACATAGTGGGTCTTGCGAGTACGGATTCGCTAATGCCGTTAGTGACGATCTAGAGTCACTAAACAGTGTGAATTCGTTTCGGGCTCTGCACAGCTCTAATGCTTTGTTAATGGCGACTAGCTCGGCCTGGTACACTGTTGCATGGGGCGGGAGGTGGTAGGCTTGTTCTTCAATCAGTTCCCCATTGTCAAAGATTGCTACACCGGATCCTATACCTCCTCCTATTTTCGACCCGTCAGTATAAACCGACAACCCATGCTGGCTGTGGGTTTCCCCGGTATTTTGGGGTGCTTCCTCCCAGTCAATGGATGGAGCCTCCGCGGGATGTACTGACCATCTTCCCACCTGCTTTTATGATAGTTCCACCTATCCTGACATCTTCCCCTAGACGGAGGACGCGACTGGTGAAACTCCTTCTCAACTTGCAGATCAAGCGGAAGGGTCCTGCGAGTACCTGGAGCGCTACAGTACTAGTAGTCCGATAACACCTGGTAATCGCAATAAGGGCCAATCTTTGTGCCGAGATCAGGCTTTCTCTCATTAGACCGGTCCCCGTCCACCAGAAACTGCTACCATAAGTCGCGAGCCTCTCTATGCCATCCTTGTGCAGACGCTTCAGTACTTCCCCTTTGAGGCCCCAACTCCTCTGACTGAGCGAGCGGGTCGCTCTCATGTAGTTTGCCAGACTTTATTTGACATATGCGCAGTGTGCCATTCCGTTCAGCTTGTCGTCAACCATCACTCCCAGGTAGCGGGTATTTTGTGCGAATTTAATGGGTCTTCCAAGGAAGAGGAGTCTAGGAGCCGTTTTAGGGTTCCTCTTGTAACTCACCAACCGGCGCACTTTGCGGAAGTAAACCATTACGGTTTTTTCCGGGCTGAATTCGAGCTTATGCAGTGCCGCCCAACGAGCAATCTTCGCTAAGGAAGGATTTGTCCGCTTCGTACAAACGTGTGCGTTTGGCGATTCGACTAGTAGTGCAAAGTCGTCGGCATAAGCTATGAGTTTCACGTACTACCCCAGATCCAACTCCAACAAGGAGTTTGCTACTAAATTCCAGAGAAAGGGACATGAATTCGAGCCCTGAGGACAGCCTTTGTCGTATATCCGTTCCAGGGACACGTTATGCGTTCGATAAATTACTTTCCTGTCGCTAGGAAACTGCGAACTAGCCTGTAGAGATTTTCAGGGCAACCCATCCTTTGTAGTTGAGCATAGATCGCTGGCCACCACAAATTGTTAAAGGCACCTTTTACGTCAAGCATGATGAGACAGGAATCTTTGTCTCGCGCATGACAGTCTTCGACTGTCTTGCGCAATTCATGCAGGGCATGCTCTGTGCCCTTACCTGGAGTAAATCCGAACTGGTTCGGGTGAAGGAACCCTCGTGACGGGGCATGGAAGACCAGCTTGTTTGTCACAAGTTTATCCAATACTTTACTCCAGGCTGTCAATAGACAGATAGGACGGTAGGCGCTGGGGTCCGAGCTTTCCTTATCAACCTTATAAAACAGAACAAGGTCTGCTATTTTTCAGCTTGAAGGGAACTCTCCTTCCCTCAAGCACTGATTCATAAGTTTTATGAATAGTGGTTTGTTTGCCCTGTAGACTAGTTCTATTACCTCCATGGGTAATCCATCATGTCCTCGGGCTTTTCCTCGATTCGCAGTCCTGAAAACGGCCTCAACCTCCTTTTGGGTGAATTCCAGATCGTCGCCAGCCAGCGGATGTGTCTCTGCACGAATTTCTTCATGCAACGGCTCATCATCTGCGTCCACCGGAAAGTGGTATCCCATCAGTTTCCCGATGGTAGCTTCGAAGCTCGTGGTTTTCTCCTCGTCCCCTCTCCCGACCATTTATAGTTTCAGGGTTTGAGAGGATTTTCCTCTCAACCAGTCAAAGGGTGGGCCAAAAGGTTTCCTCGGCTCAATCTCTTCGAGAATGCGCCTGTAGTACGCCCATTTGGCCCGTCGGACCGATCTCCTGAACTGAGCTCTTGATTTTCGGAAGAGTCCCTCATACTCCTTCCGTTGGTCGGGATCCTCACACCTCCTGTACCGCCTCCTTGCGGCACTCACTCTTTTTCTCTCTATAAGGAGACTTGGAATCCACCACGACTCTGCCTTTGTACGTGCTTTCCGTGTACGCACGTACTTCTCACAGAGACCTTGAACGATCTCTGTGAGACTAGAGGCACACTCGTCAACTGACTTCCCTTCTGACCAGTCCACTGACATGTCCCCTATCCTTTCGGACAGGGCCTCCTGGAGTTTCGGCACAATCAGGTCTTTGAAACGAACCCCGTATTTGGGCCTTTGGGGTGGGTTCTGTGTGGAGATCTCCGTAACCACACGCATATGCTCCGTGGCTGTATCTCTGGACTCTACTCTCCAACCAACAAGTATTGTTGGTCTCGAAAGCCTACCTAGTGACAAATCAATCCAGCTGTTGCTCCTAGTCGACTGAAATGTATGTTCACTGGCTGAATCATTAAAGATAGAGAATTCGTTTTGAGCACACAATTCGAGAACGAGGTCACCTCTGCTATCGCATTTCTCAAGCGGATTTCCCCATACTGAGCTCTTAGCATTAAGATCTCCCATAATCATAATGTCGTGTTCTGCATTTCTTTGTAAAATCTGCTGCAGCGTTTCAATGTGTGTGTCCATTGGATCTAGAGGGTTTTCTGGCGGCAAGTACAACGAAACCAAAATCATCTTTCTCCCGGCAAAGTCAAGTTGGAATGCGACGATGTCCCTCGTCGTCATCAGTTCCACTACATCGAGTGACTGATTTATTACGACCACCGCAGAACGAGCCTGAGGAGGTGCGTAATAGGCCACTGCCGCCGCTGGTATGTGGCCGACTTCACCGCTTGATAGAACATGAGGCTCCTGTATGCACAAGACGTCATAGTCCCTCATGTCATTCTTCATCACATTTGACGCAGCAAGAGATTTTCCGGCATTCTGTTGCCCTCTCCGTAGATTAACCGTAATGGATTTTCTTACGGATGCGTACCATTTCTAAGAGCTTATTCGGGCATTGGCGATCAAGGGAGCTGTGAGCTGAAGAGCACTGTGACTCTTTTGGATAATATTGATTTTGGCTCACACAGTTCAGGCATTTCCTTTTGCATTTATCCGCTCCCTTGTGCTTGTTCTTACCGCAGTTCAAGCATTTCTCTGCAGATGATTTGCAGGATCCGCTGATATGTCCAAATCGACAACATTTGAAACATTGAGTGGCCCGCAAGTGTTCAGCCAGTTTCACCTTCGCCCAGCCAACTTCCAGCCGTCTCAAACCAAGCAAAGCCTTAAAGCCTCGTGGACTCGTATCGAGAACCCAATGACAAGTTCCTTCCCTTTTTATGGGGAATCTAACTGAGATGCCGTCCGGCTCAAGGTTCGCCTGTTCACAGGCAGCTTTGAGAACGCCGGCCCCGTCGACATCGATTGAGACGTCGACGCTATTATCCGGGGCCTACGAAGCTTCGGTACTGTGACGACCACAGTGTCTTTCAAAGCCTCGTTGGTCTTAATGGCGTCCTCTAGGATCTGAACATCGGACTTCTTCTCAAAGCGCACAAGAACACCTCCGGCCGACACAAGTTTTCTTCTACGAACTCTAATATTTAGCGCTTTCGGATTTATCGCCTTTGTTAGCGGATTCTCCACAGATTTATTCTTCTCTTTCCTATACGTAGGATGGACGATTAGAACGTGTTCTGTGGCGGGGGTGTCTGTACGGATCCACCCTTGAGGTTCTGTCTGTCGTTCTTCCTGCTCATCCGCTTCTTCCTTCCTCTGAACACGTGAGGCCCGTGTTACTCCGGCGTAAGACATGGTCTTTCCCTCAGTCGTATGAGCTCCTGTTCATTACTGAACCCTCTAAGGAGGAGGTGCTCATTCTCGCCCTTGATCCGTGTTAGTTCAAGGGCCTGCTCTATGAACAATTCATAGAGCTCTCTCAGGTGTGCATTAGCTACAACTCATTCATTATTACTTGGTTTTTGTTTGTTAATTATCATCGCCCTGATTTTGTCAATCAGGTCTCGTGCCACCACTCGGTGGTCTTTCACCTCTTCACCAACCTCGGGGTCGGCCATGGAAAGATCCAAGTTGGCCTCTTGGTTTTCCCTCTTCTTCTCTCCAACTCTTCGCTGGTTCTTCACTCCTTCCTCTCCACAGATATCGCTGCTTTACCTGTACTGAATTACCTAGTTACGGTACGGAAAACCCGCGCAAGTACGGACTTCGCTTTGGCGTGATTTGTTCTAAGAACGACCTAGAACCACCCAGAGACAGCCGGGAGCTCCTCGTCAAGGCTCCGCACTTGCTCGTGTGCACGAACTTAGTAGGATTTGGATTATCTGGTTTATTAGACAATAAACCAGAACACTTTAATCCGACTCGCCTGCTTTAACACGCTCTGAAAATTTAAAATCGCATTTAAAATCGCTTGTCCTGACAGCAGACGTTAACGTTCGTCACACACCGTAAAGTTTTTGTGCTCCCGGGATTCTGGACTAAAACGAATCACCAAGCATTTTAGCGAGCTTGACATTATAGCCAAGCTAATGCTTCTTAAATTGTCTCACTCGTCAAGACGAGTATCGTGAAGTCTGGAATGCACTTTACCCTTGTCACGTCATCTGCGGGTGTGTAGAAGAAAAACAGCAATAGGTGTAAAGAACATTTTAAAACTACTTCTCCTGCCTCCAATAAACAGTCTTTTTCGGAGGGCAAATACCCGCAGAGGCGTGGCTGTTACCACTCGTGGATAAAGTCCATGTAGTTTTGCCATAGTTTGGACAAAAACATCTGTCTAAGCCTAAGCACAGTATGAGCCGAGGCTAACGAAAAAGACAGGCTACCGCGGTACAGTCCACTTATCTTTTTTTTACAGACCGCGGGAGTCACGTGATACTCGAATCCACCAATGCAGGTGTACGAAAAGAGCTTCACGTCACTCTAGCGGTCTGTAAAAAAAGATAAGTGGAATTTCCGCGGTAGACTGTCTTTTTCGTTAGCCTCGGTATGAGCGTGCGTCAGTGTTTTTTTGTTTGGTGTAATTGCGTTATAGTTTTTTTCAGACCGTTTGAGTCACGTGATACCACGTGACTTTAGCCGTCTCATGAAGCGTGCCTCTATATGAGAGTGGCGCCATACGATGCTGAGATTCTGTTTAGACAAACGCGTTTGTCCAAACTATGGCAAAGCTAGGCATATTCTATTTCAAGAAAAAGAACATGTTAATTTTCGCCTGGACGAGTTAGATCGCGACCTACGTTATACGTGTACGGTTCATGATTTTTAACAACCCTCTCATTGACAAGGCCGTGTTAATACGTTCACTAAGTTCCAGGATTCATTGAAATATAAGCATTATTTGAAGTAATAAAATTCTATTGATTTAATGCATTTTTAATGGGTTGAGCAATGAATAATACTCAATTAAGTTTTTTTATATTCAATGCTGAAAAAGTAGTTTTTCTTAGCATTTAAAACAAAATGCAGAGATAAAAAATTACAGATTTACCCTTTTGCAAGACTGTTAGAGGATTATAACTTCACACGGCGTGGATCATCTTTACACGGCGATTGGTAGAAACTGGTGGGCGAGCTGTTTAGTAACAATCGCCGTGTAAAGATGATCACTGAGTGTGACTTTTAAACGTCAAGAACTGGCCGTGTACAACGTAAGTCACGATAACACAAGTTGAATCATCAATCATTTTGTTGCCCATGGGCATGGCCAATCGTTCTTCTCCTACGGGTAATTAAATGGCGTCGTGAGTCAGCCCGGATTGTAGGAGCCTTAAGCGCGACCAACGAAATACACGGCCAGTTCCTGACTTCCCGGGGTAAATAATCTTTACACGCCGATTGGCACAAAACGATGGATTGGTATCGTTGGTCGCGCTATAAGAGAGTGGCGACTTACGACCAATGAACATAGACCTTTCAAAATTAAACGGATCATAAGTTCCTGAAACTTTAAATGTAGGGTGTCTTTATAAGACAGCAGCCCTATGTACGTGCTCAGACTGGATATTTTGTCCCAAATATGACAAACATAGATTCCAGAGTTTGGTAATACTCCACGGACGAGTTAGTCAGGTCAATTTCAAACACGTGACCAGAATTCTCCAATTTGCATACAACCAAACAAAATCTACAAAAGCTAATGGGCTAGCAAAATGCCCATGAATTTCTAAGTTAAATACTGTAGCAACTATATTTTCTAGGGTATGACGTCAAATGAAACAGATCCATTAGACGAATGAGAGAAGTCGACAAATATTAGTTGGCGATAATCGCAGGTCGCTACCTAGGTTATACACGGCCGGTGCATGACGTTTAAAACGTCACATGAAGTGGATAATTTTTACACGACGATTGGTGCAAAGTGGCGAGCCCACCGTTTTGCACCAATTGCTGTGTAAAAATGATCCACTCCATATGACGTTTTAAACGTCATGCACCGTCCGTGTATAACGTAGGTCGCGAGCAGGGTCCCCAAGTTGCTTCTTGATCGATTTTGTGCAAAATTGTCCCGATCAATCAATTTGTATTTCCCCATATATCGCCAGTCTCTTACGGAGGCATCCTACGTACTTGTTCTCAACATAAACGTTGTTTCCAGCACGTCAACTGGTCACATTTAAATGTTTTATCAGTGAAGTGGATCTTGTCAATTTTGTTTTTTCATTACGCATCGACGAGGGGGTTCTATGTGCTCCAACAGAAACTCTTCACATTCTTTTGTGCTTGTTTGTTTTTTTGTTTATTGAGAACATACATCTGACTTGTGTGCTTGACTTCAAGTGCCCGCTTATAAGTCATCGTCAATATACAAGGACGAGATAGCCACAAGGAAATTTAAAACACCAGAGAGTTACATCCCGGAGCTCCACTAAGTGTGTGCAATGAAGCTGGCGGGAGTCGAACCCGCCGACCTTACTCCTACGCTCTCAACCGATTAGCGGAATGGTGTCTTAACCACTCGGCCACGGAGGCCCCTTCTTCTGTGCTCACCAGCGATATCACTCTTTCCATCCATTGTAGAAAGAAGCGGTCTGGATGCTTTTGGGCATAGCCTGATCAACCCTAATGCTTATTAGGGTGGATCGATGGTATATGGTGAAAAAATAAATATTATTAATCAAAACCTACCTATGCGGAAAAGATGTTCTATTGTATGGAGATTAAGAGAAAAATAATTAAAAAAATTAATTTTAAAATTTAATACTGCCGCAAAGAGTTTGATTTTTCGAAAAATAATTGGAAAAAGACCTAATTTTGGTTAAGTGATTTTTGATTCAAAATAATTGTTTTAATTTTAATCAAAACATTCCTATGCGTAAAACATGTTATATTGTATGGGGATTAAAAGAAAATAAATAAATAATAATAATTTCAAATTTTAATACTGCCGCAAGGGGGTCGGATTTTCGAAAAAAAGGGAGTTTCCAGCTTTTTCATTCTTCTGCTTTATCCTTCCACCCCTCCATAAGTTGGAAGCGCTACATCATGGAATCTTCCCTACATCATATGATACGCCCACGTGGCTCTGAATTAGGGCTTCTATAATAGTTAAAGGAGCCTTACTCTGAGTAATATTGGATAAACGTGTTCCCACCGCTAGCGGCTTACGGAATCGGGCGCTGTTCTCGAAAAGTGAAATAAATTTCGATTTCATTGTGTAAGTTTTCTTTGTAAGTGTATTGTGTTGCGTAGTGTACATTGAATATTATTGCACCATGGCTATGTTAAGAAAAGACATGATTTGCCCTATATATTGGTCTGGTTGTGATATGCCAACGAATATGCTTCCTACCTACAGTAACGTAATAAAGTGCGTATGTTGGCATTCAAAAGAATACCGAAGCAAGGAAACATTGTCTACATCTACACTTTCCTCCTCATGTGAAGAAGTTGCTAATAAGTTAGAAGAGACCTGGAAACGAGCTTCAATCCCAATAATTGACCACTATAGCATTTTGAGAAAAGTTCGATTATACCACGACCAATATCGCGGTCTTCTTAAATCTTACAAAGCCAGAAAAGGGATTGAAAGCTATCGCAAGCAGATTGACGTCTTCCAGAAAAACGCAAATGCTGTTTTTGATATATCGGCGTGTACTTGTAAATCATTTGAATGTTGCTTCTGTAAGAAAGAATGGAAAGTACCAATGAACGAGAGAGAATTTCTATTAGACATGCGAACTGTACGAAAAATGGTAATCGGGTCGCTGGATTGGAAAGTCACTTTACAAATAACTAAGGCCGAGAAACGAAAATTAAAGCAAGGGCGATACGTGGATAAAAACAAAACACTGCCTGATGTTTCTTCCAGTTCAATATATTTGAATATGAATATGAATAACGGGTGTAAATTGAAGCGGCGTACTGACTTTTTTCCATCATCAGCTATCGTTGAAAGCGACGCCCAAAACGCTGACGGTGTCACTGTCACATCTGTCGTGACGATATTGCATGCCGTCGCAAAGACATTGGACCGTTTTGGCATTTCCGACCGAGCAGGCGCTGCCATCGTGTCAGCTGCGTCTCAAGATGTGGGTAGAATCTCACAAGGCGATGAATCGAACGTCGTTGACAGAAATAAAATTCGACGTGAGAGAACAAAGGCAAGAACAACTCTACCGTCTCAGTCAGTTGTGAAAGATTCTGACCATGACCAATTTGGTTTATACTTCGATGAACGAAAAGACAGGACTATATGACTAGGAGATAACAGAAGAAAAGTCATAATAGAAGAACACGTAAGCTTGGTAAAAGAACCTAGTTCCGAGTACATCGGAAACGTATCTGTAAATTCTGGGAGAGTGCAAGTCATTGGAAAAGACATCATAATTTTTTTGTCCTGCGTTGACAACAATATAGATGTAACAAAGTTGGTTGCGATCGGTAGCAAAGGAACATCTATTAACACAGGTGCTAAAGAAGGTGTTATTCGAAATTTAGAACTGATTCTGAAGCGTCCACGTCAATGGTTTGTGTGCCAATTACACGCCAATGAGCTTCCACTACGTCATCTTTTCGCGTACGTAGATGGAATTACGACTGGGATCAGAAGCTTCACTGGTGGAATAGAACCTTGTTATTACGAGAAATGGGTTTTTTGCCATCCTGAAAATATCCTGATATCGATGTTACCTGACGACGGAACTCACATAAGGCAATTGTCCCTTCGAAGAATTCTAAAAACGAGCGAAGTCAAACGGTCTACTGCAATCCCAAATATTTCAAAGAATAATATCCTAGAATTTACCTCCCTAGAATTTATCCTTCAATTTACCAGTTTTTGAACTTTGTGCGACGGATTATATTGATTTGATTAAATGGAAAAATGTGACAGAACCTCAACTAACTGAACAATTTAGTGACGACATGATTTCAGAAGCAATAGTAAATCCAGCAATTATTCCGACGGCAATAATATCTACTATCAAGGGGTTTCCGTGCCACACTCAAGCTACAGAACGGATAGTCAAAACAGTCACGAGAGCATCTTCTGCTGTTTGTTGATCATACAGAAGAAACGGTTTTATAAGAAATCGTATCGAATCACGAAACCTCATGTCAATTTTCAACACCAAACGTGATTATCGCCCACTGTAATTTCGACGATTTTAAATGTTTTTTTTTTATTTAATAATAAAGAAGCTGGTAAATAAGAAGCTGACGTCTTTTCTTGTAACCAAGTAAGTGTCCTCTTATTCCAATTAATATTTAAAATTACTAAAATGTATATTTCATTTAACAAAAATCGCTTTGACTTTTTACCGTAAAAAGACTCAAATACATAAATTTCAAACACCTTGCGGCAGTATTAAATTTTGAAATTAATTTTCTTAATTATTTTTCTCTTAATCACCATACAATAGAACATCTTTTCGACATAGGTAGGTTTTGATTAATATTAAAACAATTATTTTTATTCAAAAATCATCTAACCAAAATTATGTCTTTTTTTCACTTTTTTAGAAATTTCAACCCCATTGCGGCAGTATTAAATTTTGAAATTAATTTTTTTAATTATTTTTCTCTTAATCTCCATACAACAGAACATCTTTTCCGCATAGGTAGGTTTTGAAATTGTGAAAACAAATTTTTCGATCCACCCTAATGCTTATATTCACCATCTACCTCAACCTAGAAAACCTCGGTCGAATGCCTAATAGAAATTCCCGATTAACCTAATTAGACATGATCGCGGCCAATGTCCAATCAGATTAATGATGAATACTATTTGAGTGTTCGACATAGGTTAAGTTTATTAGGCTGAGGTTGATTGTGAATACGAGCTTAAGTGGAACCGGGGCACATAGATAGTGTCGGAGTTTGGAGCACCCCTTTCTCAAAAAATTGTATTATAAACATGATAAATTGCTTTATCTGCAGTTCAAAATTTTAACTTTAGCTTTTTAAAAGAAAAATACATTATACACACATGTAAAAATGTATTAAAAAATTGGCTATGATGTCTTATACTCACGCACCGTTTTTTTAAATCGGTTATAAAAAGGAAAAAAGTCGCCAAATTTTGGGGATTTTTACATTTACTGGTAACTTGGCTATTGTATTAACAAGTTATTGGTTTGGCGCGGGCTTGGAAATCGCGCCAATCAAAAAGTCGCCAAACTTATGTGCGTGAGTGTAACACATCTGTTCCAAAATGTATGGACTGTAAAATCTTCTGCACTATAATGCTATTTAGAGTAAGTAAAACTCTAAAGTTAAGGGACTAAATGAAACATGCTTGGTGTAATATCTGTTCTGTAAATTTCGAAATTGCATTTTATTGTCATCACTGAAGAACATTGCAATAGTTATGTTTGCATGAATGGTAAAAATTAATTTTTACTCTGATCTATAAAAGGAAATTTGTATTAATTTGTAACAGAGAGTGGAGGAAATATATTTTGAGGTCGTCGGAAAATGTGGTCTCGAGGAACATGTCTCCTGTGTCCCTGTGATATTTAGGCCCTGCATTTTGCAAAACTAAAGACTTCACCGAGCCAGTATCAAGTGATCCCATGCGGATAGTGTAGCAATCCAAGAAACCATGTGAAAAATTCAGCCTAGAGTGCTTTTATGCCTAGACGAACCGAGAGCCTATGCCGAGAGGCGATTTTACAAACCATCACGCGTAGAGCGATTGTAGGCGGTGTCAAATGATGATTGGCTAAAAGATGGTTACGTAAATGGTGAGGGGAGGAGTTAAAGCGTATTAAATGAATAAGTGTATTAAAAGCTAATAATCGTGTGTCAGATCTTGTATAGTGGTTAAAGCACCAGGCTCGTATTTTTGATGTATCGAGTTGTGTCCCTTCCAATTTTTTTGCATTTTTAGAGTTTTGCTTTGATCTTTATTGAAACAGTGCTTCTTAAGCATTGATATAAAGATCAGTTGATCTTTATCAATTGCTTTGCAATATTTTATTGTCAATTAGATAATTAAATTTTAATTAGAATTAAGTTAAACAATATTAAATTATAATTATAATTAAAGTAAATTAAAATTAAAATTTTTATTACATACAATAAAATTCAATATCAGATAATTTCAAGAATTAAATTAAATTTTAATTCATATAAGCTATTTTTTAATAACTATACGAACATTTATTAAAATGCAATAACTCCTAAACTTTCATTAAAATTTTTTTTATTAGAACTTTAGTAACAGATGATTATCAAATTAGCAGAATTAATTAATTAAAGTTTTCAACTTTTAAACTTAAGCATTATTCTTAAAAATCTCTATTAATTTACTAAAATTCTTTTTACCAATTACTGGTTGATCTGTAGTGATAAAGTTCTGGAAGATTACCATATTTAAAGTTTTTTTTAAAATTATTTTATTATTTAAATTTTTAATTATTATTTTTATTTAAATAAGTATAATTAATATTAATTAATATTTTTATTTAAATATATTCAATTATTATTAATAAGTATTATTATTTAAACGTATAATTAATATAAATAAATGTTATTATTTAAATATATAATTAAAATAAATAAATATTATTATTTAAATATATAATTAATATTATTATTAAAATATATAATCAGTATTATTATTATATAATTAATATTTTTGCGTAAAGATTTGTTATACATTCTCTTGTGATTAATTAGCAAGATATAAACTATGAGAAAAACAAAACCAATCTATGTTAAAGAGAAGCTTGGGTTTTGTAGACATAGCCTGAAATATGATCAATGTTTCGGTTGATACACTTTGTACAAGCCCAAACATTACATGTATGTTAATGTTATTTGTTATTAATAATGTGTAATAGAAACAAAACGTTTTTGGTCACTATTAAAATCCGGAAGCTAGGACTTTTTGTTTTTATTTCTGTTTCTGCTTCTTCTTCATTTTACTTTCTTCTATCTTTACAAGAAGAAAGTATTGGATTCATGAAAATTTTCGACTTCCGGTTTTCGACGGATTTATACGTTTCAGAAGGTCCTGAACACGATTTGACTATTTTTAGAAAATGTCTGTCTGTATGTGGCAAAATTTTTGTGGGTGCTCTATCTCAAGAACTAATGCTCGGAATTTAATAAAACTTTAGATTCAGTTAGTCCCTTATATAAATTGGTGCTGATTAGTTTTTGGTAAAAATCGCCCGGCAGGTGGCGCTGCTATGCAACATTTTTCGCGTTTTCCGCAATAGCTCTATCTCAAGAACTAATGCTCGGAATTTAATAAAACTTTATATTCAGTTAGTCTCTGATATAAATTGGTGCTGATTAGTTTTTGGTAAAAATCGCCCAGCAGGTGCCGCTGCTATGCAGCATTTTGAAGGATTTACACGATTTTAGAGATAGTCATATCTCAAGAAATATTGCACGGAATTTAATAAAACTTGAGTTTCAGTTAGACCTTGATATAAATTGGTGCTGATTCTTTTTAGTGTAAGCGAAACCTGTGTGAGATAGAAGAAAGTTTTGGGATTGACATATCCGACTTGTTATTTATTTATTTATTTTTATTTTTTTTTGTATATGTCGTCTACATCAGTAATCTATTTATTAAAAAAAAATGTATATGTCGTCTACATCAGTAATATATATTTTAATGTCATCGTGATCTCAAGAATTTTGTGAAAATTGGAATAGCAGAAAATCATATACAGGGATTGTGTTGATTTCATGATTTTACATGTTAATTTTGGTACATTTAGGCTAAAAACAATAACAACCAAACTAAATTATTATAAATAGATTAAATAAAGCATACAATGGCATCATTTCACAACTGTATTACAAATAACAATAGTGAAAGTAAAGGAGATAAATCTCTCTAACACTAGTAATAATAAATAAAGTTATTATTTTTATTTTGCGAAAAAAAATGTTGAATGATTAATTGCTTATTTTACGAACAGATGGCACCACTACACATTTTGTGAGCATTATTATTACATATTGGAGGGTTTATGTGTGTTTCGTAATAAACCATTTAAATTATTTAAATAAAAAAATTAATTTACATGTGTATGTGTATTTTTAACGGCTTAGAAGTAGCATGGATTTTAGGCGTTTAAGTGTAATTTGTATAGCTTTTTAAATTATTTAAATACTGAATGATTTTTTTTTTCAGTTCAATTTTGATGTGGATACATGCAATGTTTGCAAGTTTTTAATTGTAAGAAGAAAAAATTCCAAAATTAAATGAATTTGTATGAAAATTTTGTATTTAACGCTGTCTTGACTTAAAGATATGAAGGAAATAGTTTGTTTAATAAATCTTTAAGTTCAGTAAAAAATTTAAAACTAAAAACTTTAGTATATATAAATT
Source organism: Maratus michaelseni (assembly GCA_963931845.1). Taxonomy (NCBI): domain Eukaryota; kingdom Metazoa; phylum Arthropoda; class Arachnida; order Araneae; family Salticidae; genus Maratus; species Maratus michaelseni. The sequence goes on along the minus strand of OZ007599.1, from coordinate 14,127,962 downwards.
TGAAATTTCTTAAGTATATATTGATTTTATGAAATAAATAACTGTATAAAATTCTGAAAACTGCATTGCTTAAGTATATGTTGTTTTTATGAAATAGCACATTTCAAAAAGTTTTTAACAACCTAGTAATTTTATTTTCATTTATTAATTCAATTATGATTATTAAAAAAATAATAATAAACATTCAGAAAGCTAATATTTATTTGCTGTGCTTTCAGTTTATTCTTGTAAAATAATGTTTAATATGTTTTTCTTTGTTTAATTCTAGCTAATTGTAGTCAGTATTTACTATAAATAAAATTTAAAATAAAAATTACAAAAAAAAAAAAATGTAAACATGTAATCTTTATTTGCAAATTGGAAGTTATAAATTATAGATATTAAAGAATATAATAATTTATAAATTAAATATGTTTAACTTTATGTAAGGTTTGTTATGTATCAATAAATTATGCTGGACGTAAAGTTTTTTCCCTTAAAAAATGCACACAAGCTACTACAAATTTAAATTAGTTTTCATCAACCTTTACAATTAAAATATGTTTTATTTTTCTTAAAAAACAACAAAAAAAAAAAAACAGGAGTTGAATTAGATAATGACCTCTGAAAATACAAGAGCTATAAGTATTTGATTTGCTGTTTCAAATTATACTTGTACATATGGATTGTTTTCTTTTAATTGTATTAAGTTAATATTTTTTTGTTAGACACGTTTAATATGTCCTAAGCATCATTAAAAATAAAACAAGCATGAATATGCAAGATTAGACTTTCTTATGAATCTTCAACGAAATGAAAAATATCCTCTTCAAACGCATTAAGCTCCTCCTACCTCGTCTCGGGCAGTCGACCAATCACCATTCGACATCGTCTCCAATCGTTCTACGCGTGATGGTTTGTAAAATCGCTGCCGAGAGCCCTGACTAGCCGCATACGATGATCAGACTGTGCTTAAACAGACGTGTTTGTCCAAACTATGGCAAACCTACCTACATTCCAGAACTTAGCACTACTCTCCTGGACGAGTTCAATTATATGAGTGAGACTAAAGGTGCCTCTATACAGTGTGCCCGCTAAAGTCCGTTGTCACCCCAATAATCTCTGAAGGTCAGGAGCTATAGTCATAAAAGTGGGGTCTAGGTACAATAAAGTTGCCATGCGCTACACAAGGAAACAGCTTACAGCGCCACTTGGCGGCTAAATTTGGAGTTAGTGTTCTTATTTAAAAAACGGTAAAGGATACGCGGAAAAAGTCAATAACAAAGTTGTTCAGCATCATCGATTTAGTAAGAGAAGACACCTCCCGTAAAATAATGTTAAAAGTAGAAGGCGTAAAATGCGAATTTATTTCGTTCGAAACTCTCAAAATTATATCGCGACATAATGCGGAAGAAATGAGAAAAGGTCACACTCCAGATTTTCATTTGTGAGTAGATATACAGTATTCATATTTAGATAAATAAATCTTAATATCCCATACCGTGAAAAAGTATTTCTTTTCCATTTTGTATAAATGGTGCGGATACATGAAACAGCGAGAGTATGCAACAACTCCACTAACATTGCAGGAGCTTCGAAACCATATTACGGTTGCTTTTCCCAGCGTGTCAACTGCCATGTTGTACAATGTTCAGCGGGAAGTTCATTACCGTGTCCAGATGTGTATTGTTGCTGAAGGACACCATTTTGAGTATCACAGATATATGAGCCTCATGTCCGGTAAGTGCAGTTTTGAACAACGCGATCAAACACATGAGCGCTTTGTGCTTTTCATTTGAATCATTTTTGAGAGCAAGATTTTTTTGTAATGAATGATGCTGAACAACTTTGTAATTGACTTTTTTCCCATATCTCGTACCGTTTTGAAATAAGAACGATAACCAAATTTAGACACCAGGTGGCGCTGTAAGTGGTTTCCTTGCGTAGTGCATGGCAACTTTACTATGACTTTACTAGACCCCACTTTTATGACTATAGCTCTTGCCGTTCGGAAATTATTGGAGTGACAACGGACTTTAGCGGGCACACTGTATATAAAATTTGATGCGGTGAGACGATTCTGGACTAAAACGAATCACCAAGCATATTAGAGAGCTTGACATTATCGCCAAGCTAATGCTTCTTAAATTTTCTCATTCGTCGAGGCGAGTATCGTGAAGTCTTTAATGTAGTTTTGCCACAGTTTGGACAAAAACATCTGTCAAAACCTAAGCACAGGCTGAGCATTCGCCATGTGCGTCAGTGTTTTTTGTGTGGTGTAATTGCGTTACAGTTGTTTTTCAGACCGCTTGAGTCACGTAATACCACGCGACCCTAGCGGTGTAATGTAGCGTGCCTCTGTATGAGAGTGGCGCCGTACGATGTTGAGATTCTGCTTAGACATACGTGTTTGTCCAAACTATGGCAAAACTATGCATATTCTATTTCAAAAACAAGAACTTGTTAATACTCGCCTGGACGAGTTCGATCCCGACCTACGGTATACGTGGCCGGTTCATGACTTTTAAAACGTCACACGGGGTGGATCATCTTTACACGGCTATTGGCACAAAACGGTGGGCACAAAACTTTGTGTCAATCACCGTATAAAGATGTCCACTCAGTGTACCGCTTTAAAATGTTACGAACCGGTAATGTATAAGCAAGGTATAACGTTTAGGTTAGCTTGGCGATATAATGGCGGTCTCTCCAAAATGCTTGGAGATTCGATTTTGTCCAGAATCATGTCAATCAATCAAATCATATACCCCGAGGCTAACGAAAAAGAAAGGCTACCGCGGTGCTTTACGCGAATCTTTTTTTACAGACCGCGGGAGTCACGTGATGCTCGGATGCACCAATGCAGGTGTACGAAAAGATTATCACGTCACTCTAGCGGTCTGTAAAAAAAGATAAGTGGAATGCACCGCGGTAGCATGTCTTTTTTGTTAGCCTCGGTTATACCCCGTATGTCGCCCCTCTCATATCGAGGCACCCTATTTCTAGAGTATCTCTATATGAGAGTGACCACATACAGGAAAAAAATTGATTGGATTGAGACGATTAAAACACTTGTGTGCAGATTAGTTGCATGGCAAGAAAAAGCACTCTCTCAAATTTTGAGAATTTGTTCTTTAAACTCTCATTTGTTTTTTGAACTGACCTTTGGACATCTTTTCAAAGAATTTAGAAGTTGTAGCCTAAAACACACAGCGTTCAAATATTTTATGAATTACATTTTCAATAAATTGTCTTCGCTTTTCAAAAGTTTCCATTTGTTCATATGTAAACATGACTAATAAGTTCAATATCTCTTTTTCCGTAAAAAATATGGACCGCAACATTTTGTTAATTTTTGACGTTTTTTCTATACTATTCATTTAGGGCGGGATCCAGATAGATTTTGCGCTGTTTGCGAAACGAGATTTACCAATCAGAAGCCTGAATTTTTGCGAAACTTTTGCTGTTTATTAGTAAACAAATTTTGACAGGTGTCAAGGTGGGACTTATCTCCCTGACTGCGAAAATTTCGCAAAAATGCTATCCAGATGCAGTTATAAAGAAACTCCGCCTTTCGCACTAAGCTGAAAAATACACCTGGAGTGTACGTCAAACTGCCGTATTCAGTTTTTCTGATTCAATTTTCAAGTAATATTTGATTTTTTATAATTTATTTTAATTATTACGGATAGGTCAGTGCGCTGATAACTTTTTCACATTGAAGCAGTTACAATTTTTTGATTAAATACTGAAATATACAGTTTAATGTATAAAACGGTCATTTTTGTAATCGTTTAGCATGTTTTCTCTATAAATGTACTCTCTTTTTACAAGTCTGAGTAATTGTTTTCAGAAGCAAACTAGTAAAAAGTAGATAAAAATAAATTAAAAATAAAAATATTTACTATCCAAAACTGATGATTCATCCCTTTCTTAGTAGAAATATTTCCCAGACGTATCACGCCACCAACCTAAAGCAACTGAAAATTGTATCATCTCTCCAGGCTTATTTGAGCTCAGCAGTTTTCTTCTTGAGTGACAGTTGAAGGAGGAGTTTAAAGTTAATTTTCGCAATTAACTTTTCTTGATCAGTAAAATAGAGAATTCTTCTCAGCTAGTTTTTCGCTATCTCGCATGAAATTCTGCGAGTACTCAGAGGTGCCGCAAAGAGCGTAAGCGCAAAGTTTGGCATAAGCGCAAAGTTCGCAGCGATAGTTTCGCAATCTCGACTGCAACTCAGAGAGAGTTTGTATTTGATCGACGTTGCATTTGTGCGTTTCAGTGTAACAACTATAGCAGAATATATTATTATTCGTCGATTACAACGAATCATTTTATGGGGTTTAAAAGATCGGGCTAATCCTTTTTAGCCCTCACTTTTTAATCTCAGTGTAGTAGAGTTTAAAAACCGTTTCAGACTATCTAGAGGACACCAGATTGTTAATAGGAGCAAATCTTGCGTGTATATATGTGTGGTTATATATATATATATATATATATATACAAATTTTATCTTAAAAACGGCTCAAACGATTTTGACGAAATTTTGTATCCTACCGTTTTGGGCCACCAGAAAACCACTGGGCTAGGTCACATGTTCCAGAAAATTCGATTGGTGGGTCATTTTGGGTCACCATGGGTCAGGGTCAAGCTATTTGTATCTAAAAAACGGTTCAAACGAATTTGACTAAATTTTGTATCTTATTACAATTTTCGGGCACGAGAAGACTATTGGGCTCGGTCACATATTCGAGAACTTTAGATTAGTAGGTCATTTTTGGGTCAACGCGGATCAAGTAAAACTTATCTAAAAAACGGCTCTAACGATTTTGATTAAATTTTGTATCCTACAAGTTTCGGGCACGAGAAAATCATTGGGCTAGGTCACATGACCGATAAAATTCGATTAGTGGGTCATTTTGGGGTCACTGTGGGTCAAGCTAATTTTATCTAAAAAACAGCTCAGACTATTTAAACAAAATTTTGCATCCTATGATGGTTTTCGGGCAAGAGAAGGCTGTTGGGCTAAGTCACTTGTTCGAGAAAATTCGGTTAGTGTGTCATTATGGGTCAAGCTATTTTTATCTTAAAAACGGCTCAGAGGATTTGAACTAAATTTAGTATCCTACAGTTATAGGGAACGAGAAGACTATTGGGCTAGGTTACATATTCGAAAAATTTCAATTAGTGGGTCATTTTGGGTCACGCTATTTTTATCTTAAAAACGGCACAGACTTTTTAAACTAATTTTTAAATCCTACGGTTTTGGGGCACGAGAAAACCATTGGGCTAGGTCACATCCCTTACAAAAATTTCTTATAGAATTCTATAAAAAATATTTATAGAAAATGCATTATAGAATCCTATAGAATTATGGCCCGTTTTTCTATAAACTTGTTTAACCGAAAGCTATAGAAATATCTGTAGAAGTTCAATAGAAATGTCTATAGAGCGTCTATAAAAATATCTATAGAAAATTCATTATAGAATCTTATAGAATTATGGCCCGTTTTTCTATAAGCTTGTTTAACAGAAAGCTATAGAAATATCTGTAGAAGTTCAATAGAAATGTCTGTAGAAGTTCAATAGAAATGTCTATAGAGCTTCTATAAAAATATCTATAGAAAAAATATATAGCTTCTATAAAAATATGTATAGCATTTTATATAGAATCCAGGTGGTCGCCCTCCCAACTACTAACCACGTTCGATGCTGCTTGACTTCAATGACCGGACGAAGAACGAGTACTTTCAGCATGACACAGCCATTGACAGTATCTGAATTCTTATTACACTATTTCAACTTTATTTCTTTTGTGATTTGCATTACCAATCATAATAGTCTTGTAAATATATTTAAAGTCTAATAAATTATTATTTGTTAAAACTGAAAAAATTGTTTAAATATTTATATTTCAGATTAAAATATTTGAATAAAAATTACAATATTATTAGTGAATAACATTTATTAAATTAGATGGGTGGTTTTATAAATTTAAGAGCAAATTAATAAATGTTTATAAAATTAACCAACAAATTAATGAATTATAAATAAATTAATTAATCATAATTTAATTCAATAGTTTGACTGATATAATATTACATCAGGGGCGTAGGAAACGGGGAGGCTGAAGGGGCTCAAGCCTCCTCCCCCATATTGAAAATCAAATCTTTTGTTGTTGATGTTGGATTATAGTGTCTCTTTTAAAGTGAACGTTAAAAGTCTATTAATTTTTAAATATATATATATATTTAAAAACCATGAAAAAATGTTTTAGAGCATTTTTTTTCTTTTGTAACAAAGTTGCTACCCTTTTACTTTCTTCTATCTTTACAAGGATAAAGTAGTGGATTCATGAAAATTTTCGACTTCCAGTTTTCGACGGATTTATACGTTTTAGAAGGTCCTGAACACGATTTGACTGTTTTTAGAAAATGACTGTCTGTGAGTCTGTGACTGTCTGTCTGTATGCAACGAAAATTTTGTGGGCGCTCTATCTCAAGAACTAACGCGCGAAATTTAATAAAACTTTACATTAAGTTAGTCCCTGATATAAATGGGTGCTGATTAGTGTTTGGAGAAAATTGGCAACTAGGTGGCGCTGCTATGCTGCATGCTTTGTAATTTCTGCAATAGCTATATCTCAAGAACTAATGCACTTATATTCATAAAACTTCATATTCAGTTAGACCTTGACATAAATAAAGGGTGATTACGTTTTGGTGTAGATATCCCACCAGGTGGCGCTGCTATACCACTTTTTTCATGATTTTTACGGTAGCTATATCTCAATAACTAATGCAAGGAATTTCATCAAACTTCAGATTCTGTTGGACCTTCAAATAAATAGATGCTGAATAGATGCGTTTTGGTGTAAATAGCCCAACAGATGGCGCAGCTGTGCTACTTTGTTTATTATTATCACGATAACTATATATCAAGAACCAATGCACGGAATTTCATCAAACTTCTCATTCTGTTAGACCTTGACATAAATAGATGCTGATTACGTTTTGGTGTAAATAGCCCAACAGGGGGCGCTGCTGTGCTACTTTTTTATTATTATCACTATAACAATATCTCAATAACTAATGCCGGGATTTTCATCGAACTTCAGATTCAGTTAGACGTTGACATAAGTTGTTGTTGATTAGGTTTTGTCTAAATTTTCCAACTGGTGGCGCTGCTTATGCTACATTTTGCAGGATTTACACAATTTTAGCAATAGTCGCACATGTTAAGAACTAATGCACAGAATTTAATAAAACTTTAGATTCAGTTAGACCTTGATATAATTGGTGCTGATTCTTTTTAGTGTATACGAAACCGGTGTGACATAGAAGAAAGTTTTGGGATTGGCACTTCCGACTACTTTTAATCTGTCTCATATTTGCAGTTTTTCACGTACAAGGCAAGTAACACATCGGCCAAAAAGTCAAAGAATAAACACACAGATGGTGCCAAAAATAAAAAAATCATATGTACGTTAGATAGTACTAACCTTCAAAAGATACGTGTCAAAATTTCATGATACACTGCTCAAAACAATTAAAGGATATTTGAAGTTTTATATAAAATAAAGATATAAACGAAATTTTTTTTGCCGAAAATAGAAGAAGAGAATCACAAATGCAAATATTTCTGGTTTTCAAACTGTGGAGTATGCAAATTTTTAGTTCGACGTAAAAAACGTCGCTTCAGCGGCAGCGAATGAAATTTGTCTTTCAACTGGATAAAAGAGAATGAAGACAAGGATGATCGGCATTCAGTGATTGCTTTGTTTCGATGAGTACGATGTCTCAGCGAAGTCATTTGACAGATTCAGAAGCTTAGAGAATTGTTGTTAGGTTAGAAGGGGGCCAAACTCAAGCCGAAGTAGCGCAAGCCATTGGAGTGTCACAAAGTGTCATTTCCAGGATCTGGAACCGTTTTTTGGAGAGTGGAAGTGCAGGCCGAAGACCAGGTCAAGGTCGTAGACGGGCAACAACGCCCAATGAAGATCGGTATTTAGCGTTAACAGCTCGGAGACACCGAAACATGAACGCTACTCTTCTCCAACAACACCTTCGCTCGGCTACAGGCACCACGATTTCAACTCAGACTGTCCGAAACCGGCTCCATGCTGTAGGTCTGTATGCTCGCCGACCGATGGTATGTGTTAGATTAACATCAAGGCATCGTCGCGACCGCAGGGAGTGGGCAACCGAGCATGTCAACTGGAGGAGAAATGAATGGAGCAATAGTCTGTTTTCTGACGAGTCCCGTTTTTCTGTGCATCCGGATAATAGGCGTATTTTCATCTGGAGGGACCGTGGCAGTAGGAATAATCCTGCGTTCGTGCACGAAAGTGTCAGATTTGGCGGTGGAGGAGTGTTGGTGTATGGTGGCATCTCCATTGACGGGCGCACTGACCTCTACATCATTCGAGATGGACTCTGACTGGTCGCCGATATAGGGATGAAATCCTCAGACCTATTGTAGTCCCTTACGCTGCAGCAATCGGAGATAACTTCATTTTAATGGACGATAACTGCAGGCCACATCGTGCAAACCTGGTGGAGGATTTCCTTTTCGAGGAAGGAATCGTTCGAATGGAATGGCCAGCGTGTTCTCCAGACATGAATCCAATCGAGCACGTTTGGGACGCTCTAGGAAGACGAGTTTCTGGCCGCCAACAACCCCCACAAACTCTACAAGAACTGGAAAGAGCTCTTCTGGAAGAGTGGGGCAGAATACCCCAACTCGTCATTAATAGCCTCATTGAGTCCATGCCTCAAAGGTGTTCAACGTTGCTGGCCGCCCGTGGAAACCATACCCCCTACTGAAAATGATTTTCTTTGAAGAAAACACCTTTTCTTATTCTTTTTTTCTCATATGCACAAATTGTGTTTTTTTCCTTTTGTACACAAATGCGCAATAAAATGCATTTTTTTCTGCCAAACATGTGTAATTTATTCTCATATAACCTACTATGTCTGTCGACCATGTATCAATCAGCTAAAAAGTTTTCCAGATACAAAATCCACCTAAAACTGCAATATCCTTTAATTGTTTTGAGCAGTGTATTTCGACCTTTACTTATCGAGGCAAGTGAAGTTTTAGTGACGCTACTTTTGATTTTTTCAAATCAATGGAAAAAAAAATTCGTGTGTTGATTAAATACTGTTTTTCGATAGAAAAAATACCGTTTAAGCTTAACACTGGTTTGAAAAGTGTTACAGAGAATTTGCCCAGTCAAAAGTAATGATTAGTTACTGGTTTGCTGAATTTAAACGCGGCCGAACGGACACTAATAATGTTGAACTCTCGGGACGCTCAAAAAAGGTGACTACACCTGAAAACTTTAAAATAATTCTCAAAATTGTTTTGGATGACCCTAAAATGAAGTTGTAAGAGGTATCTGACATCATAAAGATATCAAAAAGCAGTGTGTAGAACATTTTACAAGAAAATTTGGGCTTCAGAGAACTATTTTCCACATGGGTGCTGCCTTAACTGACAGTGGAACAAATGCTAAAGAAAAAGTGTTGTTCCACCAAAGACCAAGGTTATCAGGGCAAAATTGTATGAATCGAAGTCCAAATTGTTTCTCCATCTGTCATATCCTTCAGATCTGGACAACTGTGACTACTACCTGTTCGAAATGTTAGAGAAGTGTTGTATCACTCTTGAAGGAGACTAAGTTGATGACAAATGTTGAATTTTGCACAAAAAAAAAATATATATATATATATATATTAGGTAGTCCCGCGACTTTTTGACTGATGTGTTAATATACCTGATCGCTTTCAGAATTCTTGGAATGTTACCAGAAATTTAGAATAGACTAATAGTGGTAATTTGTAGAGGGAACCAATCACTCAATGCAAGAAATTGTGAAGCTCCTACGGAGAACGTTCTGCTCTCTGTTCACCTTCCATCTACTGTGATTAATCGAACATTCTCGATGCGTCTTTTCTACAGTGCTGTCATATTTCACAAAATTGTATAAAAATTAATTTATTCCTTAATGTTTACTTTGAAATAATGAAAAAAGAACACATTTTTAATTATGAATAAAATTAATTATTAATTCATCAACATAATTAATTATTAATAATCTACATAATTACTTATTAATGAGACATTTTATCATTAATTGATTTTCTCATTTCGCAGTTAATTTGAGCATACTGAGTTAGAAACTATTTGAGCCCCCCCCCCCCCCCCCCCCCCCCCTCCATAAATTTTAAATTGCAACGCTACTATATTACATAGACAATTTAATCACAATGTATTAGAATTGAATTAAATTATATATATATATATATATATGTATATGCAATCATATCAAATCTATGGAGTACAATTATATACTAAACTGATGTATTACAAATTAATTATTATTTTTAAATTTTAATATATAGTTATAAATAAATTACTACACATATAAATTTTAAAAGACCAAGAAATATTTTTTTTATTAAAAAAAAAGTCTATAGAATTATTAGTCTATAGAATTTAATTATGTAAGATGTATAGTATACCACCCTATAGAAAAAAAATTCTTTAGAACTTGTAAGAATTCTATAGAAACATTTCCTTTAGAAAAAGTATTCTATAGAAATTTTTAAAACTCTATAGAAGTAGTATTCTATAGAATGGCTATTCTATAGAACTTGTATAGATTTTTATAGAGTTCTATACAGCTCTATGAACTATTTTCGTAAGGGATGCTCGAGAAAATCCGATTAATGGGTCATTTTTGGGTGACTGTGGGTCAGGCTAATTTTATCTAAAAAAAGGTTCAAACGATTTTGACTAAACTTTTCCTGCCATTTTCGGGCACGAGAAGACTAATGGGCTGGGTCGCATATTCGAGAACTTTCTGTTAGTGGGTCATTTTTGGGTCAACGCGGGTCAAGTTAATTTTATCTAAAAAACGGCTCTAACGATTTTGATTTTGTGCTAGGTCACATGTCCGAGAAAATTCGATTAGTGGGTCAAGCTATTTTTATCTTAAAAAAGGCTCAGAGGATTTGAACTAAATTTAGTATCCTGCAGTTTTAGGGAACGAGAAGACTATTGGACTAGGTCACATGTTCGAGATACAGTCAAACCTCGTTATACCGCCATTATCCGTTCAAAAAATTTTTGGCGCTATAACGAGTTTGGCGGTATATCGAATTAAAATACAATAAAAATTAATTTTCATACTATTATACTAATATTATTATTATTATAAAAATAAATATCAGTAATGCCTTTTTATTAAATTATCCAATGGTATATAGTACATTATAATAGTATAAATTAATATAATATAATTAATATACATAATATAATTAATGCTACATGATTCAAAATTATCCAATTAATGTATGAAATTAACATGCACTTACCTCTTTATATAGTCAATTTTAGATAAAGTAGATAATTATGCACATAACAGACACACACATACATTAAATATCACACTGAATTATTTTACTTTAATTATCTTTTACAGGAAAATATTTTAATATGCTAGTTTGAGTTTTCCTTTCAATATTGATTTTTTCAATATCTTTTTCTACAACTAAAAGATTGTTCATCATTTTTTTATCAGTTGCATGTTTTTCTAAGAAAATTCTTATTTTCCCAATGCAATTTTTAACTTCATCAGATGTAACATGCGGCGTTTCAGCTTCTTCAGCTTCGCTGTCAGATGAATTTTCATTTTCATTTTGATTGGCAACAATTTCTTCGATTGTCAAATCTTCAAATGTTGAAACACTTTTGTCTATATTAATGTACTCAATTGCCGATAGAGGATGCTCAATTTCTGTTAATTTGTGTATTTCGTCTTGTAGTTCCTGAAGTGCTGTACTGTTTTGTTTTTTAGTAGATCCTTCAGGTTTAATCAATCCAGTATGTTTCCAGCAGTTAACAATAGTTTCTGATGAAATTTCATCCCATGCTTTTTTTATCATGCGAATAGCATCATGTAAAAGGATTGGAGAAAAATCATCTTTACTGATTTTTTCAATGATATGGCGGACGTGATACTTTCGATAATGAGCTTTGAATGAGTTTATTATACCAGCATCCAAAGGTTGCAAAAATCCAGTACAGTCAGGAGGTAAAAATTCAATGCGGATATTACTCATTGGATATGCTTTGTGACAAGGGGCATTATCCAAAATCAATAAAATATGGCGTTTGCTTCTTTTCATTTCTATGTTGAAATTCGCTAACCATTTTTGAAATAATGCTGAAGTCATCCACGCTTTGTTATTATTCTCATAATCTACATAAAGAGCAGGATTAAAATTTTTAAAACATCGTGGCTTAGCTGATTTTCCAATCACATAGTTCTTTTATCAGATCCATCACTATTCGTACAGAACACAAGAGACACATGATCTTTTTTTTTTTTTAATCCTTTAGCAGGCCCACTCGAAATTGTTTTATCTGGCTGCAAGCGGTAAAAAAAGCCACTTTCATCCATATTGTAAACGTCCTCTTGTTTATATTCTAAAATCAGCGCACTCAGTTTTTTGCGACCATTTGACACAATATCTTCATCAACACCTGCAGTTTCACCACTTCGTATGTACTGAGAGAATCCTCGTCGCTTTTTAAATCTGTTCAACCAGCCACTACTGTATTCGAAATCTGTAATATTCATTTGCTGGCCAAGAACTTTTGCCTGCTCTCTGATGACATCTCCGTTGATAGTGGCATTTTTAGCACTCATTTGTTGTATCCATGTGCAAAGGGCATCCTCTAAGTCTTCATGTTTCGTTGTTTTCAGTCTTTTTACAGATGATTGCAGTTCGTTGGTGTTAATCCATTTTTCTGTATTCATCAAAATGTCTCCGATGCAGCGCCTGCTAACAGGCTTTTTCCAGAGTGTAGAAAAATGATTGGAGATGTGTTGCTGCGATACATTCACATTTCTTTCTTTATATTCACAAATTTCCCGCTTTTCTGAAATTGATAAAACTGCTCTTTTCGCCATAATGAGTTAAAATAAAGAGACAGAATGATATTTTACAGATTTAGCTGGTGAATTCTTCGATGTTTCAATCAACGTCCGACCAAAATTTTGAATGAGAGATTTTGCACTGCACACCGTTTTCTTTCTAAGAAATCGACATAAAGTACAGGGAGAAGTTATTTTTTACATTGTTCTCACCTGAGAGAGGAGAGACCCTTTCAGCCAATGGCGTGCCATGCCTTGTTTTCTCCCCGCTCCAGAAGCGGATCGGATCACGTGACTCGCCAGTCTGAATCAGAAGTTTTACTTGCTCGGCACTCAGTGCGCGTTATTTTTCTTCTCCCAATGACAAGTAGAATGGGTAGCAGGTGCATTTTGGCAGGTGTTGAGAACAATATAAATTCTTTGCTATTCAATAAAGTTTGAATTGAGCTTGAAAACATCTAAACACATGAAAAGGAAGTGTCCTTTGAAATTCTAACAAAAAATTTAAAAAAGAAAGATATGCAAAGAAAATACAGTAATTTCTAGACATTTTTTTTGGCGGTATATCGAGTTGGCGCTTTAACGGATACATTACATTGAAATTCCTATTTGGCAGATTTGTTCATAGACGCAATTGGCGGTTAAACGGAATTGGCGCTATTTCGAGATGGCACTAAATCGGGGTTTGACTGTATTTCGAATTGTGGGTCACTGTGGGTCAAGCTAATTTTATCTATAAAACAGCTCAGACTATTTAGATGAAAGTTTGTATCCTATGGTTTTCGGGAACGAGAAGACTGTTGGGCTAGGTCCCATGTTCGAGAGCTTTAGATTAGTGGGTCATTTTTGGGTCAACGCGGGTCAAGTTAATTTTATCTAAAGTACGGCTCTAACAATTTGATTAACTTTTGTATCTGACGAGTTTCGGACACAAGAAGACTATTGGGCTGGGTCACATGTTCGAGAACTTTCGATTGGTGGGTCATTTTTAGGTCAACGCGGGTCAAGTTAATTTTATCTAAAAAACGGCTTTAACGATTTCGATTAAATTTTGTATCCTACGTGTTTCGGGCATGAGAAAATAATTGGGCTAGGTCACATGTCCGAGAAAATTCAATTAGTGGGTCTAGCTAATTTTATCTAAAAAACGGCTCAGACTATTTAGACTAAATTTTGCGTCCTATGGTTTTCGGGCACGAGAAGACTGTTGGGCTAGGTCACGTGTTCGAGAACTTTCGATTAGTGGGTCAACGCGGGTCAAATTAATGTTATCTAAAAAGCGGCTCTGGCGATTTTGATTAAATTTTGCACCTGGCGAGTTGCGGGCACGAGAAAATCATTGGGCTATATCACACGTCCGAGAAAATTCGATTAGTGGGTCATTTTTGGGCCACTGTGGGCCAAGCCAATTTTATCTAAAATACGACTCAGACTATTTTGACTAAATTTTACATCCTACGGGTTTCGGGTACGAGAAGACAATTGGGCTTGGTCACATGTTCGAGAAAATTTGATTAGTGGGTCATTTTGGCCATGATATTTAAACTCAAAGGTAATTTTGATCGAGCATAGCTTGGTCTTCCCTGCTCGTTCGATATTTATTCTAGAAAAGAATAACACTTTTTGCATGATTTTTTAATTTTTAAATAAGAAAAGTATAAACATAAATTTGTCTGAGAGATTTACATAAGTATTTATTTTAAAAAAAAATAATAAACAATCAATATTTAGATGAAAATAGTTATTAGGGTTTCTTAAGAAGAGTCTTAGGGTCAATTAAAAACGGAACCATTATAAGATCACTCGTGTGTCTGTTTGTCACAGTAGTTTTTCTAGTAAACTGGAAAGTTCAAACTTGGAAAAGTTATAAAGCCTATTGACCAGTGTTGAATTCAGAGGGTGGGTGGGGGAATACCCCCCTCCCGGAAGATTTGTGATCTTATGCTTTTAATGGTTAAAAAGTGCAATCCCCCCCTCCCCCCTCGGAGCCACAGAAATCCGTCCCGCAGAAAAGTGTCTGAATTCAACACTGCTATTGACCCACATATTTTAAGATTATTAGCCATTCACAAATATGTTTAGGGGAGATAATTAAATTACTTCTTTTTTTTTAATATTGTGTGAAATATCTCGTAACTCCGAACTCAAAAATACATTTGTTTTAATTTTAGGTATTATATTTTCAGCGATATATGCAAAAATATGTCCTCCTCACCTCTATTTCCGAATCTAGTGGAAATAAAAGTGTGAAAAAATTAGGGGTAGTAGGAGTTTATTCAAATCTTATAGCGATTTTCCTAGGTCAGATAGTTTTTGAGAAAAACGCATTTTTCTGTTACACACAAACTTTACTTTTTGGGCGGTCCGCAAGGGAGTTGCGCTTAAGGTACTTATCGATGCAGAATCATCCAAGGACAGTTTGATAATGATTTTCAAAAAATAAATAAATTTGGTAATTAGCCGAGATATTAATTAAATTACTTGCCTTAAAAAAATGGGGTTGTAGGAGTTTACTAATTAATAAATTCAATGTATGGAACACTTTGTGCGCGAGTTATACTCGCACTTGATTGATTTATTTTTATGTATACTGTCTGTCACTACGATGAGAATCATGTTTTCAAAGGTTTCTCTTAAAATCTCAAAAACAGTTTAAAGAACATATAATTGAAAATATTATGCAGTTTCATAACTTTATACTTCATGAAAATATAGAAATATCAATTTAAAAAAATCTGATAGATCTTTATAAATAAATTTTCAGATAAATGCATTTAAATCGTGAAAGAAGATTTGGCAACTATAGACAGTACAACATAAAGACCTAATTAACGTATGACGTTTTGACCTAATTAACGTATTTAAATGTGATTTGCGTCATTTTACTCTAATGCGTGTTTAAAGTCAACCCCAAACCCAAAGTGAAAAAAATTATTCTATATTTTAATACAATTATGAAAATGTAGTTTATAATTATATCTCTAATATCAATTTTATTTATTTTTTTAATAAAAATGAACACATACACACTCATTAATATCCATCTTATTAAAAAATATTCAGGACTTTCTTTTGAAATACATCCATTCTATAAAACTTTCACCTGAATTAGACCCGATAATATCAAAACTAAATTTGAAAAAGACCCACACACGGAACTTTTTAAGTGAACCCGACCCACACTGAAATAAATAGCGCAAACCCGAACCCCGGGTCGGGTCAGGTTCAGGGAAAATTGATTAATTCGAGCCATGCAGTACTCTACCCAAATGACGGCCTTTGAAGGCTTTTTTAGTACTTCTCAGAATATTTTCAAATACTAGTTTTAAAAAAATGTATATTTTTCAAAGTTATTTTGTTTTAAAATAAATAATATTTGTATACCTTTTTAAGACACTCTAACATCAATAATAGTCAACAAATATAGCTGAAAAATGTTTACAACTGTTTCCTGTCCGCACTTTAATTCCCATAAACACAGTCGGGTTTCCATGTAATTTATATATGTTATTGAGCTTTACTGTAGCATTATCTCTCTTGAAAATGAAGTGTGCCGTATTTATAGTCCGTTTATAGGGAATAGAGTCCTGCATCGGAGCGGGTAACCTGATTTTATTCGACCCAATCCGTAGGTCGGGTTGATGCTAATTTTTACTGTAATTGTTTCAGTTTCGGCTTAGGAATTGATTCTTGCGGTCAGGTTTAAGTTGACCCAATTTTTTGAAAAAATCTAGAATATTTTTTCCAATGAAAAATACTATATATTTGAACATTAATGAGTATATATATATATATATATATATGTTTATTTTTCCACATAAAATATAAAACTGACATTAGTTATAACTGTATTAGCCTTAATTATTTTAAAATATGGATTTATTTTCTTTTATTTCAGTGTCAAGTTTCGGGTTGACGATATATTTTTTTCGGGTTTTGGGTTAACTTGAAATAGAATTTTTGGGTTCGGTCCGGATATAACCCGACCCAAGCAAGACTCTAAAAATAGACACAAAATAATTCCGTTATATTATTGTCTATTGGGAAAAATAGCTTGCGGCGTATTTTAATGATGTTACACCATTTCAAACAACACGAAATTGATATGTATCTCTGAGGTGCACCGAAACATGCTTTCTACAAAATATATAGTGGGAAGCATTTATCACGCATTTACAGGATCATACTAAAGAATCCTGTTACATAATGGTCCACGGACAAAAAACATTTGTACTGTATTTTAATGATGTTACACTATTAAAAACATAATAAAAGCACAGTTCATTCTGTTTGTGTCCCTGTAAATCTATACTAATAAAAGAAAGTTTCGCTTTGCATGTGTGTGTCTGATGGCAAGGAAAATCCAGCGCAGCTAGAAGTAAAAAAATTTAGGTGAAGATAGTACAAAACCTGTCCTGGTGCACCTGAAAATCAGAATTGTAATATTTTGAGAATTAGCATAGATATTAATTAAAAACTCATAAAAATCGCAAAAATGAGATCAGGATTTAGAGAAATGAGATCGTTACAGTACTGTAAAAAGGGTCAAATATTCATTTATTTAGTCAAAATTACAGGGCATCTCACGCCAATCCAAAATCGCATTTTCATTCCTAACTTTAACAGTTGTTAAGATATTTTAACAAAATTCGCAAAAGACTCATCTTTGTATGAATCGTAAAAATTTTGTTAAAATATCTTCACTACTGTTAAAGTTATGAACGAAAACGCAACTTCGGATTGGATCAAAATTAGTGATTTGTGGTTGAGTACTCATCTCCATAACGCTTTTCCTCTAACCGTGGCTTATATCCATAACTTATTTTATAATGTTCCGAACTTCTCCAAACTAGTTTCATTTTGCCAAATTAGCATAATAATCAGCACTCACAGCTTCAGGGTATATTTCTATAAAAGAATTTTCTAATAATAATCAAACTGAAATTGGAAATTAAGTTCCTAGCTTAACGAAATGAATCAATCTTTAAAGGTGTATAGTGGTCCTCCTAATTAGTCATTTAACGAAGGGTACTGAAAAATCTTCTCTCCTTCATGTTTTTTCCTCTGTGTCCAGTTTCTGTATCTCAGCAACTAACTTTCTAATTTGAACGCAACTGATTCCAAACATTATAAATAACTTAAAAATCACCCTTTATAACTTTAAAGTAAACTTATGATAATCACCCTCTATAGCATTAAAGTAAACTTATCAGATGTATGTATATACCACTCTTTCCAAATAATAATTTCAGATTAAAAAAAAAAATCATTTCAAAGTATCTCGAGTTCTATGGGCCCGATTACGAGTGGGTTTGGCTCATTCAACTTGATGTTGATAGCCTTGCATATTTTAGCTCCAGCTTCCACCGCCACGGGGCACATTCTTATCTCGCATTCTATGCGCCCGATTACAATGGGATTTGACTCATTCGACTTGATTTCGATCGCCTAAGATACTTTAGTTCCACTTTCCTCTGCCAGTAGACGCATGCAAAATGTAAAAAAAAAAAAAAAAAAAAAAAAAAAAAGTAATATTTTAATGGAATATAAATTATTAAAAAATAAATATGAATTTTTTAATTTTATCAATGAGTAATAATATGGATCATAATTACACTACTTTGTTGATGAATAAATGAGCCTTATTGTTTTAAAAATCATTAAAAAAATAATTTCATACAAAATAAGGTTAAAGATATAAAATCATATAAATTTGGGATTTGTTTTAATTTATTATCACGGGCCCATGTAACGCCAGGTGGGTCAGCTAGTGAAAAATAAATGCTATTAGTTGTGGTATGGATTTTTAAGTTCAACTAACTATCTGCATATTACATGGTAGGTGTATAACACAGGTAACGTGATGTGTATAAATTTTATGTACCCTATACACGGCTTCAAAAAAGAGCTCGTAAATATTACTGTTTATTAGTGTGGAATTGCTTAAGGATTTTTTTCACTTGTGTTATGCATTTTCCTGTTGAATCATTTTTAGAATAGTAAGAGATGTTTGTACAATGTAAATAAATTCATATATAGGACACGCAAAGAACTATATACATTGTCATCTATGGATAGTAATTGCTGGAATTGCATTTTTAGCTGTATTATGAATTTTTTACCCGAATTAAGTTTTAGCTTAATATGTGATGTATATAAAAATCTGTAAATAATATACAGGGCTGTACGAAAGAATTCAAGTGCATTTCTGCTTATTACTGGAGATTGCTTAAGGTGAATTTTTAACTGTGTAATGCATTTTCTAACTGAAATTATTTTTGCCATAAAATGTAGTATATGTACAAATCTACCTATCATATACAGAGCTGCAGAAAAGAATTTGACTATTTTTCGTCGTTATAGACAGAAAATTCTGAAACCAGGTTTTTAAATGTATTTTACATTTTCTGAAATATCTACTTACATATCTTCTTTGACTTTATTAGACGGTAGAGGATATTCTATTTTTATTGAGGATATTCTGGATAGAGGTATGCACAGGCTCGGATAGAGAACCTTACTTTTTTCTGCAGACTCGGTTCGGGCTAGATGTTTTTTCCAGCCTTGACCTGTGCAGACTTCTACATACTCTCCTCCGATTCAATGTAGGCTGCCATTTTATTGATTAATTTTTTTAAAAGTTAATGTGATGTTCTATATTTGTTTATCGAAATCGTTATACATTTAATTTGGTTTAATAAATTAGAGATATTTTAAACATCTATTATTGTCTCTCTAGAGCTCTATATTTATGATTTTCTTACTGAATTTTCATTTTGAATTTCGAACAACATCTGAAAATAAAATCTATGCATAAGTAAGTGTGCTTTTTGAATAATTGTAATAGTAGGATAAAATTGCTTCAAAAATATCAGCACGTTTTCTAGAAATTCGGTCAGCCCGGGCCGAACATTTTACTTTTATATCGAACCGAGCCGGACCAATAATTTTTTTCTACAAATCGGACCTGTAAACTTTGGTCCATCCTATAATTCTGGATGTGCTGGAAAGTGTTTCATAATCTATAAAACTTAAAATAAGTGCCTAATGCATGGTTTTTATTTTAATAGCAGGTGGCATTAACACTTTTGACTTCTTCCCCTACAAACATTTTTGAGTTAGAGGTAAAACTTGATGCTAAATTTACCATAATTTATGTTTTTCTGCAATTTATTTTTACATGAGAGAAGGCTAATTGGAAATGCCTTAAAAAAAGATATATTTTCCCCCCCTCAGGATTAAAGGTGTTTATTGTAAATTCATACACACATTGTTGACTTGCTAATATGTAGCACAACTGGAATGGTAGGAAATAATTTTCCACTTTGTAATAACTTTCAAAAACTATTTACATGGAGGTACGCAAGAAAGAGCTGCAGACTCACCCTCCTCCGCTGTAGATCTTTGAAAAGAGTAGTGAGAGAAAAGAAATAGAAAAGCTGTTTGGGATGGAATTAATTACTGCATGATTGCAATTTGATTGTTTTAGTATTTTAAAGGTTTCTATTTGATTTCATTACAAGTTTAAGCCATTATTTTATTTCAACTTTAAATTTTTCATTCACTATTCAGTCACTCATTCACTAATGCTACTTAACATAACTACAGAATGTGTCCAATTTTCTACTGTCTTTGAGTTTTCTCAGCTACATTCCCTTTCTTTTAAGTAGGGCTTAATTTTTAACAAAAAGAACTACTGGAGTTTTTTAATATTCTGTGATACCAACAACTGTAGTGTACCCCCTCCCTTCCGGCCCTTTCTTCTGCATATTTGTATGTCATGCTTTATTTACAAATTTAAAGCATTTTTTTCTTGCAAAAGAAAAGTCTTAATATTTATTTGAATATATTCTCTATGCTTATGAGCATAGTTGTAACTATTATGTTTGTTTTTTTTGTTATAATTTTTTTTTCTGATTAGTAATCTTCGCCTTATTTAACTGCAGAAATCTGATATTAAATAAGATGAAGATTACTATTTGGAAATAGTTTGGTAGCTATGCATTATATATATATATATGTATATATATATACAATAAAATCTAATAAATGAACCGATAGCAAAAACATTTATAAGGGCAATTTTTAGAAAATCATTCTTGTGAAGGATTTTTTTTAAATATCAAACCAGCAAAACATAACATACAATGATATGTTTCTGCGGCCTTTGGTGCACAATATTTATAAGCTCTCGTGAATTCTGGCTAGTATTTAAATATTCACTAAAAATGAAGAAGTACTGGAGCTGTACTCTGGTGCAAATTAAGCACTGCTTTTAAGTACAGGGTGATTTTTTTTAAAGTTGTGAAAGTAAAAACCTATAAAAAAAGAACCACTGATCCAAATGACCTAAAATTTCACCAGTATGCTCCCAAAGCAATGGGGATTTTTTAGGCATAGTTAAAAAAACTTAAAATTGGGCCTACAGATGGCGCTGTAAGTTAACAGAAACAAAGAATATCATCAGTGGGAGGAA
The DNA here is from genome assembly GCA_963931845.1 of Maratus michaelseni. Taxonomy (NCBI): domain Eukaryota; kingdom Metazoa; phylum Arthropoda; class Arachnida; order Araneae; family Salticidae; genus Maratus; species Maratus michaelseni. The sequence goes on along the minus strand of OZ007599.1, from coordinate 14,106,561 downwards.
AACAATTGACGGTACTCTGAGAACAAGAAAACTTTACTACGCATATAAAAAATATACAGAATGCAGTAATTGTGAAAAGGAACTGCGAACACTTTCGCAGAAACAGAACAAAATAAAAATATGGAGTAAAGCATTTGTACGCATGAAAGTCAACTGCGAAACTAACGCAAGTGATTTTCAGTGTGCTGTCCACCGTTTTCAGCTACGAGTTGGAAACGTGAAACCACATGTTCCAGAACAGAGCAAAGAGTATCCGGCTGGATGCTGTGGATCTGGTGCACAATACGTGCCTTCAGGACAGCTAAGATCATAACATCACCACAATACACAGTATTCTTTAGGTACCCCCAGAGTCAGAAATCGCAGTGTGTGCGTGCTTCACCTTTTTTATCGCCACTGTGCATGTGTCGTGCGCAAGCTCGTCTCCCGACTTTACTGCATATACAGCGCCATCTGTCGGTGCACTTTTAAGTTTTTTTTTTAACCACGCCAAAAAAATTCCCATTGCTTTGGGAGCATACTGGTGAAATTTTAAGTCATTTGGATCAGTGGTTCTTTTGTTATAGGGTTTTACTTTCACAACTTTAAAAAAAATCACCCTGTATATGAATTTGGGAGAACAGGGGACCCTAGCAGAACATAGAGCCCATTCTATCCTTCTAGATATTTTCCCACCTATTTTGGAGGGAAATAAAGCTCCTTGTGCAAATGGACTTGACAAAATAAGGTAATACAGTAAAGTCAATGAAAATGGAATTTGTCTATAGTGAAATCTCGTTTTAAGTGGAAAAATTGCTTGGTCCCAGTGAAAAGGAATAATATTTAGTTATAAATGGTGGTGCACTTCGAAAGACGAAATCCTGTCTGAAATGTAATTTTCTTTCGGCCTCTTGTGATTCCACGTTAGCATGTTTTACTGTTCTTTTGAAAATATAATGAAATACTTTTTCCTCTGGGCCAGAACTACCTTTTTTTGGGTCTGAAGATAAGTCCTTTCCATTTCTGCAGGTTTACGAAGAGGAGGGGTATTTGCGCAGGGAGTATGGGTTTAAAAAAGGTCTTAGGAAGTTTAGAAAATGCTCTTCAGTGTTCAATTAGAAATATTTCAAAAGACAAAATTATTCTTCCAGCTTCATGGTTTTCATACAATCCATATTTCATGCACTGAAATGTAAATATTTGCTTTCTCCTCTAGAGATGTAACCTATATGTTATATAAGGAATTTCAGTATAACTGTAAAGATTATAAACTTTAAGAGGTGGTAAAACACACTACAACAGATAATTTTTTTATAGGAAATCAAAGATCGCAATCGATTTGTTCAGTCAAAACTACAGGGTGCTTCACTTCGATCTACGTTGGAATTTTTGGTTATAACCTTAACAATAATGAAAATATTTTAATGTTATTAGAATGAAATTAACTTGTTGTGTACAAAATGCTATGAAATAATTAAAAGTGCTAGACGTGCACAGTAGGGTCAGGTGGGGTAAAATAGGTAAAAAAAGCACATTTTACAATTGCACCTTTATAGGGAAAAAAAATTAAATTCCACCACTGAAAAAACAGCTCAGAATATGCAAATGGACACTTTTTATTACATTTTAAGAGAAATATTTCTGAAATAATAAATTTTTGGAACTGATAAACAAGATTTAAAATGTGTTGTTTATGACTTGTTTTACCCCATATGGTGGGGTAAAGTAAGTCAGTAGTGGGGTAAAATAGTCATGCTAAAAACAGGTTTGATTGCACAATTTATTGAATACTATTTATGTAAATATGTATATAAATGTGAAAAAAAGAGGATGAACACTTATATAAAAAAAGGCTGTCCCCTGTGATTCATTTCAGGTTCTGGAAGGACCTTAACTGATTGTGATACATCAACTTCAGATATATCATCTATTTCTGGGAACACGAAGTGAGAACTTCCACTTTGCTTGGCAAATTTTACAATGTAGGCATCATTAATTTGTGAAAGTATGTTGCAATGAAATATTTTCTTTTTTTTCCCCCAAAAAATTCTACTTGCACCCATTTCCCAACTTTTAAAGAATGCTCATTATCAATCTGCTCTGAATCAGAGCATGTTATATTTTTTTCTGAAGAAAAGTTGGCATTTTTCTTCTGTTTCTTTAGAGACATCTTAGTTGTTTTATTTTTTCTGTGGACTTTTTCAGCATGAAGTCTGTCCAGTGTTGTTACAGTTGTGAGAAATTCACCTGTTTTTCTTTGCAGTTTTTAATTAAATTTTATTAACATCTCAGGCTTTTACTTTTCCAATTCTTTCTCCCAACGCATTTCAAAATTCCTTACCCAATCGGATCCTGGAGTACTCTTTGTAAAAGGACTTGGCTTACTTGAATATTCTAAATAGCTATTGACCATTCTAACAAGGTCACTTCAATCAAGACGAAAACCACATGAAGCTGTGAACTTCATGGCTCGAACAAGACATTGTTCTTCTAGTGAGGTCAAATATGTATTTCATCCTGAACCTTCATGTATTGGTGGGTTTACAACATATCTTTTAGGTGTATCAAAAATCTTTTAAGTGTATGTTATATTTCTTGACTGCACTACGTAAACACCATGAAAAATAAAAATGGAACAATTATTATAAATTATGCCTGAAAGCAGCATTTTTAATTTTGCTTCAGTCTATTTTAAAATCAGAACAAACATATTTATCACCATAAAAGTGATTTAAAAAGAAAAATTGCAATTATATACATTGTGTATGCTAAGCCTAACCTGCAGCAAAACATGACCTATTTTACCCCACACGGGTTTTTTTGTCCTAAAATATTTGTTTTTGCAGTTATATTTTTAAAAATGTAGAAAATTAATCTTGATAAAGTACTTTATCTAATATAATTGTAAAAACATGTGAATTTATCTCTAAATTTTCTGAAATCAAAAGTTTTTATGACCAACTTATGCAAGCTTCAAGCACCAAAACATCAAATTGTTATAAACTATAACTGTAGAGTAAAAGTTGAAGCTAATTTTGCATGTAAAATAATGACAAGTATCAGTATTAATTTATAAAAATAGCAACACGAAAATAAAAACTGATTTGTTTATTTTTTTAGAATCTTTTCAAAACTGACCTATTTTACCCCACCTGACCCTATATCAGTTCTGTCATTTTAATGTCAACTTCAATCTTAAAAGTGGATTGTCTAATATAATGCTGACTGGATGCAGATGGTGACCCTTTTCAGCTCATTTTGTGATATTGTCTCATTTAATGTGGCGTAAGTGGCAACCTTTTGCATCCAATGAGAGCTTAAATAGATGATCACTTTTCAGAAAACAATTGAAATTCCATGTGCACTGAACGAATTACTGTGTACGTCTACCATTCTTCCTGATTTTGTCATATTTTGCACACAACAAATTAATTCGGTTGTAAATACAGTTAAAATATTTTCATTATTGTTACAGTTATGAGCAAAAATTCTGAACTCAGATTGAAGACTATGCACTATGTAATTTTGACTGAATGAGTAGATTGTGATGCTGGTTTCCTATAAATAAAATTATTTGGTTCATTGTACTCTACCACCTCTTAAAGATTGTAAGTTTTATACTGAAACACTCTGTATAAAGTGTTTTGTCAAGAAGTTGTTAAATTTTTAAATCAGAGATTTTTTCTTTACCAAATTAAAGAATGATTGGTACTTCTCTATTATCCCGTCGACCACTTTTCATAACAAAAAACTGTCCAAACTGTAACGCCAAATAAACGGGAGAACGTTGCCATTGGAATATCAAAATAAATAAAATATAAGAATTTAAGGACACAGTTGTTATTTTAATTAATGAAATAACTAGTAAATCAGTAAAACATAATGAAAAATACACGTAAATGTCGAATTAGAAACCACTTGATGACATAACAAACACATATAATGCTTCTGACATCAAGTAAATGGGACTGCATTTTTGCATTTAATCTTACATTTTGGCGATAGTTTTTTGTTAGGAAAAGTGGTTGACGGGATAATAGAGACGTACCTAATTATTTCTAAACTTTTTCTTTTGGAAAGAAAGTGTGTGTCTGTGGGGGGGGGGGGGGGGTTCTTTTCTATGGTAGATGAAAAGGGCGAAACATGCAAAATGCATAAGTAAACTAAAACAAAAACATCAGTAAACAAAATTTAAATATACTGTATTAAATTTATAAATAAATTTTGTCGACAACACACAGAAAAAGGCAGGCACAATGAAATAATTCTCCTCCAATAAAGTTTAAGAAATGAAGAAATAATAGATAGAAAATTATCATAGAGAACTTTGCCCTTAGGTCAAAACTCTTTAATACTACTATATAGACCATATTTAACATTAAATATATACTCAAGATGCATTTTACGTTAAAATCATAACACGTTGAAATATTTTTTTAATTTAGCCACTTTTTAACATTATAAGTGAATAGAATCAATCGATCAGGTTTCAACAAGAGAAATTTTGAAAATATAGATAAAAACAGCTGTAAACAGCAATGAAAATATGAAAATATTAGGTGAAAAAAAAAACATTAAAACTGATGGTCATTTATGTGATATTGTGATATTGTAGTTTGAAGGCAAAAAATAAATAAAAGTTTTAAAAAGTTGTTGATAGGCTATAGTGTGCTGTCCTCTAAAAAATAGAAAATAAAAATATATAAAAACCCATTTTCTGAAATTTTCTCAATATCAATCTAAAAAAGAATGCAAAATAATTAAACATTGCTAAATTTTTAAGCTTGTTCTAAGATTTTAAAGTTGAGCATTTTTCATTGTATCACTTTATTATAAAATGGCAGCCAATAAAGCAAGAATAAAAAAAATAAATAAAAAAAAAATAAAAAATATCCCATGTTACCTGAAAAAAAAAAAAAAACAAATCTCCAATCTTACAAAATATACAAAACACAATATATCTTGATAAATATTTATTTATATCGTTAGAACATGCATATATATAAAAACAGTGGATAGTACTTTTCTATTCTAAATGTGTAGCAAGAAAACACAAATAGAAGAAAGTAGAATTAATATGTGTACTATCCATAAATCAGAGGGTGAAAAAGTTGAAAATAAAAATAAATAAAACATAGTATGTAACAGTCTATTCTAAACAGCCATAACTTGCTTCAAAAAAGCAATTTCCTCAAAGAAGTCGTCTATAGTACAAGCAATGTCTCCACAAAACCTACTCGACATGTGCTTTCTCTTCTGCATCAAAATATGCGACCTAGAAAAAAATTTAAAGAAAAACTGATTTTTTTAAATGAAAAAATAAACTCAAAAACAGAATTTCCTATATTATAACTTATGAACATGAACACATACACCAAATTATAATAATAAGAAAAATGTAATTATAATAAGAAAAATTATGTGCATTATTACACAGTGACACGAATATTAGTTTAAAATGAAGATTTCTTTTAACTAAAATTAATTGCCTCTTTTGGATATTATTGATATTTCAGATAATCTTAAATCAGGGTTAAAAAAAAAAGAAATAAAACCCAAAGAAACCAATGTTTTTAAAAAACATTTAGTTCTTAGTTCTTAAAAATTTTGCGGAGTTCCTCAATATAAACTAACATGTGCTGCAATTTTTTTAAAAAGCCTGTCTGAATTTCTAGCTTGAATGTAATAAGCATAAAAGTAAAAATAGTTTGTTAAAAAACACTCTTTAATAAGCATCCAATGTTTGTCTTAATAATCATGCCTAATTTCATGGTTGCAATATGTGTTTGTTCCCCCAAAAATCTGTCAATATGTTAATTTGGCATAGGCCTGATTATGGAAGATTTATGTTTGGAAGAATATGTGAATTAGTGAAATAAGTTAAAATAACATAATTTTTGATAAAAAAAAAAAAAAGATATATCAACAGAAAAAAAAAAGAATTTTTAAATTTAACAGTTCAGGATTTCTAAATTGTTTTCTCAATGTATGACCATATTTTTTAATATATATATATATATATATATATATATATTGCTCTCTATATTTTCTACATTTTAGTATTTAAAATATTTCAATGTTACAATTTCACAGCAAGTCAGTGGCGCAGCCAGAATTTGGTTCTAGGGGGGGGGGGGGGGAGTTGAGTTTCTGATAAAGGTGGTCGCCGGTTATATGAATCACTGGTTAATGGAATCAGTCTTTTAAATGAATGAAATCATAATGCTTTTCTCCGCAATTAAGTTGGTTATGATTCATTTAAACAACATTAGAGTTACAAACTATAAAATGCACCAATGAAATAACACAAAACTAGATTAGATTTATAAAGTGTTTAAAAATGATGAGGGGCAAACTTTAAGATGGAAGAGTACAGTACAGCAAATAATTTTATATACAGTACAGTCGCTGAGTTTCACACGAAAAGTTACTTGTCAATCATATTTGATGTAATAGTAGACAATTTTAAAGCATTAAAATAAAGTATTCTGAACAACGCGAAACTTTCCGATTCATTTTCAAAAATGAAAACATATGCAGGCATGATAATTCAAGTGATTTGTTATCGAACAGTTTTTCATTATAAATTAATTACATATTGAATTATAAGCTATTGTTGTCTCAAAATTACTGACTCTTAATGTCTTGGAATTATTCTACGAATTATTTTTCAATGTTTGCCTTCAATAATTGAATTCAGTTGGAAATGAAAAATGTTGACTCTCACTATGATTCGTCTTTCCTAAAGCAAAGATCTTATACAAAGTTTAATCTTAGCATTGTGCCAAGCGCGCTTCAAAAGGAGGTCACAAAGTAGCAACACTGTTTTGATCCATGCCGTTGTTTTCTAGATGGGTTTTTAATTAATATCTCAGACAATTACAGACATATTGAAAATTATTACCAACAATCCTTAGATGATTCTGCGTCGATAACCCTCAACTCCCCGCTGAGCACCAGAAAAATAAGACACATGAGTGATCTTATAATAGTTCAGTTTTTACTTTTTAAGTATGGAACCTTAATAATGGTGTCAAAATTCTGGTAACCATCTCCTCTCTAACATTGGCTATATTTTATACAACAATTTCCAAACAATTTTTTGGTACAACAATTTCCAAAGGGGTGTAAGAACAAAAAACATTCTAAAATTGCGGTTTCTACGATATTGTTGATTCTAGCAATTTGAAATTTAATCTCGCGGTTACTTTAAAAAGATGTAAATGCTCACTAAAAATGGTTTCTAAAAAGTTCGAAATTTAAAAAGGGGAAAGGAGCAGTAACCGTTCTAAATTACCATTTATTTGTGCAGTTAGGGCTGTATGGAGAATTTCGCTGTCAAAATCGGAGATGAAAGTGATCGTAATTTTTAGGGCATTTACGTTCATCGAAATAACCCTAGGTTCCCCTCCTGATAGGAAACAGTCCACAGCAAACAAAAAACCAGTACAATAAAAGACGATAATCACGTGCAAACTTTTCTTTATTTCCGGACACATCGACACATCTGGAAAGGGCGAGGGTGGTCCTCTTTACGCCTCTAAATAATCGACCTTCTTATTCAACAGTTAGAGAAGATCTGATCTAATTTTTCAGATACATTTTCACCAACACATAAATGAAAATATGCCAAACACTACATTTTCTCACCAGGCACTCGTGTTTTTTTTTTTTTTTTTGAGAAAGCCAGACATGTGTTAGCAGTGAACACGAAAATGTTGATATCGCATATCTCATGCAGGAATCAATTTATGAAAACGGCGCCTGCATTTAACACAAGATACGAAGAAAGACAAAACAGCATATGTTAAAGTCATCTGCAGTACATTAAAATAACGAATTGAAACCACAGAGAAGTAACGTACTTTTACTGTTACAATGAAAAATCTGGGAAAATTTTTAGCTAGGAAGAAATGAAGGTCTGTGAAGTTGGCCCCCCGACCTTTCCGGATTGAAAAACCGAAAACGGCATTCGTTTGAGCGTCGTTTGAGCGCGTTTGAGCGACAAAAATTTTCGTTTGAGCGACATTCTGAAAAAAATTATAAGCAAGTTAAAATTCGAGGCCTTCGTTTTGTGAAGTTGGCCCCCCGACCTTTTCGGATTTAAAAACTGAAAACGGCATTCGTTTGAGCGTCGTTTGAGCGTGTTTGAGCGACAAACTGAAAAACGTTATAAGCAAAAGAAAATTCGGAGGGGCCCACATTTTGTGAAGTTGGCCCCCGACCTTTTCGGATTTAAAAAGTGAAAACGCCATTCGTTTGAGCGTCGTTTGAGCGTGTTTGAGCGACAAAAATTTTCGTTTGAGCGACAAACTGAAAAACGTTATAAGCGAAAGAACATTCGGAGGGGCCCACATTTTGTAAAGTTGGCCCCCCGACCTTTTCGGATTTAAAAAATGATAACGGCATTCGTTTGAGCGTCGTTTGAGCGTGTTTGAGCGACAAAAATTTTCGTTTGAGCGACAAACTGAAAAACGTTATAAGCAAAAGAATAGGCGGAGGGGCTTTCGTATTGTGAAGTTGGCCCCCCGACCTTTTCGGATTTAAAAACTGAAAACGACATTCGTTTGAGCGTCGTTTGAGCGCGTTTGAGCGACAAAAATTTTCGTTTGAGCGACAAACTGAAAAACGTTATAAGCAAAAGAACATTCGGAGGGGCCCACATTTTGTAAAGTTGGTCCCCCGACCTTTTCGGATTTAAAAAGTGAAAACGGCATTCGTTTGAGCGCCGTTTGAGCGTGTTTGAACGACAAAAATTTTTGTTTGAGCGACAAACTGAAAAACGTTATAAGCAAAAGAATAGGCGGAGGGGCTTTCGTATTGTGAAGTTGGCCCCCCCGACCTTTTCGGATTTAAAAACTGAAAACGGCATTCGTTTGAGTGTCGTTTGAGCGCGTTTGAGCGACAAACTGAAAAACGTTATAAGCAAAAGAACATTCGGAGGGGCCCACATTTTGTGAAGTTGGCCCCCGACCTTTTCGGATTTAAAAACTGAAAACGGCATTCGTTTGAGCGTCGTTTGAGCGCATTTGAGCGACAAACTGAAAAACTTTATAAGCAAAAGTATAGGCGGAGGGGCCTTCGTTTTGTGAAGTTGGCCCCCCGACCTTTACAGATTTAAAAACTGAAAAAGCCATTCGTTTGAGTGTCGTTTGAGCGACAAAATTTTCGTTTGAGCGACAAATTGAAAAACGTTATAAGCAAAAGAATAGGCAGAGGGGCCTTCGTTTTGTGAAGTTGGCCCCCCGACCTTTTCGGATTAAAAAACTGAAAACGGCATTCGTTTGAGCGTCGTTTGAGCGTGTTTGAGCGACAAAAATTTTCGTTTGAGCGATAAACTTCAAAACGCTATAAGCCAAAGAATAGCCGGAGGGGTCCACATTTTGTGAAGTTGGCCCCCGACCTTTTCGGATTTAAAAACTGAAAACGGCATTCGTTTGAGCGACAAACTGAAGAACATTATTAGCAAAAAAATTGGCGGAGGGGTTAAAATCATTGATACAGATCATACGTCACTATCAAGGGAAGGGTGAAACTTGATCCCCTTTTAGTTCGGAACATCAAACCCCCTTCCTTCAACGCCCACAAGTTCTTCAAATTTCAGCTAACTCTGAATATGACTGTGCGTGTACAACTGCGATATAATACCGCAAGGCTTATTCGGGTGCTTCATATCTAAAGATGAGTTTTGTTGTTCTTTGCCGTTTCACCTCAGTATGAAACATATAATTCTGCAGTTTTATTTTCATAAAAATTCTGTAAGAGATTCTCACATTTGGAATCAAATTTGATATAACATTAGTACATTTTATAATTTTTTTCTGATATTTTATATCTAGTAACAATATTTTTGTATACTAAGTGTGCAATATTTTTGCACCTGTGCAATACTTACTTGTGCAATATTTTTGTATACTAAGATTTCTCTATGAATAACACAATACACAAAAAGTATTTCTGAATTATCAGCTTTATCTACTTTAATTAGTATTTACTGTAGTAATATATTAAAGTTTAATGGAATCTAAATTGTATTTTGTATTTTCATTTGAAATTAAAATCGTAACATTTAAATTGGATAACGTGCAGCTTTTAAAAACCTAGCACACTAAAGGACGTAAGAAATTGTCCAAATAATAAATGTGCTTGACGTAATTATGGCTAACGTCTAATTAACAAAAGTGTTCAATTACTAAATTTCTGGAATGGCTAATTAAAGAAACTTCTGTATAACTTTCCTGTAAATTCCTGCAAATAATTTTTTTATTATCTTTGTTTCTTTTTTTTTTTTAAATTTGAGTTCTTTTTTTCTTTTTTTTAAATTATAAAGTCAAGAAAGCTTTGGAAGCGATTCCACCAATGTCCCCTCTGTTCATTCCTCTAATTACGACCATGACTTTATATATCTTGTATTTGATATACAGGATGAGTAAGCGTCTTTATTTTCAGCACCACTACTTCCGAACAGAAATTTTCACCTTATTTAATCGCAGAAAATTGTTTAAAATTCTGTGATTGTATAAAGTGAATATTATTATTTGGAAACAGTGGTGCTCGAATGTAAGGTTCGTACGTATCCTGGATATGTAAATAAATATTTGTAATTCTAAGTCATAGAGGTCCGAGAAGACGCAGGAAATATAAAAAAGGGTCCATGGTCATCATGATTTTATGAAAAAGTGTTTTAGAATGTATAAAAATATGTGCTTCCGAAATATACAAGTGAATATTATTATATATTTAAGAAAATGTATTATTGATAATCATCTTGTATCATCAGTATCTTGTTTATATATGTTTAAGAAAATGATTATGTGTCAAATAAAATAAAAGCCTATAAATTATGGCCATTTGTTACATAACATTTGTAATATTAACCTAACATAATATCTATACTTAATAAAAGAAATTTGTTTGTCTGTGTGCGTGATTGCGATGACTAGCAAAATCTACCGCACGTAGAATTCTGAAAATTTGGGTGAGGAAGTTCAAGGCACTTCCCGACGCACCCGAGGCTCAGATTTTTATTTTTTTAAAACCCGCACCCCGTGAGGCCCTTTAAGTTTTTGTGCCCTAAATTGGTCATAACGGCCCCTTTTATTCGATCTTCTTCGTTTCTGGGGCCTTTTCTCCATTTATTCCTCCATTTCCCCCCTCATTTCTACATTCCAGTTTGGACACTTTTGAGCGCCATGCTTTTTTCATCCCCCTAATTGTATCACGCTGTCAATGCATAACTTTAAAGTTGAATCTTGAACTCCTCTTCCTGGGCCACCACCCTCTTACTTTTATTGGGACCCTAGGGCCTCTTTTTAAGCATTTCTTTAAAATTTTATTCAAAGGATTAATTTATACCATATGCTTAATTTCGAATAATTGAAGACCTAAAGTGCTAAGTACTAGGACCTTTTAAGATGGTTTCCTCTTAGGGCCCTGCTCAGAACTATCAGTTGGCCCCCTACTATAGCTCCCTTAAAAATCGTCCGATTCACTAGCTGTTCTTCTAACAACTACTTAGGACGACCAGTCACTTCTTGAACGACAAAAAAAAAAATTTATCGGACCTCCGTTACCACAAAATTTGAATATTAATCTCCTTTTTGGTGTAGTTTCTTTAAAAAAAAATCATACAAATTTGAGTTCTGTTTAAGCTTATTACCACGAGTCAGCTAGTGTTACATGAAACATTATATATGTGTAACTGTATATGTGTGCAGAAAATTTTCACTGTTTGTTTACATGTGACAAGAAAAGAAAAAAAAAACGAGCAAATGCTTTCTTCAATACGCTAATCAATGTAAATAAAGAATTTTTAAACAGAATTTAACGGCATATTACATAAAAATGCGCTTTCCACTTACATGAAAATGTCGTTATAATTGTAAAAAAAACTGTTATGGGAATTCTATACAATTAATTTTAGTAGAGACGGAAACTGTAATTGGTAATATGAGTGATATTGTTTTTTTGTTTGTGTTTTTAACTTGAAAAGGTCTCGAAAATTTAATAAACCAAATTTTCATGTTTATTTTTATCACTTGCTACTCCAGTGTTTCAAATGGATTACAATTTAATGTGTCAATTTTCATTCTGAATGGGAGATAGAGAAAATGGTCTTGGTGAAAGAAAGCAATTTGTCAACATATTTTCTGGAAACCTATTCATTGCTTCTTACACACAAGCATTTTTTTTCAATAATTATATAATTTATTTAATACAAGAATTACTCCTTTATAATATTAGTATAGATAAAGAAGTCATTTATCTATTTTTATATAGAAACAGAAGTACATTGTATTTAAAAACGATATATGTATAATTAAAATGTTTATGCATATATAAATTCATACATAAATAAGCATAAAAGTTCATCAGGTTTGTTTCATTTGACAAAAAATCTCACTTTCTGAAGCCAAAATAGCGACAAGCTTTAAAAAAAAAAAAAAAAAAAGAAAAGAAAAGAAACAACAAGGAACCCTAAAGGGGAAAAATACCTTCAATCGGACTTATCTCCAGAAAAAAGAAAGAAACAAACAAATGATATTTAACGTCAGGAAATTCCATGATAAGTGAAGCAATTTACAGTGTTTACTAAGTCACACCCGCGTCACTTGACCCCCGTCGGAAACTACAAAGGTATGCGGTAGTCTATAAGGTATAAATATGTGTATAGTGAATCTTTAAGCACTGTAACAGATGTGGGGGAAATATCCTTCATCATATAGAAAGGATGTTACTTGAAAAGCGATTATTTTAAGACAAAGCGCTGTGCACCAAATATTAAATTGAACATTTTAATAACAAAATTCTTTAACACAGGACCAGAAATATCGGAAAATTTTAATAAATAATACATCATACAGAAAGGGATAAATTAATATATATACATATAATTAATCTCTTGTACAGATACTAGAATTGTCGCTATAACGAATTCCTTTTGTTACGTAAGTCATTTTTACACACTTAAACATACAGAACTTGAAGAAAGTGCTGTAATGCTTATACATAAGAGGCTGTACAGTATACACAAACTTGCAAATTAAACCATTTTATGGCACAATTCCAGAAAACTGGACTAGAGAAATGCGCTAGGATAAAATATTTTCGTGTATGAAATACGCTGGAAGGACGCTCAAACGTATTTTACTTTAAAGAGTTGAAACAGTTAATAAATATATAATATAAAAACTTCCAAATTGAAGTATGTAAAAAAAAAAAAAAAGAAAAAAAAAAGATACTCTGTTAAAAAGTTAGAATTGTCGCTAGAAAGAAGTTCTTTTATTATATATAAGTCATTTCTAGAGGCTCAGATGAACAACACCGTAGAATCCTGCGCCTGATCGGGTAACCCGCTCTTAACTGAACCTGACCCGACCATTGACTAGAAATATAAATTATATTACTAGTCAATGGACCCGACCCGCGGTCAGGTCGGGTTGGCGCTATGTTTTTTCGTTCCGGGTCTGTTGATTTCTACTTTTTTTGCTACAGTTCAGTCTGAGTGCGGTTGACTTTCATTGTTTCGGGTTCGGGTCGGTTTAGTGTTGACCCGATTTATTTTTTAAATGTCCAAAATATTTTTTTCAAATGAAAACTTTATATACACTAAAACCTCCATAATGGACACTCCTGAAAAGAGGACACCGCTATTTAGCGAACACTTTTCAATTCCTAACACTATTTATTTCTACGGTTTTAGCTTTGAACAGTGGACACCTCCGAATCTACACACACGTAACTTGTGTGTGTGTGTACATAAACGATAACAAATATGATACATGTTTTTTTTTTGTGTGTGTGTGTTTTAAAAATGAAATGTTGATAATATTTTTTATATTCCGAGAGAAGAAAAAAGTGTTCTTAACTGTACCGTAAAAAAAGAATAATCTACAATTACATTTCTTATATACATTTAATTTACAGTACTGTAAACTGAAAATATACTGATTCACATTCAAATATATATTTACTTTCATAAGTGATTTCGAGTTCGGGTTGCGGGTTGAAGTATTTTGGGTTCGGGTTCAAATACGTCTGGTTGCATATATTTGCATATAATGCGGTTGCATTACTAAAAAATGATAGAAGCTAGAATTGTCGCAAGAACGAATTATTTTTATTCCCGAGGGCTTAGATAGACGCTCAAATGAATAGCACTTACAGAAAGTAAATACCTTTGTATGAGGAGTTGTATATAAAATATCAAACTGAAACCTGCTATAACAAAATTCCACATAACTGGGCTAAGAATTCTGATAGAACAAAGATTTTGGTACTTGAAATGTCTTCAAATAACGCTCAAACTAATGGCATTTTAAAAAGATTAATAAATTAATAAGTACTATATTAAAAAGGAATTGTCAAATTAGGATGTGTAAAAATTTATTATTTTATAAAGAAGTTGTCGCTAGAAAGAATTCCTTTTGTTGCACAAATCATTACTCAAACAAACAACACTTGCAGAAAATCAAGTATGCTTGTATTAGGGGTAGTATGCAAACTGTCAAATTAAATATTGAAAAAAGAAAATTCCAGATAGTTAAATTAAGAATGTTGACAGAACAAATTTTTGGGAGTCTGAAATGCCCTTTAATGACGCAAAAAAATGGCTGTTATGGTCTTGTCGCCTTTTGCGGTCACAGTAGTACTACTCCTAGCTTTGAGACCTTAGTAGTATGGTATTTGCTGCCACCACCGGTATTAAACTGATACCGGACACGTTGTGAAAAGAAGTTCTCACATAAATAATCAACTAATAATTTATTGATTAAATTAGCATGAAAAAAATGTTACAGTGATAGTCCTAATTGGTTCATACAGATTATTATCACTTGCCGTATGCTGACAATCTCACTCATCGCACGTTTTACTCTATTTCATTACGCACCACTCATACACACCGTTCCGTCTACGCTGTAATTTGTTCACCCTAGACCAAGCTGCCCGATGCACGTTCTTTCTGTGATTCTACACACTCCTCTGCACACTGGGCTCAGCTCGTCTACCCTCTCGTCTGCACACTGGGCTCTGCTCGCTACCCTCTCCTCTGCACACATGGCTCTGCTCGCTACACCGCTACTCTCTCACAGGACACTGCCTTTACTTACTTACTACACTGTACACAAACGACTGATTCGTCGTCACACACTTCACGCCATTCTCCAGATGAACGGGGCCTGAGTTTCTTCCTTCACGGGGTTTCTACACCGGTCGAAACATTTCTTTAGAACATTCCCCCTTTTTATTATCTTCTGAACCCAATTCGCTAGGAATCCAGTGCTCATTGTATTCACCTTCTTAAGCCGGATTAGTTACTTTCACAATGATCTCATGAACATCCTACAAATATATAAGTGGATCAGGGAAATTCCATTTCCGCTCACATACGGAAGTTTTACAGAAAAGGGAAAATATATATCAGAATACAGTAATATATAATAATGATCAAACATAATTAATTAAATTAATTAGAAATATACCACATAGGTTCTGTTAAAGTCAGAAACCTGTCAATGGCACTAACAGAAATTAAATAATTTTATATGAGGGGTTGTATACAATCTGTCAAACTGAAACCTGTTACTATATAATTCCCATCAATTGGACTAAGAATGCTGTTAGAACAAAACTTTTGGTATCTGAAATGTCCTCGAATAATTCTCAAACCTAAGGCGTTTAAATTTTTTTTAATTTAATAAAAAAATAACATAAATATAAATTGTCAAATTAACATTCATAAAAGAGATAACAATAAATAAAAGAGATAACAATAAATAAAACAAATAACAAATCTTATGAAGAAGCTAGAAAAGTTGCTAGAACGAATTATTTTTCCTCTAGAGCTATTTACTAGACACTCAAACGTATAGCAGTTTTGAAACTTTTTATAAAAAAATTCCACGTAACTGAACCCAGAATGCGGTTAGAAATTTAAAAAAAAGGATCTGAAAATGTCCTCGAATGACGCTGAAACTTATGACACACAAATATAAAAATAATAAATAAATAAATAAATAATATATCAAATAGAATTTCTCAAATAAAAAAAATTGGTTCTCTACAAAAGAAACTAGAATTATTGCGAGGACGAATTTTTTTTATTCCAGATGTCTTTGATAGATGCTCAAACGAATAGCACTTACAGAATTAGGATTTCTGAAAATCTTAGAGACTGGCGCTTTGTTAGATAGAAATTCCAACAAGTGTATTTAAATTTGTGGGGTAATTGGGGGAAAATATGTTCAAACAAACTTTGATTTTAACCACATTGGAAAAAACAATACTTTATAACTATAAAACAATTTCTATACTTAAACGAAACTTTTTGTCGCCGATTATACAGAACTTCAAAATATTTAATATAACGGGCTATATTGAAGCTGTAATTTCATACTCAGGGATAAAAGAATACATAAAAACTATGGAAATATTGCAACGCAAACAAAAATTCTTATCGCTCAAACGAATTCCGTTTTCAGTTTTTAAATCCGAAAAGGTCGGAGCCTCAACTTCACAAAACGAAGGCCCCTCCGCCTATTTTTTGCTTATAACGTTTTCAATTTGTCGCTCAAAAGCGCTTAAACGACGCTCAAACAAATGGTGTTTTCAGTTTTTAATTCCGAAAAGGTCGGGGGGCCAACATCACAAAACGAAGGCCCCTCCAGATATTCTTTTGCTTATAACGTTTTTCAGTTTGTCGCTCAAACACGCTCAAACGACGCTCAAACTAATGCCGTTTTCAGTTTTTAAATCCGAAAAGGTCGGTGGGCCAACTTCACAAAATGTGGGCCCCTCCGAATGTTCTTCTGCTTATAACGTTTTTCAGTTTGTCGCTCAAACGAAAATTTTTATCGCTCAAACACGCTCAAACGACGCTCAAACGAATGGCGTTTTCAGTTTTTATAACCGAAAAGGTCGGGGGGCCAACTTCACAAAACGTAGGCCCCTCCGCCTATTCTTTTGCTTATAACGCTTTTCAGTTTGTCGCTCAAACGAAAATTTTTGTCGCTCAAACACGCCCAAACGACGCTCAAACGAATGGTGTTTTCAGTTTTTAAATCCGAAAAGGTCGGGGGGCCAACTTCACAAAACGAAGGCCCCTCCGCCTATTCTTGTGCTTATAACGCTTTTCAGTTTGTCGCTCAAACGAAAATTTTTATCGCTCAAACACGCTCAAACGACGCTCAAACGAATGGCGTTTTCAGTTTTTAAATCCGAAAAGGTCGGGGGGCCAACTTCACAAAACGTAGGCCCCTCCGCCTATTCTTTTGCTTTTAACGCTTTTCAGTTTGTCGCTCAAACGAAAATTTTTGTCGCTCCAACACGCTCAAACGACGCTCAAACGAATGCCGTTTTCAGTTTTTAAATCCAAAAAGGTCGGGGGGCCAACTTCACAAAATGTGGACCCCTCTGGCTATTCTTTTGCTTATAACGTTTTTCAGTTTGTCGCTCAAACGAAAATTTTTATCGCTCAAACACGCTCAAACGAATGGCGTTTTCAGTTTTTAAATCCGAAAAGGTCGGGGGGCCAACTTCACAAAACGAAGGCCCCTCCGCCTGTTGTTTTGCTTATAACGCTTTTCAGTTTGTCGCTCAAACGAAAATTTTTATCGCTCAAACACGCTAAAACGACGCTCAAACGAATGGCGTTTTCAGTTTTTAAATCCGAAAAGGTCGGGGGGCCAACTTCACAAAACGTTGGCCCCTCCGCCTATTCTTTTGCTTATAACGCTTTTCAGTTTGTCGCTCAAACGAAAATTTTTATCGCTCAAACACGCTCAAACGACGCTCAAACGAATGGCGTTTTCAGTTTTTAAATCCGAAAAGTTCGGGGGGCCAACTTCACAAAACGTAGGCCCCTCCGCCTATTCTTTTGCTTATAACGTTTTTCAGTTTGTCGCTCAAACGAAAATTTTTGTCGCTCAAACACGCTCACACGACGCTCAAACGAATGGCGTTTTCAGTTTTTAAATCCGAAAAGGTCGGGGGGCCAACTTCACAAAACGTAGGCCCCTCCGCTTATTCTTTTGCTTTTAACGCTTTTCAGTTTGTCGCTGAAACGAAAATTTTTGTCGCTCCAACACGCTCAAACGACGCTCAAACGAATGCCGCTTTCAGTTTTTAAATCCAAAAAGGTCGGGGGGCCAACTTCACAAAATGTGGCCCCTCTGGCTATTCTTTTTCTTATAACGTTTTTCAGTTTGTCGCTCAAACGAAAATTCTTGTCGCTCAAACACGCTCAAACGACGCTCAAACGAATGGCGTTTTCAGTTTTTAAATCCGAAAAGGTCAGGGGGCCAACTTCACAAAACGTAGGCCCCTCCGCCTATTCTTTTGCTTATAACGCTTTTCAGTTTGTCGCTCAAACGAAAATGTTTGTCGCTCAAACACGCTCAAACGACGCTCAAACGAATGCCGTTTTCAGTTTTTAAATCCAAAAAGGACTGGGGGCCAACTTCACAAAATGTGGACCCCTCCGGCTATTCTTTTGCTTATAACGTTTTTCAGTTTATCGCTCAAACGAAAATTTTTGTCGCTCAAACACGCTCAAACGACGCTCAAACGAATGGCGTTTTCAGTTTTTAAATCCGAAAAGGTCGGGGGGGCCAAATTCACAAAACGAAGGCCCCTCCGCCTATTCTTTTGCTTATAACGCTTTTCAGTTTGTCGCTCAAACGAAAATTTTTGTCGCTCAAACACGCTCAAACGACGCTCAAACGAATGCCGTTTTCAGTTTTTAAATCCAAAAAGGTCGGGGGGCCAACTTCACAAAATGTGGACCCCTCCGGCTATTCTTTTGCTCATAACGTTTTTCAGTTTGTCGCTCAAACGAAAATTTTTGTCGCTCAAACACGCTCAAACGACGCTCAAACGAATGCCGTTTTCAGTTTTTAAATCCGAAAAGGTCGGGGGGCCAACTTCACAAAACGAAGGCCTCGAATTTTAACTTGCTTATAATTTTTTTCAGAATGTCGCTCAAACGAATGCCGTTTTCAGTTTTTAAATCCAAAAAGGTCGGGGGGCCAACTTCACAAAATGTGGACCCCTCTGGCTATTCTTTTGCTTATAACGTTTTTCAGTTTGTCGCTCAAACGAAAATTTTTGTCGCTCAAACACGCTCAAACGACGCTCAAACGAATGCCGTTTTCGGTTTTTCAATCCGGAAAGGTCGGGGGGCCAACTTCACAGACCTAAGAAATGATTACTTTCGAGATTAAAGAATAAAAAGATTTTGAATGCAGACATAAATTCACATAGAGAAACTTTAAGATAGAAAAATTAAATTTTAGAATAAAACATAAAATATATATGATTCTATATCATAGGCTGGAAACATGAAATTTGGCATAGTTGTTACTTTAGAGACTTAAATGCTAGCCCAGAACAGTTAGCAGGAGCAAAAACATGTTCTAAAATTGCGATACAGTTGGTATAGAAGCTTGGAATTTGGCATGGTGGTAACTTTTGGGATGTAAATGCTCTCTAAGAACGATTTCTAAAGAAATTCTAAATTTAAAAGGATGAAATGGGCGGAAAACGGTCTGAAAATGATCTAAAAACAATTAATTAGGAATTGTTTGTGCTAGATATGTGAAATTTGGCACGGCTGTTACTCTAGAAATATAAATGATCACCCGGAACAGTTTTCTAAAATTTAGAAATTAAAAAGGTTGCAAGAACAAAAAAGTTCTAAAATTGCGATTTGTGTGATACAGTTGGTATAAATTCTTGGTGTTTGACATAGTAGTTACTTTTAAGATATAAACACTCGTTCAAGACTGTTTTTAAAAAATTCAAAATTGTAAAAAGTGAAATGAGCAAAAAACGTTCTAAAAATGTTCTAAATCATAATATATTTAGAACTTTTAGGGCTAGACTCTTGAAATTTTATATGATGGTACTTAAGAAACGTAAATGCTCGCCTAGAATTTATTTTTTCAATTCTAAATTTAAAAGAATGCAAGAGTAAGAAGCATTCTAAAATTGTGATTTATGTGATACAATTAGTGTGGAAACTTGGAATTTGGCATGATGATTACTTTTATGTAGTAAATGCTTCCTTAGAACATTTTTTTTTAAATTCAAAATTTAAAAGGATGAAATATGCGCTTTCACAGTTTTAAGTAGAATTCTCGCCGTTTAATTGAATCACATTCTTGGATAGAATTTGATTTAACAAAGCGGCGGATTCCGCTAAGGCGGAATTTTGATTCATATAAGCGGTAATTATAGTAATTTTTTTAGCTCTGGGGGGGGGGGTATCCCCCCCCCTTGGCTGCGCCACTGTAGCAAGTTGACAAATTTTAATAAGCACAGTTTGACAAAACACTAACTGATGTAACTCATATACAGTTGTAGCCATAATGAATATTTAGGTAATTTATCACATGTGCCTCACTAACCAAAGTTCTAAAAATATTAAAATGTTGTATCAGGGTTGGCAAGTTTTTGCCATAGGTGAAAAAAAAACTGCGGAAAAAGCCATCCCAGCAAAAATAGGTTTTTGTCAAAGTGGTGGCAAAAATGAGCTATGTCCATTTAATTTTTTTCACAGAAAAAAAAAAAAGAAAAAGAAAGCTAAAGTATTTTATGAAAGAAAAATAATTAATACTTAGTCAAAAAAGCAATATTCTAAATTAATTTTTGAAAATAAGTATAACCAGTGGACCCGTGCGAAGATTTCACACTGCAGTCTAATTGTCTGAGTGAAACGAAGACTCATACACAGCGCAATATTAATTTGCTCCATATATAGCTACAATGGATATTAAAACCTTTCGTCAAGCATAACTAAAAAAATATTTGCTACTGTCGTTCCAATTTTCACAGAAAGTACCTACAAAGGTGACGACGACACTTATTTATTACCAAGAATAAATTTCAAACTGTTTGGAAATTATATTAAAAAATAGATAAAAAAGCATATTTAAAGTACATATGGCACAAAAATTTAGTGCGTACGTCATTTTCACTGGTGGTAGATTTTCGTAAACAATCAGATTTCAAAAGTTCATGGAGCAAAAAAATATGCACACACTAATATTCAGTACAATAAAACATATTTCAATTTAATAAAAATGAAAAATTAATTTGGAATTTTTTCTGTTTGAAAGAAAAACCCCGCAATAACTTAGTATTGGAGATTTGGCACAAATCTCATCAATACCAGATTTTATATTTGACGTGCGTTAATTAGAAACAATTCTTTAATGTTAAAGTAAAAGGTTTTGATTTATAGCATTATTTCTTCTTATTTTCTTTTCCTTTTTAATATTTTAATTTGAATTAGAGAAAGGCATGTCTTTTAAATTAAATGAGTGAAAGACATGTATTTTTAATGTATGTATTTCAAATGAAATGAGTAAAAAGTTTATAAATGAAATGAATGCAATATGAAGATGTTATAGGAACAATATTTGGTGATTTATCAACAGTGCCAGGTTAACATAAAAGTTCCAATGCATCAAATGGTATGTAGTATGTGAAATGAAACGATATTATTATAACCACCCATCGTACAAGAAAAATAGCTAATATTCTGCATTCAGAGGGAAAAGTTCCATATTCTGTGTCGGTAGATTTGGCGAGTTCTGTTTTGACGATAAGTGTTTCGATGTGGTTGTTGCGATCTTCAGTCTTTGGGTTACTTTTTTCTAAATGTTATATTTTGCAGATGTAATATTATGTAAATAAATTTTTTGCAAATATTTTTCTATTTTGTATATATATATATTAAATTGTAATGGCAGTTGGGAATGAGAATTTGGTACAACTGTCGCAGACGCACCGGGGTTTCTTTTTAGCGCTAAAATAGCGATGTTATACCTCGGCAACCCGGCAATTTTGCTTCATATAGCAACCCGGTAGAGCAGATTCTGTGGGTTTTATATTAAATTAAATATTGTGTGTTTTATAATAAATTAATCATTGTGTGTGTTTTATAACATAATAAAATCAAACTAACATGCTGTTTTAGCAATCTAGGCCTAATGGGTACCCAAAAACGGGGTTTTCTTGCCAAAATGGCGCAAAACAAAAATTGCGCTAGTCCCTGTGCGTCTGCGACAGCTGTTTATATCAGATACTTCTTTCTTGAGATGTTATTTTCATAAGTTTTTCGTTCATTTATTAATTGGTTACAATTTTCTACCCTGACAAAAATATTTATTTATCACAAAAATGCCTTACATTTGTTAAATATGTTTGTTTATGTATTTTCATTACTTATTCAAATTTCGAAAATGGTGATAAAATTTTATTTTAGCTTCATACTTATGTTTTTAAGATGGTTTAATAAATGTACGTTTGTAAATTGTATTTGAAAAACATGTTTTTCCGCCAATAGCGTCATTCGGCACAGGATACGGAACATTTCCCTGTTCAGATACGCAGGCAAGGTTGGTCTCAAATAACAGTAATGCTACCAACAATACTGTTTTAACTTTATAAGAGTTACAATAATGATATTAAATGCTTCGATTGAATTTTTTATATTGCTTCCAAAGTTTAAAATGCGAAAAACAATCCGTCCGTTACCACATTATTATTGCCGACCACAAAAAAAAAAAAAAAAAAAAAAAAACTAGGGTAACACTCAACCAACGTACCAACCAACCACAAGTAGAAACCATGCAGAAATACCTCCTAACGGACAAAAATCAACTTATTATTTTTTTTTTCGGACGGCAATAATAATGTGGCAACGGACGGATTGTTTTTCGCATTTGAAACTTTGGAAGCAATATAAGAAATTTTTCCTGAGGATGACCATAGAAGGTGGTCGAAATGTTGATATTTTTAATTTTAATGTATGTATAAAATTTTAAATTTGTATACACCATTCAGTAAAATTTGTGATGTTTTATACTCACATCTTTAATGCTGTTATATTTCATGGTGTAATCGTCCAGCATTTATATTAAAATTAATCTTTTAAAATTCCAAAAAACATGAAATATTTATTCAAGGAAATTTATTTCTGTTTCTGCACTTGATAAATTTTAAAAGGAGTGTGAGTATGTGTGTGGGGCACCAACTAAAACTTTGCCCCAGCACAAATTTTCTTAAAATATTTGGCTTTTTCCTCTTCTAATGCCCCCACCATCACCCCAGAAACCACATGGACTTTTGATAACACAAGTTCTGTTGTTCTGATTGACTCACGTGTTGCAAGTTCTAAATCAATGTAAAAAAAAAAAAGATGCAGCAACTGCATATTGTAATGTGTTTTCAAATTGCAATATGCATTTTCCATTCCAAAATCGTCCCAGAACGGCACATGTTTTCATAAGTGGGATATTAAAAAATTGGAGTTCTTTTAATCATATTATTTTGAGATTCTTAAAAATACAGCATGATTTGAGCTTACCTTGATAATGTATGCTAGTGAATCCAGAGAGTGAGAGTGGCTCCCCCCCCCCCCCCCAGTCCCCTTGAAATGCTCTATAGGAAATTTTTAGGACTTAATACTTATTAAGGGTTTAGAGTTGAAATCCCCATTCCTCAGAACTGACAAATGATAAATGAGATAAGCTGCGCCGCCCGGCTCATCTCGCCTGCCGAGCCCAAGTCCTCAGGGACTTATAATGCGCATGACCGGATTTGGCTCTCCGTTGAGAAGTGCCCTTTCACTCAACAGAATATGCCCATTTGCCATTCATAATTTTTATTGAATTTTAATTGCTAGACAATGCAATCATTATATAATTACAAATATGCACTTATACAATAATTATAAATATGCACTTGTAATGGATATGAATTTTTAATGACAGAAAAAAATATGTACGAACACCATTCTAAAGAAAAAGAGAATCAGCTTAATAAAGTACTCAAAAATAATGTAAATATATAACAAAGAGCTTCATTAATGAAAACTATTTTACATAACACACAAATATCCGTTTTTCATTGTGTTCCAACATTCAAAAGCACAATTGATGCAAAAATCTTTATATCTTGTCGTTCACTATTATATGAAATTATTTAGATTTTTCCCTTTTAAATGACTCCTTATTAGTCTTAACGATAATTTGCTAGCAAAATCACTTTTCAATATATGCTAATGTCATAGGACACGTTAAACCCATGTTTACTAATTTTAAATGATGGTTAAGTAATTTTAAGTTTTAATTTTATTGGTAACATTTGCTCTTACTTCTAAAATGATTATTTAACCCCCCCCCCTTCCCTTCCCAGAAAAAACATTTGGCACATATTCTGACAAAATTGAAATCTTTACTGCCACTCTTCAGATATTTGGCAGGGTGGAGAATGCTTTATGCGGTCTCTGTTTTTTTATTTAAAAATATTACACAATTCCTTCCCTTACTTCTAGTAATATTGGAGTTGGAGTAAGTTTAATAATTCAAATTTGTGACATAAATTATATAACAGTTCAGCATTTTGTAGGCAATAGTCCAATTTTCTAATAAATATTCCCTCTGAATGTAAACATACCTTGTGGTTTTTTTCCCAATCTGTTTAAGAATTTCATGAAACAGAGAATAAATCTAAATAAACAAAGTATTTTAAAAGCTTCCATACAATATAATATTTTGATTTATTAGAAATCTGAACTCCTTTTTGACCATAAATAGCTGACAATTTACGTAGTGTAAATTACACTAAAAAAAAAATAAAATTTGTTCAAAAAGGATTTATTTTAAGAATTTCAAAATGGATTTTAGAAAAAAAATACATCTTAATTGTGAAATACATAAGAATAATGTATAGACAACTTGTTATATTTTGCTGTCAAAAATAAATTAATTATTTGTGTCCAAGATTGTAAACTGCGTGAGATGCCTTGGAAGAGAGGGGCAGGGGGGAAAGGGATAAAACAAAGCAGCAAATATTGTATAGTATAGGAGAGAGAAATTTAGAATTTTTTTTAGTCTTGTAACATTACTAATTTACAATCAATACTTTACATTGACAGACTAGATTTTTATGGAACAGATGTGTTACAATCACACACAGATGTTTGGCGACTTTTTGATTGGCGCGATTTCCAAACCTGCACCAAACAAATAACTTAATACAATAGCCATGTTACCATTAAAAGAAAAAAATCCTCAAAATTTGGCGACATTTTTTTTTTTTTTTTTTTTTTTTTTTTTTTTTTTTTTTTTTTTTTATAAAGGATTAAAAAAAAGAAAAAATCGGTGCGTGAATGTAAGACATCATAGCCTTTTTTTATAAATATAATTAATTAGAGCATTTGAAAAGTAAGTATTAACATTTTTGTAACATTTGCCAAATAAATATATAGATAAAACTACAAAAATAGAACAGTATCACTTAAATTCTATAATGCTGACCAAGAATCAGTGTTTTAAAGGAAAATATTTGCAAGAGGCAAATACTTTTGCCTCCCCCCCCTCTTGCAGTGACTTTTTAATTCTGCCCCCCCCCCCTCTCAAAAAACTTTTCCAGGCTTTATGTTTGAACCTGGATTTTTAAATGCCGAAGCAATAATCATATGTGACAATATTAACTTAGAACAAATGTTCAAAGATATAAACTATCTAATTCATTAGAAAAAAATATTTTCTGATTTGGTTGTTGTTCAGTTTAAACTATGAAAAATTGGTACTGCTCTATTATCCCGTCGACCACTTTTCATAACAAAAAACAACCGCCAAATAAACGGGAGAACGTTGCCATTGGAATATCAAAATAAATAAATAAATAAAATATAAGAATTTAAGGACACGATTGTTATTTTAATTAATGAAATAACTAATAAATCAGTAAAACACAATGAAAAAATACACGCAAATGTCGAATTAAAAACCACTGGATGACATAACAAAAACATATAATGCTTCTGACATCAATTAAATGAGTCTGCATTTTTGGCGATAGTTTTTTGTTAAGAAAAGTGGTCGACGTGATAATAGACAAGTACCGAAAAATTTTAGGGAATGAAAAAGCAGATAAGCTTACATTTATATTAAATTTTTTCAATTAAAAAAAAGTATTTTGCATTTAAAATTTTGTTGCAAAAAAACAAACAAAAATTTTCTTGATACTGAATCACTTGTGTTTTGATGAATATATTGAAGCAAATTGTTTCTGTTTTCAATTAGTTGATCTTCAATTTTTTTATGTAGGCAAAAAAAAAAAAAAAAAAAAAAAAAATAGAATAATATTTTATTAAGTTTTCATGTTATGTACTAAAACTATGTATGTTTTAGTTTCTAATTTATGCTAAACTAAAAATATTTATAATCAGCAGTAATTGGACTATTTAAAAAATATCAGATACATAAAAATACAAGATATTTTCAAAAAAAAATCATGATATTTATGAACCCTGGCACTGACACATAGCTATGCAAATAAGAGGAAACAATAAAATATTTTAATTATGGGCGAGAGCAAAAAGTTTTAAAACTCACATTTAACATTAACATTAGCTAACGTTTTTAACATTAACATTAGCTTCATTCTTTAAAATTATAAATAGCTGCCATTAAATAGGAGAGGTATCCTCTTCCTTCCTCCAGAGCCAAACAACAACCCAATCCAAACAATCAAAGCATTAATTTTAAAAGTAAATTCTCATGACTATCTTTGACATTATATGAAGATTAAAATTATGTTTTTCTCGATATGTATATTAAAGATGAAATGAGTATGGGATCCCGTGCATTTAACACCCCCTCCCTTGATAAGTTGTTGAATTAACTACATAACTGGACAAATCCTTTTAGCAATTCACATTTAACAAAGCCATTCAGAAATATTGATACCTTTATAAGAACCACATTCTTGATGATTTAACTTTTTAACTGACTAACATATATGAATTTTATGCAATGTAGGGTAGATGTGCCAGTAATGGACACCCTTAAGGAATTTCTTTAAAAATTGTCTTTTAATTAATAGTTATATTTATTATATTCCAGTTTTTTCAATATTACATTAATCTATCAAAAATATTTAACCATTCTCATAGTCTCATTTCCCAATATGAATCAAAATTTAATTGTAAATAACAGAAATATATCAAAACACCTAAAATGCCAGTAATGGACACCTTTTGTTCCAGTAATGGACACCCCATAAAAAGTAATAAATATGACTCTATTTAGAACTAGAATTTAATGAAAGCATACTAATGAAACAAAATAGTTATTTTCAAATAAATTTAACAATTCTGGATACCATACCAGTAATTAATAAAATATTTGTGATAATCATTCACTGTTTGCATCAATTATTGTAATTATCAGAAGATAGATATTTTAATTATTATAGATGGATAGTTTAAAATACTAAATATCAGACAATTACAGCTATCAAATTATTGAGACAAGAGACAGTGGGGGATTTAAAAGGTAATAATTAGAAGGAAAAAAAGTTTTGGAGTATTAGTGTATAGTTTCGTCTCACTATTTTTAACAATTAAACTTCCAGAGACTACTTCACATATTACTTGAAATAATTAATATTACAAATATGAAAAAAATGATACTGTGAGTAGGATATTTTAAATACTAAATCAAATTATTTCAAAATAAAACTGTACAACTGATTCTTTAGGCCACTAATCCGCAGATTTACTTCTTTCAGAATTACAATAACTTTCATTAATATTACAATTTTTTTTTCTCTAACAGATGAATAAGCAAACATTTAAGACAGAAAATAGATTTTTAACAACGCCTGTAACTTAATTGTTATTATTTAAATGGGGAGGGATTAAGCCTTATGAGCCCTTCTTTGACTGTGCCCTTAAACAATATTTTCTGCTTCCTGACTGGTTTGATTGCCAGATTATAAAATATGCAAAGCAAAGTTATATACATTAAAAAAAAAAAAAAAAAAAAAAGAATAAATATTGAAATTTTATTAACCACATAAAATAACTTAAAAGAAGTTATTTATAAAAGTTTTGGTGCTATTACATTTTGGTAAGTGTAATTAAAAAAATTAAATTTGATTATTTAGGTTTTCAGTTAAGTAAAAATATTTTATCCACTATAAACTATAAACATTATGGAAATTTCATTTTTAGCAATGTCTACGTAGGGTGTCCATTGCTAAAAACTGACTAATTAAGCATCCCAGTAATGGACACCCCTCTTAAAACCTTAAAAATAAATGAAATCTTATAAATTGCTATTAGTATATAAAATTCAAAGTTTTCTATTACTACCAAAACAAAAAATTTTGCAAGAAAATAAAGAATATATAAATTTATTAAATGAAGCCAGCTCTTAGCATGTTCATTAAGATTTTCACTGAAAAACATTGGAACTTCGAAACATTATTTTCTGCTTCCTGATTGATTTGATTAAAAGTGTCAATAATAACCCAGATTATAAAACATGCAAGGGGGAGCTATGAAAAAAATAATAAAAGATAAATTTTTATTGGTTATTTTTGTATAAACCAAAAACATTGAAAAGTGTCCATTACTGGCACATCTACCCTATATAAGAATATAAGGAATTATTGATTTATTACTTTTTAATGTATCCATATTTATAAATTAAAAAAACTATAAAACAAATATTTACTGTTTTTTAAATTTAAACCCCTGTCATTGGGACTCCTTTGTTTGTAAGTTATAAGTGACAAAAACTTCAGGATGAGAGTTATAGATTAAATTAACTACTTACCAATAAGGCTTAAAGGCAACTACATTTTAAAAAATTGCAAAATAGACTTTGTAATCTATCAACATCTCTAACCAATTCATGATTTCATATCAATATATGAAGTTAATTAAAGGAATAGTTAAAGCGTACAATTATAAGCACATTTAAATTATTCTTATTTTTCTAACACTATATTTAGACGACAGTTTTTTAGCAAACAAATAATAATAATAATGCCAAGCAGTATTTTCATACCCCAGAGTAAAAAAACCCTCAAAAAGCTCCCTCGCACCGCTAAAAAACGAAGAAGCTAAATATATTGACTGTATAATCGAAAA
This sequence comes from Maratus michaelseni, assembly GCA_963931845.1. Taxonomy (NCBI): domain Eukaryota; kingdom Metazoa; phylum Arthropoda; class Arachnida; order Araneae; family Salticidae; genus Maratus; species Maratus michaelseni. The sequence continues at coordinate 14,077,628 of OZ007599.1, read as the reverse complement.
ATGAATAGCACTGGAGGATATTTATACAGAAAAAATAGCTATGCTGACTTATTTCATAAAATACAACAAACGGCGAAATCAAGCTCCAGATCTATTACTACAACATTTAAGTTTTATTATACAAATTAAAATATGTATAAACATCATTGCATTAATATTTTTAAATTTAGAAACAATACTTACTACTTAAGCATTCCAGACTTTGAAGCTTTCGACGTGCTGATAAAAACATGCAATCAATTAGCTAAAGTAAAAGAAAAGATATTCATTAATACAATCTGTTATTCTTTTTAACAGTCGATTATGTACAGGGATGATTTACTTATATTTAAAAAGTATTTATGCTTGTTTAATATGACTGCTAGCATGAGTACTGAGATGTTTTGTTTTCGTCGCCATCTTTAGTGTCCATTGCTTGTATCAAATCCTCTTTCTTGGCACATGATTGGTTCAAGCTTCAAATCAAGTGATTTCGCAAGTTATTTTCGCTATTTTGGGATGGGTTGGACTTTGATTTAACTTGGCGAAACTCCGCCCACTGCGAACTGTTCGCAGTTTCGCAAACAGCGCAAAATCCATCTGGATCCAAGTCATAATCCGATTCAACGCAAAGGACTTCCCTTACAAAAATTTCTTATAGAATTCTATAAAAATTTTTTATAGAAAATGCATTATAGAATCCTATAGAATTATGGCCCGTTGTTCTATAAGCTTGTTTAAACCAGCTCTAGCACAAGCTAGAGGTAAAAATATATCAAGAAAGAGACAAAAAACCAATGAATGATAGACAAAAAACAACCCACAACAGGGGCGAGCCTATAAAAACGCCAAAAAGCCTTGACAGAGACAAATACAACAAGAAGGGAAATCAGCCCATAAAAGAGGCGATAAACACTACAGCGACAACCCACCATCAACGTGACAAGCCAACAGACATGGTAAATATATAAATCTATGTACGCTAATGGCACCTGGTGCATGTAAAATCCGTCGTGGGTGCAAAGCCCTCCAAGTTACCTGTGAATAATACCTCTGGGGGTGCCTAGTCAGGTGAGGGTCTCGTCACCTGATCAAGGTTCTAAATTACGAGACCTATTAAATCTGTCAATTCAACAAAGTTAAACAGAAACCTTGAACCGGCAAACAAAGATAACGGTAGCAAATCACAAGAGAGCAAGCACAGCAGCGATGTGAACAAATCAATAGTCAGGTGGATCACAGCCATGCTGTGATCAGGCGATTTCCGCCCCGCACCCAGGTACTAACCCGTTAAGCTAGGCATTCATGCCGGGCAGGTAGGGGCCTGGTTAGCGGTATATATATAAAAAAAAAAGCTTGTTTAACCGAAAGCTATAGAAATATCTGTAGAAGTTCAATAGAAATGTCTATAGAGCGTCTATAAAAATATCTATAGAAAATGCATTATACAATCCTATAGAATTATGGCCTGTTTTTCTATAAGCTTGTTTAATCGAAAGCTATAGAAATATCTGTAGAAGTTCAAGAAAAATGTCTATAGAAGTTCAATAGAAATGTCTATAGAGCTTAAATAAAAATATCTCTATAAAAAATATACAGCTTCTATAAAAATTTTCTATAGAACCCAGGCGGTCATCCTCCCAAATACTAACCACACTCCATGCTGCTTGACTTCAATGACCGAGTACTTTCAGCACGACACAACCATTGACACACTCTGAAGTCTTATTACACTATTGCAACTTTATTTCTTTTGGGATTTGCATTACCAATCATAATAGTCTTGTAAATATCTAATAAATTATTATTTGTTAAAACTGAAACAATTGTTTAAATATTTATATTTCAGATTAAAATATTTGAATAAAAATTACAATATTATTTGTGAATAAAATTTATTAAATTAGATGTGTGGTTTTATAAATTTAAGAGCAAATTAATAAATGATAATAAAATTAACCAACAAATTAATGAATTAATCATAATTTAATTCAATAGTTTGACTGATATAATATTACATCAGGGGTGTAGGAAACGGGGAGCTGAAGGGGCTCAAGCCCCTCCCCCATCGGAAATCAAATCTTTTGTTGTTGTTGTTGGATTATAGTGTCTCTTTTAAAGTATTGTCGGATTCCACTTCTCCGTCCACACAACTTCGAAATAAATCCGGTCTTTTGATATGCTGCCACCACCGATATGAATACGTGATATCGGGCACGATACTTGATGTATATTCAAGAAAAACCTAACTCTTTCAATTAAAGTTAAAGTGACAATTTATTAACAATATTTACACTTAAACTCGGATGTAAATTATCCGGTTTAACACTAAATCAAAACAATTACAGAAAACGCTCTACGTGTACCGTTAGACTACGTCAATTCATTCCGCACTGAGATTTCTATTCATCTCACACCCGCTCTCTCTTTCTTTCGAGAGATACCGTTAAACACACGTGGCTCAGATCGTCAACTCACAACGACATTACACCTTCACTACCACGTTCCAACTAACTTCACCTCTGCTCATTCCCCAGCGCACCCGCTCTCTCTCTACGGGGCTGCTGTTTTTTTTCCAAGGGTCGCTTGACAACCGTTCCTCCCTCTTGACTGATGTGTCTTCCTAAATAAAAGAGTGCACTATCTTTCTTATCTATCAAAGACCACATTGCAATGGAAATACCTCTTTCATTATGTCCAAGTCGCCACCCTCCGGATTAAGATTTTTCTTAAACCAGACTCTAACGGTACACAATAGATACAGATACAATACGCTAATCCCTTAAGAATAGCTTTCAACTCTTGCAGCTGTGAGAGAAACCTGACAGAAATAGTAAAAACTGAATCTTTTTTTCCCTAAGTCACTATTGTAATTTTGAAAATTAGCGTTAGGTTCAGGAAAGCATGTAGACATATCAGTCCATTAATAGAAAGGACGTTACAAGTGACAGTTTCATGAAACTGGCTGTAGATTGCACACAAAGACATTTTACGGTATTGGAATTCTTTGCCTACAGAAAATCCGGGTTAGCACCTCTTAAGACAATGTGACTCATTCATATCACTATGATTTTAAACTCTCGCTCAATTGTAATATAACAATACAACTACAGCAAAATATTTGAAAATGAAATCAGTCTACAACGGAATCCTGTCTTAAATTAAACAAATCATGGCCCAAACAGAAAGAATATCAACAATTATAAATACACTAATCTGTATAAAGCGGAATTTTTTCCTGTATCTTTCGATTCCGGCTTCGCAGGTTTTATTGAATAAATATTTGACAAAGCTGAGTACATAATTCAATATTACATATTTTATGATTGCATATTTTATGATTTAATGCCTGAGGGCGGCCACTCGGCTTGGCGAACCATGCCGTTGAGCGTACAGTTTGAGCATATTTTTTTATTTTAAAATAAGTCAGCTATTAGAAACTTCCTAAAATTATCTTTGTAAATTTACATTGCGGAAGAGGGAGGGGGCCGCCAAAATCCATGTTTGCCCCACCGTGAAAAAAAAAGCTACTTTCGGCCCTGACCCATATCACTTAACTTTAAATGCCTCAGTTGTTATGATTTGAAATACTTACAACTACAGTAAAATCTGTCTATAACGGATTCCTGTCTTAAATGAAGAAATACATGGTCCCAATAGAAATAATAACAATTATACTTACTAAGACGAAAACCTGTATAAAGCGAATTTTTTTTACAATTCCTTTCGATTTCGTTTCCACAGATTTTAATGAATAAATTTCAAAAAGGGATTCAGTTTTTCAACATTAAGTATTTTATGATTACATATTTGAAACTCATTTTTTATGAGTCGACTAGCAGTATTTTACGAAAATTCTTTTACTTTGTGGAGCAGGGGAGGGGGCCACAAAATCCATGTTTGCCCCCGGTGAAAAAAAAAGCTAGTTATGGCCCTGATTTACATTGAGTCGATGAATGAGTGAGTGAATTTTAGACTTAGTGTCATTTCAAATTTAACCCTTTAACGGGCGGTGTCCACAAAAAAGGACACCTAATTTTAACTCCAAAACTGACAAACGGCACCACCAAGAATATTTAATTAAATTTTTCCTTTTATTAAGTACCGGAAAATAAGCAAGTTTTTATTTTCTAATGAATTCGTTTGTAAATTCTGGTGTCAGTCCATTATTTCATCATTTTACAAACAGATTTATTCCGCGCCGCAAAGGGTTAAAGTAAAATTACAAATTCAGATTGTAAATTTAGCTTTAAAATTGCGATTATTCTACTTTTTTTTAGCTCTAATAAATACTCTTACTATGAATTTATTCAACATTCTAAATGCATTTCCGGACGCGATAGCGAAGGAAAAGGAAAAAAACTATCGTCCTGAAGCAACAATCGCTTATTACTCAAGATGTAATTCATTTATATCCAAAAATGAAAAAAACTATTCGACTTCAAATCACTTCAGTAATCATGCCTGTTTGTATCATGCTTTTATGTTTAAAAAATGTGTCAGAAAGTTTTGCGTTGTTGAGCGGGGGGAAATATTTTTTTGAGAACCGTCTTAAATTTGATACAGTTTATGTACCGATAAAAATGTTTTTCAATCAAAAGTCTGAAAAAATACATTATTTGATTTCAATCCCAGAATTATGCTCAATACTTATGCTGTGCGAACTGTCTTGTACTCATGCTTTCTTTTTAGCTTTGAGTCCCCCTTTATATATATGACATATTATTTTTCACTAAGAACGAGAAGACGCAGGGTCACCAAACATTTAGGGGGGCTGAAAATAATAAGTTGTTTTTATTGTTTGAAGATATAATATCAATCAATGATCCAATTATGGATGAGAAGTTGTCTGTAATATTAGTGGTGTTTTTTTTATGGCAGATTGTCTGCACGAGGGATACAGATCAAAGGGGGGATTCCCTCCATGTGAGGTTTTTCTGAGGAATCTTAACGCGTATTTACGCAAGCTGACCAAGGTTAGAAGAAATCCATGGAAAACTCCGAGTGATTAGGCCGACGTGCGTGGCATGGGTTTGAACCCAGCATCTCCTGTCTATCAGCTTTGAGAGCAGACTGAGACATACTATAGTACTAGTATATAGGACCTCTGTAGTGTCTGTATCTAGGGCCCACATTGTCTAAATCAATCCTACCTGTATCTATACGAAATTTTCACCGTTTTATAAATTAAAAAGATATCCTAATCTTAGCAGCTATCAATATATTTTATATAATTATTTTTCACATTAAGTTGTGGTGAATCGGTCATGTTGGTAATAGCAATAGCAAGAATAATGTACATCAATTAAATTCCATCCCTCCCCCCCCCCATATTTCCACTTTCCCATCGCCCGCCATACAAAGCATATTTTTTTCTGTTTAATTTATCACTTTATAGCTGCGGTTCCCAACCTAGGGCACGCGAACACCTGGGGATACGTGGTGGAACAGTTGGGGGTACGTGAAAATTGCACTGGTAATGGAGGGCTGGTTCAGCGCTTTGATGAGGGACATGCCGACATGTTCCCCTTCCGAGAAGTCTTGTGACGTCAGTGGGAACAAACTGCCCATGGAACGTTACAGATAAGCATAGCATTCTGAGCAGGAAACAACGTTATAATAGTCTAAAAAAATTTGTTTCTTTTTTCAATATAAATTAGTATTTTTTAAATCATTGCTAAGATATTATAATCTTATGTATATTTTATTAAAATGCCGTCTTGTGCGGTTGCAACGTGCTGTAATACATTTGTAAAGTGCAAAGGAAAAAATATTATTTTCCATCGATTTCCTCAGAAGAATTCGGGCTTATCAAAAGAATGGATTCGTAGATGTCGCCGAAAAGATGAAACATGCCCCGGAAAATGCTCGGGTATGTAGTGAGCATTTTATGTAAAATGATTACGCAGATGATATGCAAAATAGGCTGTTAGGATTGCCCCAAAAAAGGAAATTAAAAGAACTTGCTGTACCAAATTTGAAATTACCAGCTCTAAATACAGATGAACAAATAAGTGCAAGATCAGAAAGGCAAAAAAGAAGAAAAATTTTGCAAAATGCGCATGACAGGCTGAAAACTCTAAGTCCTTGTAAAACAAATAATGATTCATTAGTACTCATCGAAGACCATCACGATGAAATCGAATCAAGAGATTGTGAAAACTGTAACAACCTTCAAAAAGAGAGATTGATAACTTAAAATTAAAGTTAATTACAGCAAATAACATGGTACAGTTTTTAAGCAATGAAAAACGCTGTACTGTTAATAAAACATCCCGAAAATTGAAGAGAGTTCACCAATCGAAAAAAAGTAGAGCAGCTGAAGTGTATAAATTGAAAACAAGGTTACACTCTTTAACCAAAGAAAACACAAAGCTAAGTAGTTTGACAAAGTGCATGAGGGGTGTTTTTAGTGAAACGCAAATAGATGCACTCATTAAAAAGAAAAATGTTAAATGGACATCTGAAGATATATCAAAAGCTATAGTAGCAAGAGCAATTTCATCAAAAGCGCATGATTTTTGGCGAGAAAAGATGAGTATGTCATTGCCTAGTGGCAGTACAATAAAAAGATGGTGTTCAAAATTTACTTGTTTTCCTGGTATCTTAGAAAATGTGCTACTTTTGATGAAAAAAAAAACAGTGAAAATTTGAATCCTATAGAAAAAAATCTGTGTATTAAGTTTTGACGAAATGCACATAGATGCCAAGTTGTGCTATGATACAAAACTGGATGAGATACTGGGCCCTTTTAAAAAAGTCCAATTTGTTTTACTAAGAGGACTAATATCTCCATGGAAACAACCAGTCTATTTCGATTTTGACAAACAAATGAATTTAAATTTGTTACTTGATATTATTCAAAGTGTTGAATCTATAGGGCTGCGAGTGAAAGCTATTATTTCAGACCTAGGAGGTAGCCAAAATCTGTGGAAAAATTTAAATATATCTGGAGAAAATTCTTATTTTTTAAGCCCAGTACATCAGTTTTCCAAAATATGGGTTTTCGCAGACATGCCACATTGTCTAAAATTACTACGGAATCATTTCCTTGACAAAGGTATCTCATTAAACGACGGGACAATAATAAATTCTGATATAATAAAACAAGTTTTAGAAAATGATGTTGGAGAAATGAAACTGTGTTATAAATTAAAACCACAATTTTTAACAGTTATAGGAAACGAAAGGCAGAAAGTTCCTCCAGCAAAAATTTTGTTTTCTGAAACTACAGCTAAAGCAATTGCTTATTTAACTGGAAATTTAAGAGCGTCGAATTTCTTTTTGTTAATAGATAAATATTTTGATATTATGAACAGTGAATGTCCACAACCACCCAGCAACCAAAGCTGGCTTTGGAATTGCAAAATATTTTAATGATCAGTTAAATGTGCTGAATTTTCTAAAAAAGAAAATTTCTGAACTTCGTGTAATCGGGAAAAAAAGTATGTTGCCTTTCCAAAAGGGAATAATAGTTTTAATAAATTCTCTACTCGGATTACACGAAGACCTTAGATCTGAGGATGTCAAATATATATTAACGACCAGACTGACCCAAGATGCACTAGAAAGCCTATTTAGCCAAATTAGAGGGCTTGGTCGATTCAATGACCATCCATCACCATCTGAAGTCATAATTAGATTAAAACGACTGCTGTTAGCCAATAAATTACCGCCAATTAAATTTATCGCCAAATGTGAATCAAACTGATTTTGATAATACGGAGGCCTATTTGACCAGTGAAATGTTGCAGAGTGCTTTTGATACAAATGTTGAGCCTGGAATACTTATGCAGCAGAATGAAGTTATTAATTTTGAAGACGTTCTTGAGGAATCCACATCCTTTGGATGGGAAACAACATCAACGGAAAAAGAGGAAATTTCAGGTAATGAAAAAGAATCTCTAGCTTTTATTGCTGGTTATATAGCATATCGCTTACGATTAAAATATAACGATTCATCACTTGGTTCAATAACAAAAAAATTAACAGTTTTTCCTCCATATGCCAATTGGATCGTATATTTATCAGCAGGAGGACTTATAACACCAACTCAATCCTGGATGGAGACAGTGATAAAAATGGATTTAGTATTTCGCCAATTTCATGGACAGAATTTTAGAAAAGGCAGAGGAGTAATAAGTGTACTAATTTCAGAACTTGAAGCCCGTTTACCACACGTTCAAAAAAGTGCAGTTCGTCTATTTTCACGTATTCGAACTTTTGTTAGAATTAGACACATAAATAGAACTGCATCGCTCATTTCACACAGGAAAGCTGAACAAAAAAAAAGTAAATGGACAGCATCGAAACTATAAAAACTTAACTGTATTGTCATGAACATAAAACATTTATGAACTTAAAAAAAAAAATGAAATTCATTTTTATGTGGTCTTATGAAAAAAAAAATCAATTTTTCGTGAGTTTCGTGTTATTCTTTTAATGGAATGTATCAACAGGATAGAAAAAAAAATCAGGTAAGATTTTATGATTAAATCAGTTCATGAAAAGTTTGTATAATTTTAGCTGAAAATGCAATTATTCTTTTACTTATTTTAATTTTACTTTCTAGCTGAAAATACAATTATTTTTCAATATTTATGGTGGTGTTATCACTTTAATCAAGAGTGTAAAATATTTCCTTATTTTTTCTTTGTTTTTAATTAATATCCTATTTTTGCGAATTTTCTAAAATACTTTGTGATTATATCAATGTTTCTGATTAATATAATTCAAGGAATGCAAAAACCGTATACTGTACTAATAAAGATGTAGATATTTTTGTCTGGAAATAATATTACTCCGCAGCATTTATATTAATCTTATGATTTCAGTCAAGATTCAAGATTGTAAAATGTTTCTTTATTTTCCTTTTTTTTTATGCTTAATATAAATTATTGTGCAAATTTTAAAAATATAATTATTGATTATGTCATTTTTACTGATTAATATTAATATTTTTAAATATAATTCAAGACCTGTTAAGATATCTTTTCAAAAATAACTTATATCATTGAAGAAGATTAAAGATGAATCAATTCATTAATTAGAAGGAAAAATTTTAGAGCTTCTTTTATGAAAATATTTCAAATCACTTACGAACAACAAATAGCAGATAAACACATAATTTGATCCTGAAAAAAATATAATAGGAAAACAAATAGAAAAGTCTTTAAAAAAATTCCATATCTCTCCATACATCCCTTTCTCAAGTATGTTCCCTGTTCCCCGCTACGTCATCGCGGCTAACTCCCGTGGACACTGTTTTCTCCTTCATGAACCAGCCCTTCTTATTCTATAGCCCTGGGTAATGGCGGATAACGCAAAAAATAAAATGAAAATAAAGACTGAAAAACAAAACTCAAAACTTTTCGTTTAAAACAGAGGATCCCAACCTGGGGTATGCGTACTTCTGGGGGTACGTGGTAGACCATTTTGGGGTACGTGAAAACTACATTGGTAATGGCGGATAACGAAAAAAATACACCTTAAAATGAAATCAGAAAAACAGAACCCTCAACTTTTTGGTTACAGAGAAAGACTTTTGTAAAAACCTATTTCGCATAAAAGGAAAGAAAATTCCTAAACTTAGTAATTGGTTGATTATGTCTCCATTATTTCCGCCCACTCCTAACAACATCCTTCGATTTCGCATTTATCCCTCCTTTTATTTTGTTGTTCTTTTCTTTGTAGTAATTCTAGAAATAACCAGAAAAAAAAACATGAATCTTATCGAGGCTTCTAGTTTCGACGATTTCATTTAAAACCGATTTGAAAGCAGATCATCATTTTAGTATTTGACTAGTTAGCATTAGCATAAACCCATTAACGTGTATTAATGGGTCTAGTTTCATCCCATCTTTGTGAGTAAATAGTCTGAAATATTCAGCTAATATTTAGTGTTTTGTTTGACTTTATGCTGATATTGTGTTGTGGTTCTCAAAATCGATAAGTGGCTGATAATTGGAATTGTGAAGAGAACTATTATATTGTATTTATATCATATGTTTGAACTTATTTCATAAGACTGTGAGACACTTTATGTTAAAACCATATATTAAAATATATTTATCGATTTAAAACCTTGAAAACCTGCATAAGCAATTTATATACTAAAGACTTACAGAAGAGGGTGGAGCTTCTATGTTTTTCAAAACCTAGATTTCATATTAAAATACCAGTAAAAAGTTTTAATGAATTATATCTTATCAGGCGTGGATCCACGGGAGGGGCGATGGGGGCGATCGCCCCCCCCCCCCCCCACCCAAATTGTTCTTACTCACCTGTTTTTATAGTATATTGAAAAGCAATTACATTTTTTTTTCATGGAACTTTTGCGAAATGTTTAAGAAAAGGTAACAAGAAAGAGTCTATGCCATTCTTTTCAATTGTCATTATCATAGTGTGGTATTTTCAGAGCCTAATAGATTGCTGAAAGATCCATCATTCAACAATAACCCTCCTAAACAACTGCCTCCGCCCCAATGAATTAAACCCTTTTCCTTCTTTAGAAAAATCATCTCCAAGAACATACATGGGAATGTAAAATAGGTTATACACAAGAAGCCAGATTAGTTAAAAGAACTTTTGTGTTGACATTTTCTTTTCTTGATACTAATTTGCTTAAGCTTACCCGTGCCCTCTTCCAGCTGAGCTTTTGTGACAGGTTTGTTTTCTTTCTGAGACAACATCGAAATACAGTAAAACCCGTGAAAATGTAAAAAGTCTGTGATAGAATTCTTTTTTAAACAGAAATGTTTCATGATCCTAACGAATGGAATGTCATACAAGTACATTTGCTAAAGTAGAGAGGTTTCTTTCGATCCCTAACGATTCCGTTTTGGCAGCTTTTACTGTCATGTGTAATAACTAATGTAAAGACACAGCAGAGATCTGCACGGGCCGGGATTTCCTGGCCCAAAAATTATTGGCCCGGTATAAAAGTTAAAATTTAGGCCCGAGTCCGGCCCGGCCTGTGCAAAAAAGTGATTGGCCCTGTATAAAAGCTAAGAGTTCGGCCCGAGCCCGGCCCAGCCCGTGTAAAACAAGTGATTGGCCCGACCCGGCCCGGTATAAAATCTGAAAATTTGGCCTAAGTCCGGCCCGGCCTATGAAAACAGATCATTGGCCCGGCCCGATATAAAAGTTAAAAGTATGGTCCAATTCCGGCCCAGCCCGGTATAAAAGCTAAAAGTTCTGTCCCAGCCCAACCGGCCCGTAAAAAACAAAATACTGGCCCAGATCGATATATGAGTAAAGCTAAAATCTCGGACCGAGCCCTGACCGGTATAAAATGTAAAAAGTATAAAAGCTAAGATTATAAAAGCCCGGTAATAAAGCTAAAAGCCGAGCCCATCTCGATATGGAAGCTAAAAGTTCGGCTAGAGCCCGGCCGGTAGAAAAACTTAATTACTCCTGCCCAACCCGACTGAATTTCTGAAAAACATGCCAATATTTCTGAAGCAACATTATTCTATACTATTACAATTACTATACATAGATTTTATTTTCAGGTTATGTTCGAAATACAAAATAACAACAATTTAGTGACCATTTAGACAGTTACGTATCTAAACACCGATTTAAAAAAAATTGACTTAGAGAATTATATTCAAATAAATATTCATTAATACAGTCAATTTAGTTTAGAATAAAAAAAAAAAAAAAAAAAGAAGAAGAAGAAGAAAAAGAAATTGTAAAATTATACAAAGAAAAAAAACGTACATTCTAAAAATATATCTGTAGTGTTTTAAACCAAAGTAAATTTCTAAAGATTTTTTTTTAGACAAATGTTCAAAATCAATCGGCCAGGAAGAAGTAAAGGCCAGGCCCGAGTTTTCAAAAAAGACCGGGCCCGATCCGGCCCGGAAATAGTCAAGACTAAGCCCGGCCTGGCCCGAGCATCCTAAATGAAAATCGGCCCGGGCCTGTGCAGACCTGTACTACACAGTCACATAGATTAAGCTTGCAGCTATATAGATGATGAGTATGAAGCTTGTTTCACAGCTTTTAAAAGGAGCCTTCTTTATGAAAAATCACAGCAGCAAAGGTGCTGCTCCTGTTTCTCAATATCTTTTATATTGTATTTTGCATTGAAAAGGGAAGCCTTGAATTTTTTAGATATTTTCACATTTTCGTTTTAGTTATTTTTCATTGTTTTTACACATCACAACACTACTTATCTGTTTTTAATTGTTATTACAGCCTTAAACATTTTCTTTGCGTGCGCCAGTGTAAATACAGTAAAACCTACTAAGACGGAATCACTAGGGACCAAAAAAGGTTTCCATTGTAAACAGGTTTTTGTCTTAGCAGGTGTAGTTACATTCTATTCCTTTTGCAGGAAACATGAAATATTTCCGGTTAAGGCAGGATTCCCTTATACACAATTGAGGATTCCCTTATACACTGTTTACGCAGATTTTATTGTATTTCGAGAAATACTATTAGCTCTATGCAAATAGCTTCAGCATACATTTTCTACTTTTGTTGTACTAAAATTATTTCTTAACAAGAACGAAAAATCATGCGTCAAGCATAGATTATGTAACACTTTCCAACGCTTCTAAAATAATTTTACGAATCATACTCTTTAATAAGCTAAAAGATAACATCTAAGTAATCCGAATACTTTTATTCAGCCCTGTTGTAAAGAATCCACGATGTTGTGTGTTTTTGAAATGGGGTAGCGTGGAGCCGATTTCACAATGGATCACCTTCATTAAATATTTCAGAACAAATTTTATTTAAAAAGCGTTCTTGAAATTTCTAGAGGTAAAAATTATTTACAACAATTTTTTTTAGCTGAGTTCGCTCGACTTGTAATTTATAGCAAATCACCAAATAGTCCAGTCTTTTACAGTAGTTTTAAAATCTTAAAGTCTTAACTAGAGCTACTTTTCACTCTCTCCGAAAGACCAAATCCAAGGCTGTTGCGTTGACTTCAGAGAGATCGCACTCTCTCATTCAAAAATCTGTCCGCAAACCTGTCCTGAGATGAGTGTTTTCCACCAACACTCGTTCTCCTGCCGAAAACTCCAACTAACCTCTCTCGATCTTCTTCTCCGGTCCGTTTGCTCGAACAAAAGATTCTCCGATCACCAATCAAAAAAAGTTTTAGTTTACGTCATTGGATAAAGCCTTTTTAGGGAGGTCTTACTGAACTTTTAAATGTTCACGCAGGAAATTCCCACGATCCGAGACCCCACACATAGACGGTCAGATCAGAGAAATATTTGCTGTCTAGCAATTTCAGTTTCACAAGATTGATCGAAGCTCATCTTTTCCTATTGTAGTAACCGGCATTCTTGTCACCCCCACAGCTAAGCGTGAGAAAAGTTTTCCAACTCTTGGGAACTTCTATCTTTGATTACTCTGCCTAATTAGCAGACTGTGAGAGATTTACTGAAATTGTTACAACACCCCCACCATCAAAACATTTTCCGGGTTAAAACGCGGAAAATCTGCAAAAAAAAGGATTAGCTCAACATATTTGAGTGGCTCAAATAACATTTCAATTTAACCTCACTATATACATCAGTGACCTGATTTATTATATACTGCTTACCATTGCTTGAACATCTAGCATTAGAGACTTTTTTTTTTTTTTTTTTTTGAAAGAGACTTTTTTTTTTTTTTTTTTTTTTTTTTTTCACTACACATGCCAAAATAACAAATAAAACTAAAAATAATCAAATATGTACAACAGATTGGATTTTACTCAAAAACTTACTACTGAATTTCTTTACTTGTGTTTGCCGAACAATACGTTTTACACAACCGTTCAATTTCTTTAACAAGAGTGTCACAAAGGCGTGAATTTCCACTGTCCCTACTCTCTTTCAACAGAATTTCGAAGGATTTTAGAAAACTCTTTGTGAATCCGCTCACTTCCTCCAGATTAACTTTCGAATGATAACCCTTCCTATCAACACTCACTTCCATATTTGCGCGTTTATTTTTCGAATTACCCTGCCGGTCGAAAACCAACTCATCTACTTTCCTTGACCTTTTCAAAAGGGTTTCTTTTTTTCCAATACACTGAGAACGCTGGTTCTTCATTTCGGGGGGGAATGACGAAAGAATTTCTTCCTGCCCTTGTGGATCTGTTAAAGGGTTTATCTCAATCCCCGGGTTCTCAAAACTGGAATTAGTTTGCGATTTTTGCTTTCGCTTTATCTTTTCATTTATTAAAGCCTGCGTCTTATTACCCAAGATATAGTGTTTAATTTTAGAGTGTCTAGGCAGGATTGCCGCTTTCGTATTTACATATCCGAGACCTTTTATTTCCATTTTTATACGTGCCACTCTAAATCGTTTTGGATATTTATCAAATGTCTGTTTAAGCCAAACATATTCATTGCCTAATTTGCTCTTATTTACCAAATTCCATGGGCAAACACAATACGAGCTACCTGAGTCTCTAAGTACACACGCCTTCTTCCCATTTATTTTGTTTTCACTCAAAAAAGGTCGGAACAAGCTTTTGTCTTCGCTTATATCGCCTAAGTGATTTATGCTCTCGAAAGATTTTACTTCCGTAATATCCCTTTGTCTTTTCGGACAACGTGCCATTAGGTGAAATTCGCTTCCACACGTATGGCAACGTCTCTTTCGTTCAAAGATACGTTCCCTGTCTTTAATTTCCTTGTCTCGCCAATTTATTTTTTTGTCGGAATTTTTTTCTTCTCCAGAATTTCCCTCGAGTTTCGTTTCTTCAGATTTCCTATCATAAAAAGATCTCGCATTCTCTTTTTTATCTGAAATCCCTTTCACTGCTTCATATTCGTCCAGACATTTTGCCAAAACTAACGGGTCTTTGTAGTTTGCCCATGAATCAATGAAATGCTCTTTCATTTCACTAGAAGCACGGAGCTTGATCTGGTCAGTTATCAATAAATTTTTCAGACTACTGAAATCCGTAACACCTAAACCATTCAACCAACCCTCTAAATAACTGTTGATCTCGAAAATAATGTCCTTCCATGGGGCATCTGGATTGCGTGGATGTTTCATTAATTTTTGACGATATGCTTCTGGACTCATACGGAATCGTTCAAGCAAAAACTTTTTGACGTATTCAAAGTTATCCGTCTGATCTTGCGGTTCCCTTAAAATTAACTCTGCAATTTCGACCGGCACTAAAGCTAATAAATGCGTCACTAAGTCACCTGTCTCTATTTCCGCTTTGGTCGCCTGTCGTTCGAACAAATTTAAAAACAAAGTTATATCCGAGCGTTCCGGATCAAATAGATGCATGATTGTTCGGAGCGGCAATTTAGGTGGGCGTTCCGACCCGGCACTGTTAGTTGAACTACGTCTATTTGCATCTTGCGTCAATCTAAGTTGTTCTAACGTAAATTCGCGTTCTTTTTGTTTTTCCTCTCTTTCTCTTTCTTCTTTCTCCCTCTCATATTCCCTTTGTTTTTCCTCTTTATCCGCGGCTATCTTGTCTTCGCGATCTTTCATGATATACGCAGCTTGCGTGAATGCAAAATCTTTATCGTAATCATCGGCAGCTTCGATTTTTTGGATAATTACCGGTATCCTGTCATTTTTCCCTATTTCCACTCCCAATTCTTCCGCTAAATTCTGCAAATCAATTTTCCTGCACTGTTTCAGATCAGTTACTTCTTGCATTTTAAAATTTTATGTAAATACAATATAAAGATGAAAATGATAGTTTCGCTCGCTAACTTATGCAACAGGGATTCTAACACTTTATGGAAAATTTTCTGCTACTACCCACATAATACTAACAATTTTAAATACAATTCAATTTGAGGAATAATAAAAATAGTATACATATAAAAATAAATTTTCAATATTGTAAAATTTTCAATACACTGACACGTTTTGGTGTAGGTCATCCAAATTTAAAACAAATTTAGAAATTTGAAATTCTGTGCTCATAATTCAACCAATACTTGATATTTCTGACCCCGCAGGTAACAAAATGACCACTTTTTGCAACTGCTAAAAAATTTTCCTAACATCACATATTCAAAATATTTGATTATCAACAACATCTATTGTTTCACTAATAATATAAAAAGTACACCTTTGAAATCTTTCAATCATGAATAACTAGACAATCGACTTATTTGAAAAATCAAAATTTTTATCTCTTTTTTTTTCGAGAAAAAAAATTATATATATACACATTTAGCCTGACAATCCTTATATAATTTTACTGCCAAAAGAAAGTTCACACTATCAAATTTTATGCTGATAACAAATATACATATATTTTTCCAAATATGTTAAAAGTTATTAGATTTAAAAATTTATCATAATTTATCATATATCAATATTCAAATAAAAAATTTCTCAGAAATGAATTTTCCTCAACAAAGAATATGTAAACAAAATGAGAGCCACTCAAAAATGAATTGAGCTTACCTTTTCTACAGTCTTTGTCTGCATCATCTGTCGCCGGTTTCGGGTCTGGCCTAGACGTCGTCGATTTCACAGGTTATCTCGGTTTGTCGACTCCTGATGTTTCCTAGAAAGGGCTTGCTTCGGACTTGTTCTCTGTAAGCACGGGCTTGCTTCCAGGACGGAACTGTGGTCTGTCGTGACAATGCAAGGGCTTGCTTCGGGCTTGTTCTCTGTAAACACGGGCTTGCTTCCAGGACGGAACTGTGGTCTGTCGTGCCAATGCAAGGGCTTGCTTCGGGCTTGTTCTCTGTTTTCCTCTCCTGAACTGGCGTCAGATCTTGCGCGCTTAGATGCGGGCGGGCGTCACTGCTACTGTCTGGACTCTCTTCACTAATGCTAATAAATTTTTGTCGAAATATCCGACTCGCTTGCCACCAGCTGTAAAGAATCCACGATGTTGTGTGTTTTTGAAATGGGGTAGCGTGGAGCCGATTTCACAATGGATCACCTTCATTAAATATTTCAGAACAAATTTTATTTAAAAAGCGTTCTTGAAATTTCTAGAGGTAAAAATTATTTACAACAATTTTTTTTAGCTGAGTTCGCTCGACTTGTAATTTATAGCAAATCACCAAATAGTCCAGTCTTTTACAGTAGTTTTAAAATCTTAAAGTCTTAACTAGAGCTACTTTTCACTCTCTCCGAAAGACCAAATCCAAGGCTGTTGCGTTGACTTCAGAGAGATCGCACTCTCTCATTCAAAAATCTGTCCGCAAACCTGTCCTGAGATGAGTGTTTTCCACCAACACTCGTTCTCCTGCCGAAAACTCCAACTAACCTCTCTCGATCTTCTTCTCCGGTCCGTTTGCTCGAACAAAAGATTCTCCGATCACCAATCAAAAAAAGTTTTAGTTTACGTCATTGGATAAAGCCTTTTTAGGGAGGTCTTACTGAACTTTTAAATGTTCACGCAGGAAATTCCCACGATCCGAGACCCCACACATAGACGGTCAGATCAGAGAAATATTTGCTGTCTAGCAATTTCAGTTTCACAAGATTGATCGAAGCTCATCTTTTCCTATTGTAGTAACCGGCATTCTTGTCACCCCCACAGCTAAGCGTGAGAAAAGTTTTCCAACTCTTGGGAACTTCTATCTTTGATTACTCTGCCTAATTAGCAGACTGTGAGAGATTTACTGAAATTGTTACAACTATAGATCTATATATACAAGATCTATATATCTATATACAACTATGGATCTATAGATTTGTATATATACTACATAGGTTGCTAAATTTTAGTTCAGTTAGGAAACACGTATCACAGTTTAAAATTCTCCGTCTGGAGTTAAATAATACGGAAATGTGTTCCCGAACTTTTGTGCTTCCCTGTATAGGATCTACAGAATTTATACACACCACGTAATATACAAAAAGCGATTTAAAATTAAAATCGCGTTCAGTAACTTAAAACGCACTTCCAGGAATTATTGTTAACATACAGTAGAGAATTCTTTTGTGTGTCCCTGTAAATGAACGATGACTGCTATACACACAATATTCTGTAGTAAGCCTCTTGTAATGCACCTCATATAAATTTCAATGCGTTTAAAATAGGGAAACATTATTTAAATAAACCGCAGATGATTTTTCTCCATAGACGTAGTGTAACGGA
This sequence comes from Maratus michaelseni, assembly GCA_963931845.1. Classification (NCBI taxonomy): domain Eukaryota; kingdom Metazoa; phylum Arthropoda; class Arachnida; order Araneae; family Salticidae; genus Maratus; species Maratus michaelseni. The sequence goes on along the minus strand of OZ007599.1, from coordinate 14,059,594 downwards.
ATTCTTTTGACTGTCCCTGTAAAGTAACTATAAGTGCTATGCACACCCTATTCCATATTAAGCTTCTTCTAATGCACTTTAGTGATATATATAAATTTCAATACGTTTAAAATAGTGAAACATTATTTAAATAAACCGCAAATGATTTTTCCCCGTAGACCGCAATGTAATGGAATTCTTTTGAGTGTCCCTGTAAAAAAACTATAAGTGCTACACACTTCCGTTGAAATAGGGAACATGCTATAGATAACGACTATAACATATAAAAATTGCAGAGCAATCCGAGCATATTTACGGGAGTTAGAGCACGGACAGACGGCAGACGGCAGACGGCCAGACGGCAGACGGCCAGACAAACCGAAGTCATAAACACTTTTTAACTAGGTTGGAAAGTCTTAAAAAGGAATTCTTGGTAATCAAATAGTTATGATACAGTAAAACACTTGAAAACAGAATCGGTAGGAACTGAAAAAATAATCCATTCTTGACAGGTTTCTGTCTTAGCAGGTACAATTGTATGCAATTCCCTTTTGACGGGATTATAAAAATTTTCTGTTCAAGACAGGATTTCGTTAGGGACAGGTACCCCTTCACAAATTACTCTATAATATTACTGAATATTTTTTTTAAATTAAGGCTATCTTAATGCTCGCTTTGAAATGTTTGGAAAAAACTATTACCTCTACGAAAGTCCGCAGCATTATCAAATGGTAATAAAATACAATAAAACTTGTTAAGACGGAATAGCTAGAGACTAAAGAAAAGTTCCGTTTTAACCAGGTTTTCGTCTTAATAATTATAATTGTTTAATATTCCTTCCGACATGTGAAAGTTGAACCTGTCTTTTATGGAATCGTCTCTTAAACGGATATAATTTACGGTCCCGACGGAAGGAATACCATAACAATCTACCGGCTAGGACGGAAAATCGTCAAAACGGATTTTTTTTCGGTTTCCAGCGATTTTGTTTCAACTGATTTACTATATTGCAATTTCTAAATCATTAAAACTACATATAGTAGTAATACTTTTCTGATAATTGAAGATAATAATAATCTAATAATAAAAGAAAGTTGTTTGTCTGTGTGTGTGTCAGCGCGATGGCTCACGAAATCTGCCGCATGTAGAGGTCTGAAAATTTAGTGCGGATAGTCCAAGGCAGGTCCTGATGCACCCGAGGCTCAGATTTTTAATTTTTTAAGACCCCGGACCCCTTTAAGTTTTTTGTCCTAAACTGTTAATAACTTGCCCCATTTTTATCCGATCGTCTTTGTTTTTGGGGCCCTTTCTCCATTTAGCTTGTAAAGCTAAGCCATAAAGTTGTTTGTCTTTAAGACCCCTTTAAGTTTTGTTAGTCCTTAGGGCCCCTTTAAGTTTTTTGCCTTAAATTTAGCTTTCCCCCCATTTCTACGTTCTAGTTAAGACCCTGGGGCCCGGTACGGGGCCTCTTGAAGTTTTTGTGAACTAAATTGTTAATAACTTTCCTCCTTTTAATCCGATTTTCTTCGTTTTGAAGGCCTTTTCTCCATGTAGTTATTCCCCCATTTATGCAATCCACTTAAGACTCTGGTGCCTCTTTAAGTTTCTGTGCCCTAAATAGTTAATTCCGTTCTTCTTTGTTTTGGGGTATTTTCTCCATTTAGTTATTTCCCCCATTTCTACATTCCAGTTCCCTGTCTCCCTAGGGCCCGATTAGTGGCCCATATAAGTTTTATGTCAAATTGTTAATAACTGGCCCTATTTTATCCGATCTTCTTTTTTTTTTCGGGGGGGGGGGGGGTTCTTTCTTCATTCAGCTTTCCCCTATTTCTTGGTTCTAGTTAAAATCCTGACCACTGTGGTCTGGTACGGGGCCCGTTGAAGTTTTTGTTTCCTAAATTGTCAATAAGGTCCCCCTTTTAATCCGATCGTCCTCGTGTTTGGGGCCTTTTCTCCATTTAGTTATTCCTCCATTTCTATACTCCAGTTAAAACCCTAGGACCCGATGTGGGGCCTCTAGATCTTTTTGTGCGCCTTGCATTTTTCACCCCTCTAATTGTCTCATCCTCCCAATGCATGCATAACTTTAAATTTGAATCTTTGACTCCGCGCCCCACGCCACCACCGTCCTATTTTTATTGGTGCCCTAGAGCTCTTTTTATGTCTTTCTTTAAAATATTAATATTAAATTATATTATATGGATTAATTCATACCCTAATGCTTAATTTCGACTAATTGAAGATCTAAAGCGCTAAGCACTAGGACCACTTAAGATGTTTTCATCTTAGGGCTCTGCTCAAAACTATTAGTTGGACTTCTTTTGGGCTCCCTACTATAGCTCCCTTAAAAATCGTCCGATTGACTAGCCTTTTTTTAACAACTTCTTAGGTCCTCCATCTACTACATGAACGACAAAAAAATTTCTCGGACCTCAGCTACCACCAATTTTGAATATTAATATCCTTCCTGGGACCCTTGTTGCAGCTTCTTTAAAAATGATCCGATTATAATTCAAATTTCTTAAACATAGCTGAAGGGTCTTCCTGCTACTTTATAAACTGCTAAAAATTTCCTTAAACCCCAAAATCGCGTTAACGATATAAAATCATACAAACTTGAGGTTTGTTTTAATTTATTATCACGGGCCCGGGCAGCGCCGAGCGGGTGAACTAGTTAATAATAAACTATAATTATAGTAAAAGCTCACGAAAACGATTCAGCTATGATCTGAAAAAAAAATTATTTTATACAGGTTTCCGTTTTAGAGGATAAATTCGTATAGTATTTCTTCCACCAAGAATATAAACTTTTTTTCCATTTAAGATTGAATTCCGGTATAGGCAGGTTCCGTTCTTAGAGGTTTTACTGTAGGAATTAACCAACAGGAATTATGACTAACAAATTATTGTAAACAATAAATCACTGTATTCTTTTACATACAGCAAATCCTGTAAAAACGGAATCGCTATAATTCCATTTTAGACAGGTTTTTGCTTTGCTGGCATATTTGTATGGTGTTTCTTCCTTCAAAACTATGGAATTTTTCCGTTACAGACAGGTTCCATTTTCAAAGGTTTTACTGTACTATATTATGCCCATTTTATGTAACAATGTATTGCCCCCCCCCCCCCCCAAAAGACACTCTGGATCCGCCCCTGTATCTTATTCATATTATCTTGTGTCAGATACTCACAGGTCACAGCTCAAATGATAGCATAACAGTTACAAACTTCTTTTCGTGTTATCAGCTTTTAAATATGAATACTATATTGAAGAATATTTTCAATGAAATCATGAAAAAAGGAGTTCTGAACTGCAAATGATTTTTCTGTGTTTGGTTCAAATTTCAGCCAGAACTTCAGTAAAAACAGGCAATAAATGTAAATAAGGCTTATTTATATGCAAAAACACTTTATTCTTTTGAAATATAAAAATATATAATGGAAATTTAATTAACTTTAAAAAATGTTTGATAGGTGCTCTAAATTAATACTTTACGACAGGATAACTCTCGACTGAGCAAAGGATATTTACGATGTTTTAAGATAATTTTAAATTGATTATAAATAACAGGCCATTTTTTGTCTTTGCATAAAAATATATAAAACAACAGCGAAGGTCTTAAATATATTTTATGTGTAGATTGACAAGACCTATACTTAAAATACTGTTGACAAGTCACAAATATGTTCGTGTTTACGTAACAAAAATTCATCGACAGAGGGCGGGTTCGAGATCCTTAGTTTCACAAATGTAATTTTTTCTATGTTGACAAACTTTTATCAAAAATATGTATTTATATCATATGTTTGAATTTATTTCGTAAGAGTGTGAGTCACTTTATGTTAAAACCATATATTAAAATATATTTACTGTTTTAAAAATTTGAAAAACTGCCTAAGCAATTTATATACCAAAAACATTCAGAAGAGGGCAGAGCTTCAATTTTTTTCAATACCTAGATTTCATATTAAACTGCCAGTAAAAAGTTTTAATGAATTATATCTTATTCATATTATCTTGTGTCCAATACTCACAGCTCAAGTGATAGCATAACAGTCACAAACTTCTTTTCGTGTTATCAGCTTTTAAATATGAATACGATATTGAAGAATATTTTCAATGAAATCATGAGAAAAGATTTTTGCTATGTACTGAACTGCAAATGATTTTTCTGTGTTTGGTTCAAATCTCAGCCAGAACTCCTGTAAAAACAGACAATACATGTAAATAAGGCTTATTTTTATGCAAAAACACTTTATTCTTTTGAAATGTAAAGATATATAATGGAAATTTAATAACCTTAAATAATGTTTGATAGGTGTTGTAAATTAGCTCAGGATAACTTTTGACTGAACAAAGGATATTTAGGATGATTTAACCGAATTTTAAATTGATTATAAATAACAGGCCAGTTTTTGTCTTTTCATAAAAATATATAAAACAATAGCGAAGGTCTTAAACATATTTTATTTGTAGCTAAAATTTTCATAAACATGGATTAATGATTGTGTGTTTCGCAATATATAATGCAAATGCAAATTTAATTAACTTTAAATAATGTTTAATGTTTGATAAGTGTTGTAAATTAAATAATATATATATCATTGTTACGTAAATAGGATTACATTAGGACAGGATAACTTTCGACTGAGTGAAGGATATTTAGGATTTTTCAACATAATTTAAATTGATTTTAAATAACATGCCAGTTTTTGTGTTTTCATAAAAATATAAGACAACAGTAGAGGTCTTAAATATCTTTTATGAGCATGTAAACATTTTATAAACATGCATGTCTGCTCTACTCTAGATGTCTTTGTTGTTCTTACATTTATCCTCTTTGGGTTTTCCCTATGGTGAGGGAAACTTCCCATGAAACTACCTGAGGTATTAATTGAATTCAACTATGAACAGCATCAATTTTCTATATAAAAATATATCGTTTTAAAATTATGGTGTGAAATGTTTAATAAAAAAGACGTCATTTCCATGAATGACTTTAAACTACTTTCTATGGCAGTGGTCTTCACTGTGTGGCCTCGAAGTCCATTTTATGCGGCTACACAATTGAATATGGACTTTTGAATTTTATATTATATAGAAACCTATTTTTTGGAACTTACTTCAGCATATGTTCCAAATTTAGCATTTTTTTCTAAAATGTTTTTGAAACATATTTTCAATATATATTTTTCGCCTTATTTGTGGTAATTATTTTGAATATTTCCATACATTATGTAGTATGAGCAAAAAAAACACGCATTCATATACAGGGTGTCCAAAATGTCTGGAAATGGTTAAATAACTCGAGAAATATACATCGAGTTGAAAAAACAGAAAAATGCATGTTAAATATTTTTGAAAAATCTATTTAGAGATATCAAAGTTGAACAACCAACTCTGCCCCGCTGGGGGGAAAAGAAGCAACTTTGAAATCTTAAATAATAACCCCCCTTTTTTATTGCTGATTCGGATTCTACGGGGAAAATACGTAACTTTTTTATTTAACATTTTCTTTGAAAAATCATAGATGGCGCAGTAATCGAGTACAATGCAGTAAGAATCATTTCCATTAATGTCTGGAAACGGTCGAATAACTCGAAAAATATACATCGGATTGAAAAACGGAAAAATACGAGTTCAATATTTTAGAAAAATGGCACCTTTTATATCCCTAAATAGATATTTCTGAAATACTGAACACGTATTTTTTCGTTTTTCAATCCGATGTATATTTCTCGAGTTATTCGACCGTTTCCAGATATTTTAATGGAAACCATTCTCACTGCATTGATGTCTATTGCTCACAGCGCCATCTATTGCTGGTAATTCGAATTACTTGTCCAGGTTCTCTACATTTTACTCGATTACAGCGCCATCTACGATTTTCCGAAGAAAATGTTCAATTCAAAAGTTACGTATTTTTTCCTGTAGGATCCGAATCTGCAATAAAAAAAAAGCCGGGGGTTATCATTTAAGATTTCAAAGTTGCCCCCCTCTTTTTTCCCCTAGAGGGCAGAGTTGGGGGGGGGGGGGCAACTTTGATATCCCTAAATAGATTTTTCAAAAGATATTGAACATGCATTTTGCCATTTTGCAATCCGATGTATACTTCTCGAGTTAATCGACCGTTCCCAGACGTTTACTTTTTCTTATGTATACTTTAGACAGTTAACAAATGTCCACTTAATACTTAATTTAATAACACTAAAAGAATTGAACTGTTCTTTAAACACGGTCTAAAAATATTCATAAGATAGAATGCATTTGAGTAATACACTTAAAGATTAGTAACATACATAGTTGCCAACCTCTCATTAATATTCCGTAATATGCGGGTTAAATTGACCCAGGTTTAACACGTTTCGCACTAGATTTTTTTTTTTTTTAAGAAATGAAATGAAATGAATTCCACGTAGAAACCTGAAATTAAATAAATAAAGATTCATCCAATAATTTTTCTGGTTTGAAGCGTTGTTAAACTGGGTCAAACTAACCCGTATATTACGGAATATTAATGAGAGGTTGGCATCTATGGTAACAGAAATTAATAGAATTATCCATAAAAGAATACTTCAAACTTTAGTGGTTTTGGAATAATCCAGAGCTGCCAACTCTCCAGATTTATTAATACCACTTTTTTGCGGATAACAATATTTGTATTATTAAATCACGGATTTTACGCATTAAATAAAGCTAAAATTTCTATTCGAAAAATGTGGTATTTAAAAATCCGGGTTCAGCAGTTCTGAATAAACCATCAAGCTTTTAAAAAATACTTTAAACAAATTATTCTATTGGGTGGTTCGGAAAGTTCTTTCCTTATGGGATAATTAATTCGTACCTTAAAATTCTGCCCGTTAATAATTAGACCTTAATTATTGGAATTAAAATCTAATAATTAAATGGTGGATTTTTTAATTTTCCCAAACTTGAAGGACTTTCCGAACAACCTAATAAAATAGATCAGCTCGTTTGGCTAAAATACTCAGTATGCTATTGGAGGGAAAAAAAAGTATTATTTTGGCATTCACTTAGAATGGCGACTTCAGATTTATTTTCAAAAGTTTTTTTTTTTTTTTTTTTTCACGCGAGTTCTCCCAATAATTCTCCATGGGGTTTAGATAGAGATTGAGAGTGACTCAACTAAAGAGACAATATTTTCTTTTTATAGCCGTACCTAAGAAGATACAGACTGATGAAAAGTGTGCCCGTTGAAAATTCACGTAAGTAGTACAGTAAGTTTGACCCAAATGATAAAATATAGCCGTAACGCATTGTTTGTAATATTTTAGAGTTTATCAACCTAGATTTTTTTTTCGGTTACTGTATATCCCATCATGCGCAAATATTTTCCATATCATAAGATACTTTCAATTTATCTGTTTTATGTATAAATATTTATACTACGATCAAAATTAATTTTCTGCCTTTTGAAAACTGTTTCCATTTTTTGCTTAAAAGTATGATGTTAGCCTTGTCTCTTGATAATGATTCAAGTTTTGGCATCCTTCTCAGTTTTGTGGAAATTGTGATATCTTTAAATAGTGTAATGCGATATTTACAGGTATTTGTTTAATGTGTATATTCGTCCCACTTTTGAAAAGAATCTCTGCAATGCACTAATACTAGGATATTTTCAAGAGAAATATACCACAAGGTTCTCAGTATTTTACAAGTTGAAAGAAATTCTTTTCGTTGATTCTTGGAAATTTTTTATCGTGGGTCTCTTATTGCCAATTTCTACTTTCTGCCAATTTTCTTAATCAATGAGTTAAACAAAAAAAAATGTATGAAGCATAGATCATTAAACACTTTCCAACACATTTAGAATACTCAGTAATAATAATAATAATAATAATAATAATAATAATAATAAAATAATAATAAAAAAATAATAAATAAAATAAAGTTGAACATTTAATAAGGGGAACGATGATAGCTAAGTAAACAATTTGGAAAACGCATAACACATTTTAAAACTCAATTTCAGCATTTATCATCAATAGTCGAAATAATATACTAATCCTTTTGTACCGCCCTGTATAGCTTTCAATAGATTTGTATATATACTACATCGTATTCAAAAATTTAGTTCACTTATAAAACGCATAACACAATTGAAAATCTCCTCTCGGCTATTTCCGTGTAAGAAATTAGTTACATTAAAAACGCACACCACAATTGAAAACGCACTTCCAGCAATTATTGCTTATAGACAGTAATGTAACCTAATTCTTTTGTGTGTTACTGTAAATGAACGATAAATGGTATGCCGATCATGTTCGATAGTAAGCATCTTGTAGTGCATATCAGTGAAATACATAATTTTCAATATGTTTGAAATAGTGTAACATCATTAAAATACACTACAAACAAAACATTTCAATGCCGAACATTCCATAGTAAACCTCAATAACACATGTCCATTAAATGGCTATCCGAGTATATTTATTCGAGTTAAATCACTGAAAGACAATCCAAATTCATAAACACGTTTCAACTATGGAAAGTGTTAAAAGGTGAGAAATTTAATAAAAGAAAAGATGATAATTTAAAACTAATGTGTTTTCACAGCACACTGCTATATAATTTTTTGTAGCCCTAAGGGTATTTGCTGAACTTTAGAGGGATGATTTGAAAGGGTCGTTAAATTATGGTAATTTCTTTTTCATACATTTATTTCCACTTTTACGAAAGAAAACTTCTATTATGGTATTCAGATATTCGTGTTCATGCAGCAGAGCTTAAGAAATTTTGAATGCTGAATTATATTCAAATTTAGCCTTTTCCTTTACTTATAATTTTAATTGGCAAATTTAAATGCAATTTACACGATTTATAATAATCACTAAAGCGGAACAGAAACGCAAAACCTTTTCTTTTGTTTGTTTGACTGTTCAACTTTCCTCATTTTGACTATACAAATCCACACAAAATAAACACTTATAAACACACTGTCAAACGAAATTACCATAAGCATTGTTAAATTCATGCATTATCCTTCGGGAGGGATTTCTGAATCGTCAGTAGGAAGGGGGACATTGTAGAATTTCGGGTGGGCAGAAGAAATTTTTTCTTCTATAAAAGTAGGGGTTTCCAAACTTTATTGTTATACGATCCAGCTTAAGGTTTGAAAAATGTTCGCGCCCACTTTAATAGTCAAATATATTTAGCCGTTTACATTATCTATCATACGGATAAGATCCAATTCTTCTATAATGCGCACAGGGCAATAGTAATAGTTAAATTTAATAACCATTTTACTATGTAAAGTAAAATATATTTCTTAATGAAAATAATTAAAGGGTTCGGATAAAACATGATAGATGGTATTTTTTAATATTCTCTAATTTTTTCATGTAAAATTATTTAACTGTATCTTGATATTCTTATAAAAGCACTGGGTTTAATTTTACTTAATGCATGCCATCATAATCAAAGATAAATTTTTGGTAAATGCAAAGAGTTGTTATTAAAATTCAATAACTACAATAAAATTAAATTTATCAAACGCAAAATGTTCTACATAAGTCAATAGAAGTTTCAGTTTTAACAAATCAGTCGTTTTATAGGAAGCAATCTCAATAGGTCGCAGTTTTCTTTAGAAAACTTTAATTTTGAATATCTAGGAACTTTCATTTTGTTACTTTGTTACGTTTCATTTGAACTTGCCTTGTTACATCGGAGCCTTTGATTTATTGTAAAAAAATAAAAGCGGGTACTATTTATGACATTATTTTGCACCAACGATTATACAGGGTGTCCCAAAAGTCCTTGGCACATTTTAAAATTCAATAACAGATCAAGCAATTGGCGTACGAGAGTGCGGTTTGGACGGAAATGCTTCTTATGGTCTGAAATTTTGTTTAAGCCATAAAAAACTAGTTTCAAAAATTTCTCATATATGGCGTTGCTTCTGGAAAGTTATCGAATAGGTATAATGCCTTTATACATAACAATGGCGCAAGACGCACAATGCGTATGCACAGCTTTTGTCAAATCTATGGCAACCCACATTCCAGAAGTTAACAATTATGATGACCAAACTAATGTTTGTTGACTTGTCTAATCGAACTCAGGAGAGAAAGTATTGTTAAGTTTTGGGACACCCTAATATCAGGACAGAAAGTTGTTAATTTTAGACTTCAGCCGCTCTCTAAGTAGAATTTAATAAAACACTGTATTTTCACAAGATTTATTTATCTATATTATTTCCTTTACATTAGTGACAAAATGTTATGTTCGTTATAATTTTACATAGGTTCTAATTTTTACGTTTTTTTTGTTACAATAAATTTTTAAAACTAATTTTTGCCTTATGTAACAGTTGAATTTCGGCAACGAATTAAGACAAAAATTACTATTAAAATTTAGTGGTGACAGAAAAGCCTTAAAAGTTAGAAGCTATGAATTTGATAATATATTTGTGAAGACCTGATGTATTGTTTCGCGACCCACCAAAAATATATCCCATGGCCCCTTAAATATACCCTACAACCCACCAAAACATAGCCTATGACTCGTAACATTGAGTCTAAGACTTAGAAGAGTCTTTAGTCTTGAGTCCAGAAGTCTTTTAATCCGTTGTTTCGGAACCGCTGTTTTAGTTCATAAAAAAGTGTGAAACTTCAAATCTTTGAAAGTGGGAGGGAAGGTGTCATTTTGGTGCTGCGTTTGGATACTTTTGATGGTTTTTCGGAGGCACCTCTGTAAATTCATCACTTAACAAAACAAGAAGAATATATGCTTTAAACACAAAAATACTGAAAGGGTGCATATTAATCATCGAAATTTGAATTTATGCTATTGCTCATGTTCGTAGAACAAATGCATGGGTGTCTAGTCGGTGCGTAGTTGGGAATGTCGTCAACTCTGTTTGAATGCAAAAATACCAGATTTACAAACCAAATATACAAAGAGATGCTCATGCTAAGTACAGGCTTGCGCAGGAGTGGTTGTAATAAATGATTTAGAATTCTTTAATAGAAGGGTTCACGCCTCTTAACAGCCTACACTAGTCAGCAATGCTGTAGTTCATGAAAATTTGCAATTTTTAGCTCACACGCTATAAAAGCCTGAGAGGTGATGTGCCTGCAGGTTCTGTATGTAAGTTTGTATGTACGTGTGCTTCCTTTATTAGTTTTGGGGGTTCATTGGTTAAGTATAAAGGGGGGAACGGAAGCTAATCCCCCCTTAATTCAGATAAATGGGTTTTTCATGCAGAATTATCGAGTTGCTTCAAATTTTGTATATAGGTAATTTCTGATAAGGCGCTTCCCTGATTAGTTTTGGAAGTTCATTGGTTAAGTATAAAGGAGCGAACGGGAGGCTAATAACCCCTTAAGTTAGATAAATAAATTTTTCATACAGAAAAATAAGAGTATATTATACAATTAGTGTGAGTAGCCTTGGAGCTCAATACCATTAGTTTAACTGGGCACTTTTCTTTTTATTGTTAGTATGGATTTTGCAGTGCAATAAAGGAAACAATACCTCGATCCTCAGCGATTCCGGAATTAAACGTGTTCTCATAATGAAACTGCGAAACAAATCGAAAAAGTACAAATTTATTATGTTTGCCTCCAACTCCATAAATTCTATGTGAAAGGGATCATTTAAAAATATTGAAATGCAAACGAGAAATATGGAAAGAACACATTAATTAATTTAACATTAGCTTGTGATTGTCATATGAAGAGGCTGAATAGTATACGCTTTTAATAAAGCATGTTTTCTATATTTTTGTATATTACCATCAGGAAAAAGGGTGTTTTTATAAAAATTTTATAGGTTCAGAGATGTATCATAACCACATTGACTCAATCCTTGGATACAGCCTTGCGTTTGTAATTTGCACAATGAAAACAATCGACTAATTAAAACGCACATAATTGTTCATAAAAATCGCTCTGAGTACTATTAAATGCTTAGGGAGAAATGAATATAGACCGCAACTGGTAAGAATTTAATTAGCAACCTCAATTTTAATATTTTAATATTTAATAATTTCACAAGACTGTGAGACACTTCATGTTAAAACCATATATTAAAATATATTTATTGATGTAAAACCTTGAAAACCTGCATAAGCAATTTATATACTAAAAACTTTCAGAAGAGGGCAGAGCTTCTATTTTTTCAAAACCTAGATTTCATATTAAAATGCCAGTAAAAAGTTTTAATGAATTATATCTTATTCATATTATCTTGTGTCAGATACTCACAGCTCAAGTGACAGCATAACAGTTACAAACATCTTTTCGTGTTATCAGCTTTTAAATATGAATACGATATTGAAGAATATTTTCAATGAAATCATGAAAAAAGGATTTCTGAACTGCAAATAATTTTTCTGTGTTTGATTCAAATCTCAGCTAGAACTTCAGTAAAAACAGACAATAAGTGTAAATAAAGCTTATTTTTATGCAAAGCACTTTATTCTTTTGAAATATAAAAATATATAATGGAAATTTAATTAACTTTAAAAAATGTTTGATAGGTGCTCTAAATTAATACTTTACGACAGGATAACTGTCGACTGAGCAAAGGACATTTACGATGATTTAACATAATTTTAAATTGATTATAAATAATAGGCCATTTTTCGTCTTTGCATAAAAATATATAAAACTATAGCGAAGGTCTTAAATATATTTTATGTGTAGATTGACAAGATCTATACTTAAAATACTGTTGACAAGTCATAAATGTGTTCGTGTTTACAAAACAAAAATTCATCGACTTCGAGATCCTTGGTTTGAGAAATGTAATTTTTTTTATGTTGGCAAGATTTTATCAAAAATGTATGTATTTATATGATATGTTTGAACTTATTTCGTAACAGTGTGAGTCACTTCATGTTAAAACCATACATTAAAATATATTTATTGTTTTAAAACTTTGAAAAACTGCCTAAGCAATTTATATACCAAAACATTCAGAAGAGGGCGGAGCTTCAATTTTTTTCAATACCTAGATTTCATATTAAACTGCCAGAAAAAGTTTTAATGAATTATATCTTATTCATATTATCTTGTGTCAAATACAGCTCAAGTGATATCACAACAGTTACAAACTTCTTTTCGTGTTATCAGCTTTTAAATATGAATACGATATTGAATAATATTTTCAATGAAATCATGAAAAAAGGATTTCTGAACTGCAAATGATTTTTCTGTGTTTGGTTCAAATGTCAGCCAGAACTTCAGTAAAAACAGGCAATACATGTAAATAAGGCCTATTTTTATGCAAAAACACTTTATTCTTTTGAAATGTAAAGATATATAATGGAAATTTAATAACTTTAACTAATGCTTGATAGGTGTTGTAAATTAGCTCAGGATAACTTTTGACTGAACGAAGGATATTTAGGATGATTTAACCTAATTTTAAATTGATTCTAACTAACAGGCCAGTTTTTGTCTTTTCATAAAAATATATAAAACAATAGCGAAGGTCTTAAACATATTTTATTTGTAGCTAAAATTTTCATAAACATGGATTAATGATTGTGTGTTTCGGCAATATATAATGGAAATGCAAATTTAATTAACTTAAAATAATGTTTGAAAAGTGTTGTAAATTATATAATATATACATCATTGTAACGTAAATAGGATTACACTTTAGGACAGGATTACTTTCGACTGAATAAAGAATATTTAGGATGATTTAACCTAATTTTAAAGTGATTATAAATAACAGGCCAGTTTTTGTCTTTTTATAAAAAGATATAAAACAATAGCGAAGGTCTTAAACATATTTTATTTCTAGCTAAAATTTTCTTAAACGTGGATTAATGATTGTGTGTTTCGGCAATATATAATGCAAATGCAAATTTAATTAACTTTATATAATGTTTGATAAGTGTTGTAAATTAAATAATATATACATCATTGTAACGTAAATAGGATTATTATTATTATTAAACCGCAGACCAGACCCCTACCTGCCGGTCATTATGCCCAGCTTAACGAGTTTGTATACCTGGCCGCGGGGCGAAATTTGCCTAATCTCCTCATAGCAGAGATCCACCTGATTAGCTTTTTGGGTGTTCTTGGCTGCAACGCTATTTCGCGAGAGTTAATGTAAATAGGATTACATTAGGACAGGATAACTTTCGACTGAGTAAAGGATATTTAGGATTTTTCAACATAATTTAAATTGATTTTAAATAACATGCCAGTTATTGTGTTTTCATAAAAATATAAAAAACAACAGTAGAAATCTTAAATATTTTTTAAGAGCATCTAAAATTTTTATAAACGTGCACGTCTGCTTTACTGTAGATGGCTTTGTTCTTACGTTTAACTTCTTTGGGCTTTCCCTCTCACGAGGGAAATTTACCATGAATTACCGGGCGAGATGATTTTGTCCGACTCTAAATAGCATCAATTTTCTATATAAGAAAAAATCGTTTAAAAATTGCGGTGTGAGTTGTATAATAAAATAGAAGTGATTTCGACATAGCACTTTTAAATACCTTCTATGGCAGTGGTGTTCGAAGTCCATTTTATGCAGCTACACAATTGAATATAGATTTTTGAATGTTATATTGTGCAGAAACAGATTTTTTGGAACTTACTTCAGAATATGTTCCAAATTTAGCATTTTTTTCTAAAATGTTTTTGAAACATATTTTCAATATATACTTTTCGCCTTATTTGTGGTAATTATTTTGAATTTATATTTTCTTAATTATTTATATTTTCTTTGAATATTTCCATACATTATATAGTATGAGCAAATAAACACACATTCATATACAGGGTGTCCGAAATGTCTGGAAGTGGTCGAATAACTCGAGAAATATACATCGGATTGAAAAACAGAAAAATGCATATTCAATATTTTTGAAAAATCTATTTAGGGATATCAAAGTTGATCCCCCAACTATGCCCCGCTGGGGGGAAAGGGGGCAACTTTGAAATCTTAAATAATACCCCCCCCCCTTTTTTTATTGCTGATTCGGATTCTACGGGGAAAAAAGACGTAACTTTTGTATTTAACATTTTCTTCGAAAAATCGTAGATGACGCAGTCATCGAGTACAGTGCAGAAGAATCATTTCCATTAATGTCTGTAAACGGTCGAATAACTCGAAAGATACACATCAGATTGAAAAACGGAAAAATACGAGTTCAATATTTTAGAAAAATGGCCACTTTTATATCCCTAAATAGATTTTTCTAAACTACCGAACACGCATTTTTTTGTTTTTTAATCTGATGTATATTTCTCGAGTTATTCGACCGTTTCCAAATATTTTATTGGAAACGATTGTCCCTGCATTTTACTCGACTACAGCGCCATATAAGATTTTCCGAAGAAAATGTTCAATTCAAAAGTTACGTACTTTTTCCTGTAGGATCCGAATTTGCAATGAAAAAGGGGGATCATCATTTAAAATTTCAAAGTTGCCCCCTTTATCCCCCCAGTGGGCAGAGTTTGGGGGCAACTTTGATATCCCTAAATAGATTTTTCAAAGATATTGAACATGCATTTTTCCATTTTGCAATCCGATGTATATTTCTCAAGTTATTCGACTGTTTCCAGATTTTTCAGACTTTTTTTTTTTCATATGTATACTTTAGAAAGTTAACAAATGTCCACTTAATACTTAATTTAATAACACTAAAAGAATTGAACTGTGCTTTAAACACAGTCTAAAAATAATCATAAGATAGAATGCATTTGAGTAATACACATAAAGATTAGTAATATAAATTAATAAAATTATCTATAAAAGAATGCTTCAAATTTTAGTAGTTTTGGAATAATCCAGAGCTGTCAACTCTCCGGATTTTTTAATACCACTTTTTTGCGGATAACAATATTGGTATTATTAAATCACGGATTTTATGCATTAAAAAAAGCTAAAAATTCTATTAGAAAAATGTGGTATTTAAAAATCCGGGGGGTATCAGCTCTGAATAAACCATCAAGCTTTTAAAAAATACTTTAAACAAATTATACTATTGGATGGTTCGGAAAGTTCTTTCCTTTTAGGATATTATTAGGACTATTTAGGGATTCCTTTTAGGATTCGTACCGTAAAATTCTGCCCGTTAATTATTAGATATTAGCTATCGGAATTAATGCTTAATAATTAAATGATAGATTTTTCCGGTACAAATTAATTTTCCCAAACTTGAAGGACTTTCCGAATAGCCTAATGAAATAGATCAACACGTTAGGCTAAAATACTCAGTATGCTACTGGAGAAAAAATAATTATTGTTTTATTTTGGCATTCATTTAGAATGGCGACTTCAAATTTATTTTCAAAAGTTTTTTTTTTTTGTTTGTTTGTTTTCCCTTACGCGAGTTTCCCCAATAATTCAAATAAAAATATCAAATAAAATTTGAAAATCCCAATAAAAAAAAGCTAAAATTTCAATCCGAAAAATGGGGTTTTTAAAAATCCGGGGGTTAGCAGTTCTGAATAAACCATCAAGCTTTTAAAAAATACTTTAAACAAATTATACTCTTGGGGGTTCGGAAAGTTCTTTCCTTTTGGGATAATTAATTCGTACCTTAAAATTCTGCTAGTTAATTATTAGACATTAGCTATCGTAATTAATGTTTAATAATTAAATGATGGAATTTTCCGGTACAAATTACTTTTCCCAAACTTGAAGGACTTTGCGAACAACCTAATAAAATAGATCAACTCGTTTGGCTAAAATTACTCAGTATGCTATTGGAAATTTTTTTTTTATTATTTTGGCATTCATTGAGAATGGCAATTCGAACTTGTTTTCAAAAGTTTTTTTTTTTGCTTTTTTTTTTTTGTACGCGAGTTTTCCCAATAATTCTCCATGGGGTTTAGATAGAGAGTTAGAGTGACTCAACTAAAGAGACAATATTTTTTTTAATAGCCGTACCTAAGAAGATACAGACTCATGAAAAGTGTGCCCGTTGAAACTTCACGTAACTAGTACTGTAAGTTTCACCCAAATGATAAAATATAGCCGTAACGCATTCTTTGTAATATTTTAGAGTTTATCAACCTAGATTTTTTTTTTCGGTTACTGCGTATTCCATCATGCGCAAATATTTTCCATATCATGAGGTACTTTCCATTGATCTGTTTTATGTATAAATATTTATACTAAGATCATGATTAAGTTTCTGCGTTTTGAAAACTGTTTCCATTTTTTGCTTAAAAATGCGAACTTTTATTTAGCCTTGTCTCTTGATAATGATTCCAGTTTTGGCATCCTTTTCAATTTTGTGGAAATTGTGAAATCTTTAAAAAGTGTAATGCGGTATTTACAGGTATTTGTTTAATATATATATTCGTCCCACTTTTTGAAAAATAATCTCTGCAATACACTAATACTAGGATATTTTCAAGAGAAATATACCACAAGGTTCAAAGTATTTTAAAAGTTGAAAGAATTTCATTTCGTTGATTGTTGGAAATTTTTTATCGTGGGTCTCTTATTGCCAATTTCTACTTTCTGCCAATTTTCTTAATCAAAGAGTTAAACATAAAAGAAAAATAATGTATCAAGCATAGATCATTAAACACTTTCCAACACAATTAGAATACTGCAATAAAAAATAAATAAATAAATAAAAATAAAATAAAGTTGAACATTTAATAAGGTGAACGATGATAGCTAAGTAAACAATTTGGAAAACGCATAACACATTTTAAAACTCAATTTCAGCATTTATCATCAACAGTCGAAAAAATATACCAATCCTTTTGTACATCCCTGTATAGCTTTCAATAGATTTGTATATATACTACATCGTATTCAAAAATTTAGTTCGCTTCGACAACGCATAACACAATTGAAAATCTCCTCTCGGCTATTTACGTGTAAGAAATTAGTTAAATTTAAAAACGCATACCACAATTGAAAGCGCCCTTCCAGCAATTATTGCTTATAGACTGTTATTTAACCTAATTCTTTTGTGTGTTACTGTAAATGAACTATAAATGGTATGCCGATCATGTTCGATAGTAAGCACCGTGTAGTGCACATCAGTGAAATACGTAATTTTCAATATGTTTGAAATAGTGTAACATCATTAAAATACACTACAAACAAAATATTTCAATACCGAACATTCCATAGTAAACCTTAATAACACATGTCAATTAAATGGCTATCCGAAAATATTTATTCGAGTTAAATCACGGAAAGGTAATCCAAATTCATAAACACGTTTCAACTATGGAAAGTGTTAAAAGTTGTGAAATTTAATAAAGGAAAAGAGGATAATTTAAAACTGATGTGCTTCCACAGCACACTGCTATATAATTTTATTTAGCCATAAGTGTATTTGTTAACTTTTGAGGAATGATTTGAAAGGGTCGTTAAATTATGGTAATTTCTTTTTCATACATTTATTTCCACTTTTACGAAAACAATTTTTGATTATGGTATTCAGATATTCGCGTTCATGCAGCATAGCTCAAGGAATTTTAAATGCTGAATTATATTTAAATTTAGCCTTTTCCTTTATTTATAATTTTAATTGGAAAATTTAAATGCAATTTAGACGATTTATAATAATCACTAAAGCTGAACAGAAACGTAAAATCTTTTCTTTTGTTTGTTTGACTGTTCAACTTTCGTCGTTTTGACTATAGACATCCATACAAAATAAACACTCATAAACACACTCTCAAATGAAATTAGCATAAGCAGTGTTGAATTTACGCATTTTCTTTCGGGAGGGATTTTTGAATCTTCTGTAGGAAGGGGAACATTGTAGAATTTCGGGTGGGGATGGGACATTTTTTCTTCTATAGAGCAGGGGTATCCAAACTTTATTGTTATACGACTTAATGTTTGAAAAATGTTCGCGACCACTTTAATAGTCAGATATATTGAGCATTTTACCTTATCTATCATACGGAAAAGATCTTATTCCTGTATAACGCGCACAAGCCAATAGTAATAGGTAAATTTAATAACCATTTACTAACCATTTTACTAAGAAAAATATATTTCTTAATAAAAATAATTAAAGGGTTCGGATATAAAACATGATAAATGGTATTTTTTAATTTTCTCTAATTTTCATGTAAAATTATTTAACTATATCTTAACATTATTATAAAAGCACTGGGTTTACTTTTACTCAAAGCATGCCATCATAATCAAAGATAAATTTTTGGTAAATGCAAAGCGTTCTTATTAAAATTCAATAAATACAATAAAATCAAATTTATCAAACAAGAAATGTTGTACATAAGTCAATTGAAGTTTCAGTCTTATGAAATCAGTTGTTTTATAAGAAGCAATCTCAATAGGTCGCAGTTTTCTTCAGGAAACTTTAATTTTGAATATCTAGGAACTTTCATTTTGTTAGTTGCCTTGTTACATCCGAGCCTTTGATTTATTATAAAACAATAAAACGGGTACTGTTTATGACATTATTTTGCACCATCGATTATACATAGTGTCCCAAACGTACGAGAGTGCGGTTTGGACGGAAATGCTTCTTATGATCTGAAATTTTGTTTAAAAACATAAAAAGTTGGTTTCCTACATTTCTCGTAGATGGCGCTGCTTCTGGAAAGTTATCGAATAGGTATAATGCCTTTATACATAACAATGGCGAAAGACGCACAATGCTTATTCACAGCTTTTGTCCAAACTATGGCATCCCACATTCCAGAAGTTAACAGTTATTATCACCAAACTAATGTTTGTTGACTTGTTTCTAATCGAACTCACGAGGATGAGTATTGTTACGTTTTGGGACACCCTTATATCAGGGATTAAAGTTGTTAATTTTAGCCTTAAACCACTCTCTAATTAGAATTTAATAAAACACTATATTTTCACAAGATTATTTATCTATATTATTTCCTTTACATTTGTTACAAAATGTTATGTTCGTTATAATTTTTACTAGATAATTTTCTATAGCTTCTAATTTTTACGCCTTTTTGTTACCACCAAATTTTTAAAACTAATATTTCCCTCATATAATAGCTGAATTTCGGCGAAGAAATAAGGCAAAATTACGAATAAAATTTAGTGGTAGCAGAAAAGCGTAAAAGTTGAATTTGATAATATATTTGTGAAGACCTAATGAATTGTTTCGCGATCCATCAAAAATATAGCCCACGGCCCCCAAAATGTAGCCTACGACCCCCCAAAATATAGCCTATGACTCGTACTATTGAGTGTCTCTTTGCCTTTGAAGAGTTTTTAGTCTCGAGTCCAGAACTCTTTAAATCCATTGCTTTGGAACCGCTGTTTTACATCATTAAAGAGCGTAAAACTTTAAATCTTTGAAAGTGGGAGGGAAGGTGTCATTTTGGTGCATCGTTTCGATACTTTTGATGGCCTCTCGGAGCCATCTTTGTGAATTCATCACTTAACACAACAAGAAAAAATATGCTTTAAACTCGAAAATACTGAAAGCGTGCATATCAATCATCGAAATTTGAATTTATGCTATTGCGCATGTTCGTAAAATAAATGCATGCGTCTCTAGACGGCGCATAATTGGACATGCAGTCAACTCTCTATAATTAATTATTATGATTTCCCGATTGCGATTTCCCAATAAATATGATTAATTAAAAATTACCAGATTTATAAACCAAATATACACATGACATAAGACAAACATAAGACATGCTCATGCTAAGTACAGGCTTTCGCAAGAGTGGTTCTAATACATGATTTAGAAGGCTTTTATGGAAGGATTCACGCCTCTTAACAGCTTACACTACTCAGCAATGCTGTAGTTTATGAAAATTTTCACTTTTAAGCTCACACGCTATAAAATCCTGAGATCTAATGTACTTACAGGTTCTGTATATACGTATCTATGTACGTGCGCTTCCCTGATTAGTTTTGGGGGTTCATTGGTTAACAATAAGGGGGAAAACGGGGGCTAATCACTCTCCCCTTAATTTAGATAAATGAGTTTTTCATGTAGAATTATCCGATTTGCTTCAAATTTTGTATATAGGTTCATTGTGATAGGGTACTTCTCCGATTAGTTTTGGGGGTTCATTGGTTAAGTATAAAGGGGGGAACGGGGGATAATCCCCCCTTAATTTAGATAAATGGGTTTTTCATGCAGAATTATCGAGTTGCTTCAAATTTTGTATGTAGGTTCATTCTGATAAGGCGCTTCCCCTATTAGTTTTGGGAGTTCATTGTTTATGTATAAAGGAGCGAACGGGAGGCTAATAACCCCTTAATTTAGATAAATGAATTTTTCATGCAGAAAAATAAGAGTATATTATACAATTAGTGTGAGTAGCCTGTGAGCTCAATGCCATTAGTTTAACTGGGCACTTTTCTTTTTATTGTTAGTATGGATTTTGCTGGGCAATAAAGAAAACAATACCTCGATCCTCACCGATTTCGGAATCAAACGTGTCCTTATAATGAAACTGCGAAATAAATCGAAAAAGTACAAAACTATTATGTTTGACTCCGACTCCACAAATCCTATGTGAAAGGGATTGTTTAAAAATATTGAAATGCAAACGAGAAATTTGTAAAGAACACATTAATTAATTTAACATTAGCTTGTGATTGTCATATGATGATGCTGAATAGTGTACGCTTTTAATAAGGTATTTTTTTCTATATATTTGTATATTACCATCAGAGCAAAGGGTGTTTTTATAAAAAATTTATAGGTTCAGAGAGGTATCATGACCACATTTACTCAACCCTTGGATACGGCCTTGCGTTTTCAATTTGCACAATGAAAACAGCAAACTAGTTAAAACGCACATAATTGTTCATAAAGATCGTTCTGAGCACTATTAAAATGCTTGGGGAGAGACGAATACAGACCGGAATTGGTAAGAATTTAATTAGCAACCTCAATTATAATTGTTCATAAAGATCGTTCTGAGCACTATTAAAATGCTTGGGGAGAGACGAATACAGACCGGAATTGGTAAGAATTTAATTAGCAACCTCAATTTTAATATTTCTTGTACTGCACAAACTCTTGACTCACAAAGCAAGATTAAGTACTTCTGTTCCCTAAATCATTACAAATATATTTCCAATATCAAATAATAAAAAATAAGCTTATGATGAAAAGACAGCTACCTAGAACTGCAAAATTTGACTCGGTATATGAAATGAAATATTCCAAATAAAATTAACACAATAGCTTAAAATTTCGAAAAATATATTTTATTCAGAAATTTCTTTGTATTTAACGAATTAAGTGGTGCGAAGAAAATATGGCAATCTTGCAGAATGTTTATTAAATTTAACGTGAGCTTTTGATAAGCTATTTTTAGGAATGTCAACAACAGCTGACTTCAAATATTAATTTTCGTTTCGCTGCGGATATATTTTCTTGAATTGAAAAGGCAGTTAAAATTTATTTTTTAAATAAAGAATAATTTTATTATTAGAAAGAAATACCAATTTTAATTTTTCTTCATTGATTTCCAAACAACTTTGATTAGCAACTTTTCACCTATTTAGAATTTCTATTTAAATATGAAAATTTAATTATTTACTGATAGCGGACATTGAGCATAAAAAACTATTTATATAGGCTTTGGCAGTATTGTTATACAGGGTTATATAAATATTCTTAGACAGCCGTTAAGTAATGATAGTGTATATTATACTACACTGGAACACTGTACAATAAATATTTTTTATATAGGAAACCATGATCATAACTTATTTATTTGGTCAAGAATAATGCTTATCAAACTTGCATAATTTTTATTCACAACTAATAATAATAAAGATATTGTAACGAAATTCTCAACAGACTTACAATGCTTTGAATGAAATGTATTGATATCACGAAAAGTTTTGTAAATGGTCACTATCCGCATCCAAATAGCGCTGAACTAGACGCTCCATATTTCCGATTGAAATTGGCATTACATACGGTCTCACTGACATAGATGCCGCCTTCACGCGGGCAAAATAGGCAATCAGGCATACTTTAACGACTAATTTAAGAACGTTTTTTCTCCTATTCAACCACTGTGATTAATTAACACACAAAATTCCTTTTAAAATTTGTGAAAGAAGTTTGCCTGACAGCCCCCGTTGTCCCATTAAGTCGTAGTTTATGTTCATTGACTGAAATACTGTACACTTTTAGCACTTTTCGTGATGTCATTGCATTTCATACAAAGCAAGGTAAGTTGAAAATGTCATTAAAATATTTTATTTTCAGTAAACGATGTGAAAAATTATTATGTTTGGGCTGAAGTATGACGCTCTGCATTTTTGCATTTCATGAAATACAACTTAATTCAAAGCAGTACGTGTATTATTAAATGAAATTTCTGGATCTAAACACTTTGATTATACACCAGATATTACAATACATTACAATTTAAATTCGATATTTGATTTTAGTCAATGAAACACAGTGAATGAGCTGACCAACTATATTTTAATAAATGAATTAAAATCTCTTATCGAGGTAGCTAATCAGATCCGAAGAAACGTCTATTTTTCATATTTATCGATTAAAATAAAGAAAAAATAATAAAAGATAATTAGAAATGTAACAAATTGAAGCATGAAATTGCAGATTGAGGCATGATTGAATCATGAGATTGAAGAATGATTTTCATTAAAGATGAAAAATACAGAAGGGGGTCTCCTTTTTCATAAATATAATTAGAAACTATTGTTTTGATATCAATTAATTAGCGGCTCTTTTCCTCAGGGTAGCGGTTTGCATAAGGCTGGGCTTGACCCGAAGCCCAAGCCTAGACCGGTTTCTGTTTCCCCTCCAGACTGGGATCGTGGCATCTGGCTGTTTCTTATTCATCTGTTTAACACTTTCCAAGAGTTGAAAAGTGTTTATGAATTCGGTTTGTCTGTCTGTCTGTCTGTCTGTCCGTGCTCTAACTCGCGAAGATATATACGTATTGTCATGCAATTGATATATGTTATTGAGGTTTACTGTGGCGTGTTCGGTATTGAGTATGAAGTGTGTAGCACATATAGTATATTTACAGGGACACTCAAAAGAATTCCGTTACATTACTGTCTATGGGGTAAAATCATTTGCGGTTTATTTTAATGATGTTACACAATTTCAAACATATTCAAATTGATATATATCACTGAGGTGCACTACAAGAGGCTTACTATAGAATATGGTGCGTATAGAACTTTTTTTTTTTCTTTTTTTTTTTTTTTTTTTTTTTTTTTACAAGGACACTTAAAAGAATTCCGTTGCATTACGGCCTATGAAAAAAAAAACGTTTGCGTTTTATTTTAAGAATGTTTAACTATTTCAAACGCATTGAAATTTATACCTGTCACTAAGGTGCATTACAAGAAGCTTACTATAGAATATTTTGCGTATAGCATTTCGTCATTTACAGGGACACACAAAAGAGTTTGGCACTGTCTGTTAACAATAATTGCTGGAAGCGATTTTTCAGTTGCTGAACGTGTTTTTAAGTTTAACTCATTTTTTGTCTATTACTTGGTATGTATAAATTCTATAGATCATATACAGGGCAGCACAAAAGTTCTGGAGTACATTTACGTTTATTGACGGAAATTCCAAAAGGGGAATTTTAAACTGCGATACGCGTTTACTATCTGAGCAAACAAATTTAGCATTCTATGTAATATATATACAAATCTATGGATCATATACAAGGCTGCACTAAAGAATTCAGATATTTTTCCGAATATTGTCGATAATTGCTAAAATTGTATTTTTAAATATGTTATGCGTTTTCCAAATTCTTTGCTTTTACCGCTTGCTTTATTTTACCGTATTAAACGGTAAAGATTTGTAAAATTATTTTGAACGTGTTGGAAAGTGTTATATAATTTATGGTTGACGCATAATTTTTCGTTCTTGTTAAATAATAATTGTGATATTGTACAACAGGCCTGCTCAACTTTTCAGTATGCATGTACGCATCTTAAAATTTGAGTAGATTTTAATCCCTATTAACTAAATTTCCACTTGGGAATTTTTTTCAAAATTTATCATCTTCTTAAAAATACTTAAAATGTAAGCAGACAGTTTTTAAAAATGGACTACTTTGGCTTTTTACGTCTACTTTCTAATGGTGGAAATCGAATTTTGATAATTATATCTAAAGAGCAATCGGCTAAATAAATTTGCCCATAGTTTAACATAGGATTTCGCGATCGGACAGGATCAGTGTCAAAGACCGATTATAAGAATGGAAACGAAAATTGTTCAGAAAATGTTTAGAAAATTATTGAAGTGCAAAGGGCATAAAAAGAAAAGTTATTCACAGCAAAAAAAAATTATTCATTGTTAAAGGAAAATGTTGAAAAAAAAGAAGTAAAAAATCGACAGAAAAATCTGAGTAACAAAAGAGAAAATTAAAAAAAAATTTGAAAAAATTATAGATGCAGTAGTTAAAGAATATGGTCAGAGGATTATCAGAGCTTAAATAAATAGACATACTTTCTAAAAACCTCAGCGGGAAAAAAGTGTAAACAAAGGAGTACTTATTTAATAATAATAATAATAATAATAATATTAATAATAATTACTGATATTACCTGGAGGAAAAATAAGATTATTATTCAAAAAGAAGATTATTACTACTCATTCAAAATTCCTAGTTTTTTATGAACATCTGAATTATGCATGTTTTCAACATTTAATCAAAATAATATAAAAAAGTAATGAAACACTACGGGTAAAACAAGAAGAATACACAAAGGAAAAAATATAAACGGGTTTTAAAAATCTAAAAAGTATCTAAAAACAATGTAAGTGATGTAGATGTGCATAATTCAATATTACTCTTACTGAGGCTTCCACGTACGAGAACATTAAAACTACTGAAGTTTGTTGTTTGAAACTCATATTCATGAAAAAGCCAAATATCTATAGATAAAAAAGTGTAAAGGGTGTTTCTAAACTAATGAAATAATCCATCAGGGCTTATAATATCATAGCTGCCAACTTTTCCGCTTTTTTGTTATTAGGTTTCTTGACTAGAAATTTTCGCTTTATTTAATCGCAGAATTGCTGTGGTTAAATTAACCACAACAAATCTGCCAGTAAATTAAAAAAAGAAATAAGAAAAAGGTTTCTATTCGAAAAACGAAGCATTAAATAGCGTAAAAGTTGGCAGCTATGTAGAAAGCATCAAGATAAATACTTTTTGTTTAGGAAACCAGGGTCGTAATTCCCTTATTCAGTCAAAAATACTTCCAGAAACTTGAGTTATTTTGTTAAAAAATTTTTTAACAAAACATTATAATTCAAGAAAACTTTTGTTTGTTTTTTAAATTAGTGTAACCGTAAAATTTGCGCTAAATAAAATATAATAAAAACAACAGCTTCAAAATTTTATTTGAAAAGTAACACAATCCTCCAAACCGAAGTCAAATTTTCATTTATAACTTTAAGAACAATGAATATATTGTAACAATATTTTCATCAGATTTATTTTTCTTACCGTGAACTGTTATTACATCACGAGAAGCAATGGTAATGACTATCATTTGCGTCCGAACAACACTGATCTTGACGCTTCATAATTCGGAAAGTAGTTGACAGTACATATGATGTGTTTGACGAAATTACAGTGCACTTCCCGAACGTCCCATAATGTCATCAAATTTCATACAAAGTAAAGTTCATCTAATGAAAACCTCTCTCCTCATGATTATAAAAATTGTGAAAGAAAATGCAAGTTCAGCTTGTAATGAAACACCCTGTATTTTCGATTCAATAAGTCGGCTGAAACCCTGATCTCCTATACAAAAATTGTTTATCCAGGTGCCTATTATTACTCCTAATATTTTGCTCCGTTACTTTAGAAACATCCACTATAAATAGAAAATAATAAATTATTTCGAGATTCAAGTCTTTAAAAAGCACTTTATATTTCAATGTTCGTATTTAAAAAACAACAGACGAAAATTTTATTTTTTTAATTAGTACAAAAAATGAAACAGCCAATGAATGAAAAGAATTTTTTGTAGAGTAAGTAATAAAAGTGATTTTTAATTGAAGAACTATACTTAAATTAATCTTCTCCTAGTAAAAATTTTAAATTTTAAAATAAAACACTATAATGAAGTAGAGAAAATTATAAAACAATTTTCTTTTACATAATAAGAAATATTTTCTTCAATAAAATAAAAACTTCAGTTGCTTTTGTTAATAAATATTATAACAAAACATTTTAATTCAATTTTTTTTATGTTTTTTAAAATTAGTGTAACCGTAAAATTAGCGCTAAATAAAATAGAATGAAAACAACACCTTAAAAATTTTATTTGAAAAGTAACACCCTTTCCAAATGATGCGTTTCCACAGGTAATCTGTTTAAAATAGAATGACAAAATTTTAGGAATAAATAAAAGAAATATAAATAAAATCGTTTTTAAATTATAGTATATCTTTGCTTAATAAAGTAATATTTCTACCTAATATTCTAATTAACTTCTGCATATTAAAACTTGAATTTTTTAAATGAACGCTAAACTTTTCAACAATCGGCGTTTAATGTCAGAGTTGTATTCAAAGCAAGCCCTTCCTTGCAAAAAATAAAGAAATACATTTTTAAAGTAAAAAGATAGCTAAGCAAAGAAATCAATAAAATGTTTTCTTTTATTTAATAAGAAATATTAATTGCAACAAAAACAAAATCTTACTTTCTTTTGTTAAATAACATTTTTATTTATTTATTTTTAAATATAATGTAATTACCACTAAATAAAATAAAATGAAAGCAAATTCATCAAATTTTGTTTTAAAAGTGAAAGCCTTTCCGTGAGATGAGTTTCTGAAAATGCTTCATCTGAAATTTAATAATACATTTTTGGCAACAAATAAAATAAAGATAAAAACTGCTTTTAAAGCAAAGAATATCTTCATTAATTACATTGAAATTTTAATGTAATTTTTACATACCGACAGCCGTAGACAACAGTAAAAAGAATGTTCCCGGGACAACATCCATATAGAAAACAAAGAACACGTGGAGCAAGACTGCAGAGTATGAAATCTACCCCTTATCTGATGTTTCTCCGTTAAACTCGCGCTTCATTCTACAAAAGATCATTTACTGAGGCATACTTAACATTTGAAGCGCATGCGCATAACAGCAATATCCTCGTTACGTCCCAATTTCACAATGCATAAAATGACAGCGCACTCATTTGTTTAAAATTAGTATTTGTGTAATTTTTCTAATACTTTTGATCGTCACCAACCATGTCGTTTTGTAGCGTGTATTAAAAATTGAGTTAATGAACATGAAATAAAAGCTATATTCTTTCAATATTTAATACTTAAATAAAGAAAAATTTGATGAAAGAATGGCTTACAAAATTAAAATATAACTTAGAGAATGTTTAAAATACACTTAAATCTTTTTTTTTTCTTTAAAGTTTGCATTGAAAAAATTCAATTTTCATTTATCATCAACAAATAATGAATTTTATCCCTTCAAATTCTATTTATTGCTACTATTTCAAACCTCTTAAAATAAATAAAGAATAATGTTATAAAAAAATATTATTTGTATAATTTATATTATTATAATTGGCGTTTAAATTACAATGTTGTTGATCTTCGGCTAACATTTTAAATTTTAAACTGATATATAGGGTGATTATAATTAAAGTACCACTTTCAAAATGCTGTAAAAAAGGAATCACTGGTTAGAATAACTTCAAATTTGAACTGAATATACTGAAAGAAGAGGGAAACGGTATGGCTTAAGAAATAAAAAGTTCCAAAGTGTATCAATAGATGGCGATGTAAGCGGCATAACGAAAGTGGATTGATACAAGTGACATTTTTAATCGAAATACGATGGCTTTGGCATGAGTTGCACTGTAAACCAATCGTACTGTTCAATGTGAGTAGATAAGAAAGGGGCGTTCTGCGCCAGCTGCACGCGCTGCACCAACCTCAAGGTCGAATGAAGGTCAGTGCAGTCCGGAAGCACGTCGCGGCGGAATTACGTCACGGAGATAAGCGAAGTGGGGAGATAAGCGAGTGGAGAGATGAGGGAATGGGGATATAATCAAGTCTAAGAGGGGGATTCTTTTAATTAATGGAATTAGTTTAATTAATGAATCGTGGAATGCTCTTAAAAAACATTTTTTGAGGGAAGAATTTTTTTTACCCAAGAATTATCATGTTATAGTAAGATGAGGTATTTTTCAAATTTGTTAGAGAATAGATTTTTCAATTATGAAACGGATTTTCCAAAAATTAAACATTTTCCAAAATTGTTTTTTAGAGAATTTTTTGTATTTTTTATTTTGGTCCCACCGTAACCACCCGCTATGAAAACAATTCATAACGCCGCAATTTTCTTTTTCAAAATGTATTCGAAAAAAGTTATGCGAAAAACAGAGAGTTTGATTAAAATACAGGGTACCCTATAAACATGATTCACCATACTAAATTTAAGCGGCCCTCCCCCCTCACCTTTTTATTTTAGCTGAGTGCTCTTTGAAACACGTGAGACTAAAAAGATAAGGCCCATTAAAAAATACAACGTGCCACACAAAAATTGTATAGGGGAATAAATTGAGGAAATAGCCCCCCCCCCCCCCACCCCCCTTTTGCCCCAGTGGGCCCTTCGATGTAAGTTAGGCTAACAATACAGGGTGTATGGAAAATACAGTGTCCATAAAAATACAGGGTACCCTATAAACCTGATTCACCATACCAAATTTAAGTGTCCCCACTCCATTGTTTATTTTAGCAGAGTGTCATTTGACAAAAGTGAGGCTAAAAATGTAAAGCCCCTTCACAAAATACCAAGTACCACATAAAAATTGTATAGGGGAATAAATTGAGGAAATAGCCCCACCCCCCCCCCCTTTTTGCACCAGTGAGCCCTTCGATGTAAGTTAGGCTAACAATACAGGGTGTATGGAAAATACAGAGTGTCCATCAAAAATGCAGGGATACCCCATAACATGATTCACCTTACTAAGTTTAAGCGCCCCCTCCCTTTTTTTTATTTTAGCAGAGGGCCCTTCGATAAACGTTAGGCTAAAAATGTAAGAATCCTTCACAAAATACAGAGTGACATATATATATATATATATATATAGAGAGAGAGAGAGAGATAAAATCGCTTGTCTTATAATATCAGACATATGCACATACACGTGTATGTACATGTACATACACACATGTATGCACACACATACACGCATGTATGCACATACATACGCATATAGTGAGAGAGATAATAGAAACGCTTTGCCCTACAATATTAGACATACGCTCACAGACATGTATGTACATATGGATACATATACACATGTATACACATGTATATACATATAGTGAGAGAGATAAATAAAACCGCTTTGCCCTATAATATTAGACATGAGCTCATACACATGTATGTACATATGAATACGTATACACATGTATATACATGATTACATGTATGTACAAACATGAATATACATGTATGTACATACACACACACATGTATGTATGTACATACATACACATACATGTATGTATGTACATACATACACATACATGTATGTATATACATACCTACACACGCACAAACATATATAAATAAAAATATTTTTGTGAATTTTTAATTTTTTTTCTTAAGATGTTATTATTATTTTTTTTTTACTTTTAAATTTTTTAAATTTTTTTTTCAATTAGTTTTTTTTTTACTTTTTAAAAAAATATTTTATTTTAACTTAATTTTTTTTTAATTATTAAATTGAATTTTTTTTTAACTTGTACTTTTCTTGTAACCTTTTAACATAAGTTTGTAGTTTTTCAGAACTTTTTTATTATCTTGTAAAATTTTTGCAAAACTTGTCCATATGTATATGCAATTAATTGTAGAGTAAATATATGTCATTTCTAAAAACATTAAGTTAAATACTATCACGTGATCTAACCATTGTTTAAAATAAATTGAAAGTTAGTAAATGTTATCTAATAGTGTATGATATAAAATCTGAATGGTCGAGTTATATCCATCAGGGATTTTAGTTAAAATGTATAACTACTAAACTGAGAAAATTATATTTATATTGATAAAAATTCTTTCCTAATATTAATATAGCATACGTATAGCGTATTCATGTATTAGTAAATAACTGTAAATCACAAAAGATAGAAATCACATTCATGTGACTAAATAACGGGGGCTCACTCAGCCCAGTTATTATATATGCGTGACGCCCATAAAATGAGAATCATATGTTTGTTGGGTTCGAAACTTGCATGGTTTAAACGATTGGGATTTTGAATACTCAGAGAAGTCAAAGAAATCACGATATTGTTCCATATCCTTATAAATATTATGTGTTTCAATATGGTAAGTTAAGGAGACTGATTAGCAAATTATAAGGTTTCCCGATCTCTATAAGTTTTCTTTATGAAGTTATAGTGAAAATCATACATAACTAATTTAGATAATTCTAAAATAGCGAACCTGACGTATATTGGTCGATTTATAAGTATGCTAGTTTTCAATCTCTGCACTGCAGTCAAGTCTTCATTGCAAAAGAAGCCTTATAATTATATATAAGTGGAAAAAGAAACGGAAGCTATAATTTTTAAAATACATTTCCAGTGTGAATTATTAAATTTTCATAAATCTAATTCACTTATTTCAATAGTTTTTCAAATTTTTAACAATGGTCTGATAGCATTGGAAAGTGTTTCATAAAGTATACCACGACGCATGATTTTTCCTTCTTATTTATTTATTTATGTATTGTCACTTACTGTAGACCCTATTTTATATTTATGTTAAAAATTTTCATTCATTCGTACCCTTTTTGTGGGCACTGTGTATTTTTTATCTATGTGCTATTGTTAGCTTAAATTTTATCGAATGTATGTCTATGAAAACAGGGGAGGGTGTTATTAAATTGAGAGCAGTATAATTAATATATATTATAGGGGACTCTGTATTTTTAGTGTAATTTCTATTTTAGCAAGACTTGTACTAGATTAGATTCATTAACATATTTAATTAAAACCTAACTCTTTCCCCAATTTTTTTTAAGTCTTATCATTAAGGTATCTCTTAATTAATATTTTAAATTTATTTCTTAGTTATTATTTTTCATTGAATACTTAATGAAGCATTTTAAAACTTAACAGATTTTAGTATATTATCGCGATATATACATATATGGTGAGTAGCACCTATACAGGGCTATACGAAAGAATTCGCATACATTAACGGTTTTAAGTATCAACCTCGCTTCATTGTAGGAATATACTAACTTCTATGTGAACAATACGTTTCATGTATTATTTGAAACTTTGATTAAAAAAGAAATAGAATAGTTCATTTGTAGTATAAAAATAATTAAAATAATTATATCGATTAATTAAGACATCTAACATAGTCTTACATCTATCGACCCCATATCGATACGAATCCCCTTATCAGTGACGTCACGTACCACGTGATAGATTAAAGATAAGATTAGCTGATAAGGAGTTATACTGAATTCATGCAAGACCAAGATATACCAGAAGAAGCATGTGTGTTTGTCCTACTCCCATTATATGAGGAAGACTTGATGCGAGCATGTGATTACAGATCTGTTCATTTTAGGTAAGCATAATTTGTGTTTATATACTTTAAAGGTTATATGACTGTTTATTTGTCTTATGCATTAAATATATATATATATATGTGTGTGTGTGTGTGATTTATAAATATCCATATGTGTTGAAACATGTACTTTTTAATTTAGCTAAAATAACCAAAATCTTAAAAAGTAGTTTAGTTTACATAGCATTATCGTAATTTATGGAAGATAGTTAATATGTCTTGAAAAAATGTATAAGATCAGTTACATTTTAGTGTATCTGACACATTCAAAATGCTAATAAACAAGTAATGTAATACACGGCGAAAATAATTTATGCAGGCTAGTTAATAAGTAAATAATAAATGTAAAAATAGAAACTCTAAGCTTTTTCACTCACATACTATTTATCTATGGTTTTAAAATAAATGTCTTATTTTCTATCATATGTAAAAAAAATGTGTCGTTTAAAAAAAGATATATAGATGTTAAGATAAATTATATACAAATATATGTGTTCAGAAAATTAAATTTTTCTCGATCCGAACTCCTTTTAAAACTTAACTAGTAATTTCAGTGTAAACAAGATATGTAGGACATATTCTCAGACTATAGGAAAATAAAGAATATTTACTTTATCTCGGTCTTAATGCATTTTAAAACTTAACTAATTTTAGTGTATATAATGAGATGAGTAGTACGTACACAGGGCTACATGCAAGAAATCGCATATATTAACAGTTATAAGTATAAAAAAATGTTTAGTGTAATGCGTTTTATTTAGATATCTCGGTTTACTATATGCATGAAATGACTTAAGAATAGTGTGATAGCGTTGGAAAGTATTTCATAAACTACATCACAATGTATCTCTTTTTATTATTTATGTACATGTTTCTTTTTCTAATTTTAGTATATATATATATATATCATCATCATCATCATCAACCGTTTTCAATCCACTGCTGGATGTAGGTCTCCCCCAGATTTTTCCATTGTTGCCTGTCTAGTGCTTTAGTCATCCAATTAACACCGGCCACTTTTCTGATTTCGTCACTCCATCTTACTTGAGGTCGTCTTCTTGGTCGTTTTACATCTCTGGGATACCACTGTAGGGTGTTTGTGCTCCATCTATTGTCTTGTCTTCTTGCAATGTGCCCAGCCCATTTCCATTTTAGCCATTTAATTCTCTCGATAATGTCAAAAACTTTCGTCTGACTTCTTATCCACGTTATTCTCTTTCGGTCTCTTCTGGTTATGCCTAGCATACATCTTTCCATACTTCGCTGTGTTGTTTGTAATCTTTGTACCATCCGTTTTGTTAGTGTCCAAGTTTCTGCTCCATAAGTTAGTGCAGGCAAAACACATTGGTTAAACACCTTTCTTTTCAAACAAAGAGGCATGTTACTTTTCAGAATAATATTGTTCTTCCCAAAAGCACTCCATCCATTTCTTATTCTTCTATTGATTTCATTCATGATACTGTTGTCTGAAGATATTTCTTGTCCAAGGTACACATAACTTTCAACATCTTTAATCTCAGTGTTGTTGTAGACGATTTTCTTTTTTGATGCAAATGAATTGAACATCACCTTAGTCTTTTCCAAATTTATTTTTAATCCCACATTAATGCTAGCTTCTGCCAAATCTTTTAGCATATTTTGCAATTCTTCAGGGCTATTACTGAAAATTAAAATGTCATCAGCAAACCGGAGATGGCTTAAATATTCCCCATTTATTCTAATCCCTTTGTTTTCCCAATCCAGCTTCTTGAAAATACTCTCTAAGACAGCAGTAAAAAGCTTAGGCGAAATGGTGTCTCCTTGTCTTACTCCTCTTTCAAGCTTGATCTTCGCTTTTCCTTTGTCCAAACGGATGGTGGCTGTTGCTTTCTTGTAGATCTTCTTTATGATATTGATATAAGGTTTGTCTATACCAATGTTCTCCAGAGAAGTAATTACTGCAGATGTGTAGACCGAATCAAATGCTTTTTCATAATCAATAAAGGCAAGACAGAGAGGTAAATTATATTCTTTATGTTTTCCTATAACTTCCCTTACTGTTTGAATATGATCCATTGTGCTAAATCCACTTCGAAATCCTGCTTGTTCTCTAGGTTGAGCTGAGTCCAGAGCTGATTCAAGTCTTGTCGTTAAAACTTTGGTGAAAATTTTATAAATCACTGACAGTAAGCTGATTGGACGGTAGTTTTTAATGTTTTCCTTTTCTCCTTTCTTATAAAGTAACACCATCACAGCATTATTCCAATCTTCTGGTACATCTGATTTCTCGAGACATTTGGAAAACAGTAAGGCTAGCATTTTTGCAAATTCTTCTCCTGCTTCTTTGATAAGATCAATTGTAATTCCATCTTCGCCAGGGCATTTACCTTTTTTCATGCCTCTAATGGCTTGTACAACTTCATCTGTCATCACTGGGATTATCTCTTCAGTTTCTGTTATGTTTACTAGTGGATTGCGTAGGTTGATTTCCCTTTGATCTTCACATTTATATAGATCGTTATAGAATTTTTCGACAATGTGTACTATTTCATTATTGATTTTGGTGATTGTTCCATCTGCTGTCTTCAGTGCAAAAATACCTTTTCTTCCAACACACAGTTTGCGCTTAGCTGATTTTAAACTTTTGTTATCTTCTAGAACTTTTTTGACAAGATCACAGTTAAATTTTCTGATATCTTCTGTAACACATTTTCTTACCGTTTTACATAATTCTGCATATTCAACTCTTGATTTAGGATAGTTTTTCTTCATTTTAAATTCTCTGCGTTTCTTCATCAGTCTTCTTGTTTCTTCTGTTATTTTCTTTGTTTGCTTTACTTGTGCTTCACCAGCTATCGTCCTTGCAATTTCTTGTAGAGTATTTGTTATTTTCTTGTTCACTACTGTAACATCTTGTTCTTCTTCTAAGATTGATTGAAGTACTTGAAAACGATTTTTAAGTTCTAAATTAAATTCTTCTTTATGTTTCTGGAGATTTATAATATCGACTGATTTCTTTGAGCATTGCAAAAGCTTCATTCTTTCCACTTTAGTATTTAAAAGCAGTTTGCATCTAACTAACCTGTGATCGCTTCCTGTATTGAAGTTATTGAGAACGCTGCAATCCTGAATAAGATGCTTTTTGTTTGTCAAGATGTAGTCGATTTCACTTGTTGAGCCATTTGCACTACGCCATGTCCATTTTCTTTGTGGCTTTTTCTTGAAAAATGAATTCATGATATACATCTGTTCACATTCTGCAAATTCAATCAATCTGTTTCCTCTTTCATTACGCACCCCATATCCATGAATTCCTACTGAGAACTCACCTTTCTTTTTTTCCCCAATTCTAGCATTCCAGTCTCCCATTATTAATTTTATGTAGCATTTTCCTTTTTGATGCATTGAAGCTACTTCTTCATAGAAATCCTCAATTTCTTCATCAGTATAGCTAATTGTTGGTGCATAAACTTGGGTAATTTGCAGTTTGTATCTTTTTGACACTTGTATAACTAACCTTGCAACTCTATCTGATGCACTATCATATTCTACGATGTGATTCTTCCACCTTTTATGAATCAGAAATCCTACACCACTTGTTTTTCCATCTTCTGTACCTCTGTAGTACAATACATGTCCACTGGCAAGATCAATCTTCTCTTCACCTTTTCTTCTTATTTCGCATAATCCTAGGATGTCCCAGTTGATTCTTTCTAATTCTTCTTCAAGTTCCTGTAAACGACTTTCAGAAGATAAGGATCGTCCATTATACGTAGCCAAGGTCATCAACTTATGGCAGCCAAACCGAGCCCGGTGATTCTTAGCACCCTCTGTCTTCATGTCTTTCTGATCGCTGCCGTAATCAGGAACATGCAGACTGCCGGGAATTGAGGGCCGTGATTTGTTTTGTGAATTCATGGTAAAATAAGGGGGGAGGTGGCCAAATTCCTCCACGCTGGCCAAGCGGGTTGGAGGAAGCCCATCCGCGTTCGTTCCCCATGCACTAGGCAAGGGTACTAACAGGCTGCACCGATGGAAGGTGCGGATTGGACATCAAGTCCCTGCTCCCAGTCGATTCCTTTAAGTCCTCCTCTGAGGCATTTAAAGGGTCTTCTCCTAGTTAACAAGCAGAGGCTATTAAACAGCCCATATATATATATATATATATATATATATATATATATATATATATATATATATATATATATTATTATTATTATTTTATATATATATATTTCCCTTCTTATATGTTATTAGTAACACTTGGAAAAAAAATTGATTCGATACATTAACAGTTAAACGAATTAGTTTTTGTTTTTTTCTTTCGATATTCGTAAAATTCTTAGTTATACATTTTTTAATAACAGTCAGTTTTGCTTTATATGTTGAAATAACATGTGAATGAATTTTTTTTACTCCTATATGCGAAAACGGAGTAATTTATATCCGAGAATAAACCTTTAAAAATTTTAAAGTAATGTCTATTAAGACATATGTACTAATGAAATAAATAATTTTAGTTATTTTTTTCATTTTATTTAGTGATATCATTCTCCAAATACTAATTTGAATACCATATCGTTTGAGAAAGTTCTTTAACTATAGAAAATTCTCTTATCACTAATCTTCAATATCTTATCAAGCATCCCCTCATGTTTAGTGACGCATACTTACTGTGCGAACGATTTTTTCTTCTCCAAGTCGATAACAAATCCTTTGCCAAGCGCTTTAAAAACCCAAAAAATTCTAATATGATTCTCTCCCCTAGGGAAAATCACTAAATTTTACTGAAAAGGTATTTTCTTTAAAATTATACATTTTAAAACATAAAATAATAATTAATGAAGAGTATGTTTTTATAGAACAGAATTTTGTGAAGGGCCTTATTTTAATAAATGTATTTTTGTGAAGGAGCCCTAAATAGATCCCAAACTTTTGGCTCTATCGAGTTTTGAAATTTTACTTTCACACGGTTTCCAAGGGTGGTTTTAAATTTTATTATGGTTTTAATATTTATTTTATTTATCCTATTTTTTTTTAATTATTATTTTGTTATTTACTATAGATCCAATTTTGCATTAACATTTGATTTCTTCGTATCATTTTTGTAGGCACTCTGTATTTTTTTTTTGAAGTGACCCTATATTTTTAGTCTAACTTATATCGAAGGCCCTCTGTGGAAAAAAAAGGGTGGGGACTATTTCCTCAATGTATTTATTCCCCTATAGAACTTTTGTTGAAGAGGCCTTACATTTTCAGTCTCACTTGTGTCAAAGAACACTCTTCTAAAATAAACAAGAACGAAAAATCATGCTTCAAGCATAGATTATGTAACACTTTCCAACACTTCCAAAATAATTTTACAAATCATACCGTTTAATAAGCTAAAAGATAACATCTAAGTAATCCGAATACTTTTATTCAGCCCTGTATAGGATCTATAGATTTGTATATATACTACATAGGATAATAAATTTTAGTTCAGTTAGGAAACGCGTAGCACAGTTTAAAATTCTCCGTCTGGAGTTAAATAATACGGAAATGTGTTCGCGAACTTTTGTGATTCCCTGTATAGGATCTACAGAATTTATACACACCACGTAATAGACAAAAGCGAGTTAAAATTAAAATCGCTTTCAGTAACTTAAAACGCACTTCGAGGAATTATTGCTAACAGACAGTAGATAATTCTTTTGTGTGTCCCTGTAAATGAACGATAACTGCTATACACACTATATTCTGTAGTAAGCCTCTTGTAATGCACCTCATATAAATTCCAATGCGTTTTAAATAGGGAAACATTATTTAAATAAACCGCAGACGATTTTTCTCCATAGACGTAATGTAACGGAATTCTTTTGACTGTCCCTGTACAGTAAGTATAAGTGCTATGCACACCCTATTCCATGTTAAGCTTCTTCTAATACACCTTAGTGATATATATAAATTTCAATGCGTTTAAAATAGTGAAACATTATTTAAATAAACCGCAAATGATTTTCCCCCATAGACCGCAATGTAACGGAATTCTTTTGAGTGCCCCTGTAAAAAAACTATAAGTGCTACATACTTCCGTTGAAATAGGGAACATGCTATAGATAACGACTATAACATATAAAAATTGCAGAGCAATCCGAGCATATTTACGGGAGTTAGAGCACGGACAGACGGCAGACGGCCAGACAAACCGAAGTCATAAATACTTTTCAACTAGGTTGGAAAGTGTTAAAAACGTAATTTCAGAAATTTTCAATATATACAATATTCGGAAAAATATCAGAATACTTTTATGTAGCCCTGTATATGATCTATAGGTTTGTATATATACATAGGATGCTAAATTTTAGTTTAGTTAAGAAACGCGTAGCACAGTTTAAATTCTCCTTCTGGAGTTTCTGTCAATAAACGGAAATGTGTTCGCGAACTTTTGTGCTGCCCTGTATAGGATCTACAGAATTTATACACACCACGTAATAGACAAAAAGCTAGTTAAGATTAAAATCGCGTTCAGTAACTTAAAACGCACTTCCAGGAATTATTGTTAACAGACAGTAGAGAATTATTTTGTGTGTCCCTGTAAATGAACGATGACTGCTATACACACACTATTCTGTAGTAAGCCTCTTGTAATGCACCTTAGTAATATATATAAACTTCAATGCGTTTAAAATAGTGGAACATTATTTAAATAAGCCGCAGACGATTTTTCTCCATAGACGTAATGTAACGGAATTATTTTGACTGTCCCTGTAAAGTAAGTCTAAGTGCTATACACCTACTATTCCATATTAAGCTTCTTCTAATGCATCTTAGTGATCTATATAAATTTCAATGCGTTTTCGATAGTGAAACATTTTTAAAATAAACCGCAAATGATTTTTCCCCATAGACCGCAATGTAACGGAATTCTTTTGAGTGTCCCTTGTAAGAAAACTATAAGTGCTACACACTTCAGTTGAAATAGGGAACGTGCCATAGATAACGACAATAACATATAAAAATTGCAGAGCAATCCGAGCATATTTACGGGAGTTAGAGCACGGACAGACGGCCAGACGGCCAGACGGCCATACGGCCATCCGGCCAGACAAACCGAAGTCATAAGCACTTTTCAACTAGGTTGGAAAGTGCTAAAAAGAGGGGGGAGAGGGCGCTTAAATTTAATATGGTGAATCATGCTTATAGGTACCCTGTATTTTTTATGGGTACTCTCTATGTTTCATACATCCTTTATTTTTAGCCTAACGTTTATCAAACGCACTCTGCTGAAATAAAACAGGGAGGAGGGGGGGCACTGAAATTTAGTATGGTGAATCATGTTTATAGGGTATCCCTGTATTTTCACCAAAGGGTGTGAGGGCTATTTCCTCAATGTATTTATTCCCCTATAGAATTTGTAAGTGGCACTCTGTATTTTGTGAAGGGTCCCTACATTTTTAGCCTAACGTTTATCGGAGGATCCTCTGCTAAAATA
Source organism: Maratus michaelseni (assembly GCA_963931845.1). Lineage (NCBI taxonomy): Eukaryota > Metazoa > Arthropoda > Arachnida > Araneae > Salticidae > Maratus > Maratus michaelseni. The sequence goes on along the minus strand of OZ007599.1, from coordinate 14,019,615 downwards.
ACAAGAACGAAAAATCATGCGTCAAGCATAGATTATGTAACACTTTCCAACGCTTCCAAAATAATTTTACGAATCATACTCTTTTATAAGCTAAAAGATAACATCTAAGTAATCCGAATACTTTATTCAGCCCTGTATAGGATCTATAGATTTGTATATATACTACATAGGATGCTAAATTTTAGTTCAGTTAGGAAACACGTAGCACAGTTTAAAATTCTCCGTCTGGAGTTAAATAATACGGAAATGTGTTCCCGAACTTTTGTACTTCCCTGTATAGGATCTACAGAATTTATACACACCACGTAATATACAAAAAGCGATTTAAAATTAAAATCGCATTCAGTAACTTAAAACGCACTTCCAGGAATTATTGTTAACATACAGTAGAGAATTCTTTTGTGTGTCCCTGTAAATGAACGATGACTGCTATACACACAATATTCTGTAGTAAGTCTCTTGTAATGAACCTTATATAAATTTCAATGCGTTTAAAATAGTGAAACATTATTTAAATAAACCGCAGACGATTTTTCTCCATAGACGTAATGTAACGGAATTCTTTTGACTGTCCCTGTAAAGTAAGTATAAGTGCTATGCACACCCTATTCCATATTAAGCTTCTTCTAATGCACCTTAGTGATATATATAAATTTCAATGCGTTTAAAGTATTGAAACATTATTTAAATAAACCGCAAATGATTTTTCCCCATAGACCGCAATGTAACGGAATTCTTTTGAGTGTCCCTGTAAAAAAACTATAAGTGCTACACACTTCCGTTGAAATAGGGAACATGCTATAGATAACGATTATAACATATAAAATTTGCAGGGCAATCCGAGCATATTTACGGGAGTTAGAGCACGGACAGACGGCAGACGGCAGACGGCAGACGGCCAGACGGCCAGACGGCAGACGGCCAGACGGCCAGACAAACCGAAGTCATAAACACTTTTCAACTAGGTTGGAAAGTGTTAAAAAAGGGAGGAGAGACGCTTAAATTTAGTAAGGTGAATCATGTTATGGGGTATCCCTGTATTTTTGATGGTCACTCTCTATTTTCCATACACCCTGTATTGTTAGCCTAACTTACATCGAAGGGCCCACTTGGGGCAAAAGTGGGTGGGGGGATATTTCCTCAATTTATTCCCCTATACAATTTTTGTGTGGCACTTTGTATTTTTTGAAGGGACTTTATATATTTAGTCTGACGTTTATCAAAGATCTCTGCTAAAATAAACAAGAACGAAAAATCATGCGTCAAGCATAGATTATATAACACTTTCCAACGCTTCCAAAATAATTTTACAAATCATACCGTTTAATAAGCTAAAAGATAACATCTAAGTATTCCGAATACTTTTCATCAGCCCTGTATATGATCTGTAGATTTGTAAATATACTATATAGGATGCTAAATTTTAGTTCAGTTAGGAAACGCGTAGCACAGTTTAAAATTCTCCGTCTGGAGTTAAATAATACGGAAATGTGTTCGCGAACTTGTGTGCTTCCCTGTATAGGATCTACAGAATTTATACACACCACGTAATAAACAAAAAGCGAGTTAAAATTAAAATCGCGTTCAGTAACTTAAAACGCACTTCCAGGAATTATTGTTAAGAGACAGTAGAGAATTCTTTTGTGTCTCCCTGTAAATGAACGATGACTGCTATACACACAATATTCTGTAGTAAGCCTCTTGTAATGCAAATTATATAAATTTCAATGCGTTTAAAATAGGGAAACATTTTTTAAATAAACCGCAGACGATTTTTCTCCATAGACGTAATGTAACGGAATTCTTTTGACTGTCCCTGTAAAGTAACTATAAGTGCTATGCACACACTATTCCATATTAAGCTTCTTCTAATGCACCTTAGTGATATATATAAATTTCAATGCGTTTAAAATAGTGAAACATTATTTAAATAAACCTCAAGTGATTTTTCCCCATAGACCGCAATGTAATGGAATTCTTTTGAGTGTCCCTGTAAAAAAAGTATAAGTGCTACACACTTCCGTTGAAATAGGGAACATGCTATAGATAACGACTATAACATATAAAAATTGCAGAGCAATCCGAGCATATTTGCGGGAGTTAGAGTACGGACAGACGGCAGACGGACAGATGGCAGACGGCAGACGGACAGATGGCAGACGGCAGACGGCCATACGGCCAGACAAACCGAAGACATAAACACTTTTCAACTAGGTTGGAAAGTGTTAAAAAGGGAGAGGAGACACTTAAATTTGGTATGGTGAATCAAGTTTATAGGGTATCCTGTATTTTTGATGGCCACTCTCTATTTTCTATACACCCTGTATTGTTAGCATAAGTTACATCGAAGGGACCCTGTGTGACAAAAAAGGGGGGGTATTTCCTCAATTTATTCCCCTATACAATTTTTGTATGGCACTTTGTATTTTTTGAAGGGTCCTTATATTTTTAGCCTCACTTGGGTCAAAGGGCACTCTGCTAAAATAAACAAGAACGAAAAATCATGCGTCAAGCATAGATTATATAGCACTTTCCAACGCTTCCAAAATAATTTTACAAATCATACCGTTTAATAAGCTAAAAGCTAACATCTAAGTAAACAATTTAGAAAACGCATAACATATTTAAAAACATAATTTCAGGAATTTCCAACATATACAATATTCGGAAAAATATCCGAATACTTTTATTCAGCCCTGTATAGGATCTATAGATTTGTATATATACTACATAGGATGATAATTTTAGTTCAGTTAGGAAACGCGTAGCACAGTTTAAAATTCTCCGTCTGGAGTTTGTCAATAAACAGAAATGTGTTCGCGAACTTTTGTGCTGCCCTGTATAGGATCTACAGAATTTATACACACCACGTAATAGACAAAAAGCAAGTTAAAATTAAAATCGCGTTCAATAACTTAAAACGCACTTCCAGGAATTATTGTAACAGACAGTAGATAATTCTTTTGCGTGTCCCTGTAAATGAACGATGACTGCTATACACACAATATTCCGTAGTAAGTATCTTGTATTGCACCTTAGTGATCTATATAAATTTCAATGCGTTTAAAATAGTGAAACATTATTTAAATAAACCACAGACGATTTTTCTCCATAGACGTAATGTAACGGAATTCTTTTGACTGTCCCTGTAAAGTAGCTATAAGTGCTATGCACACCCTGTTCCATATTAAGCATCTTCTAATGCACCTTAGTGATATATATAAATTTCAATGCGTTTAAGTAGTGAAACATTATTTAAATAAACCGCAAATGATTTTTCCCCATAGACCGCAATGTAACGGAATTCTTTTGAGTGTCCCTGTAAAAAAACTATAAGTGCTACACACTTCCGTTGAAATAGGGAACATGCTATAGATAACGACAATAACATATAAAAATTGCAGAGCAATCCGAGCATATTTACGGGAGTTAGAACACGGACAGATGGCAGACGGCCAGACGGTAGACGGCCAGACGGCCAGACGGCAGACGGCCAGACGGCCAGACGGCAGACGGCCAGACGGCAGACGGCCAGACAAACCGAAGTCATAAGCACTTTTCAACTAGGTTGGAAAGTGCTAAAAAGGGATGGGGAACACTTAAATTTGGTATGGTGAATCAAGTTTATAGGGTACCTTGTATTTTTGATGGCCACTCTCTATATTCCATACACATATTATTATCCTAACTTACATTGAAGGGCCCCCTGGGGCAAAAGGGGGGTGTGGGGATATTTCCTCAATTTATTCCTCTATACAATTTTTGTGTGGCTCTTTGTATTTTGTGAAGGGACCTTATATTTTTAGCCTCACTTGTGTCAAAGGGCACTCTGCTAAAATTAAAAAGTGGGGGAGGAGGGGGGGGGGAGGACACTTAAAATTTGGTGTGGTGAATCATGTTTATAGGGTACCCTGTAGTTTAATCAAACTCTCTGTTTTTCGCATAACTTTTCTCGAATACAATAAAAAAATAATAAAAATGTGGCGTTATGAATTGTTTTCATAGCGGGTGGTTATGGTGGGTCCACAATTAAAAAAAAAAATTCTTTAAAAAATAATTTTGGAAAATATTTAATTTTTGGAAAATCCTTTTCATTATTGAAAAATCTATTCTCTAACAAATTAGAAAAATACCTCATCCTACTATAGCATGATAATTCTACGAAAAAAAATCCCTCCTTAAACATTTTTACTAAGGAGCATTCCACGATTCATTAATTAAACGAATTCCATTAATTAAAATAATCCCCTCTTAGAGTTGGTTATCTGCCCCATTCCCTTATCTCTCCACTTGCTTATCTCCCCACTCCGCTTATCACAGTAACGTACTCCCGCTGCGCCGTACCGTGACCCCTACAGTATACAGAGGTCACACAGAGGTTGACGGTACCAACGGTACTGATGTAAAAAACTAATACTTACTGCTTTCAATCTCTACACATTATCGCATAATAGACCTGCCATGCAGGTCGATTTGATAGTTCCACAGACACTTGGCACAGATTGACTGCCCACCCGCATGTACCTTGCGCTCGTCAAAACATGCCTGTACGGCTTTCCTGCTGAACGTGAAAACCCAGTTTTCACCAACGACCTAGTTTGTCTTCCCTCTAACTCGTGTCGTTCGTTTATTCGAGTCCTCCTTCTCCACCAGGAAGACGTGCCAGCTCTCGCCCCGTCCTGGATTTGAGCCATTGCTTTTTAATTGGTCCTTCATATTTACATTGTTCTGCAATAATTAATTAATAGAGTAGCTACATCGAAAATATTTGCTACATTTTACACACTGATCCATTGGGACGGTTAGGCCGCCGCACGGGAGCGGCGTTTATTCACATGTTAGACTTATTAATCTTGGTTACATAGGATAGAAAAACATTTAATTATTTATTTACATAGATACAATTTGCCATTTAATAATCTTCACCTTTGTCTTCACTCTTTGCTCTTCACTCTTCTCTTACTTCTTCTATCCCTTGAACTCATGTCCTTTCTCTTCACTTTTTTTCTCTCTTCGAACTTCACCCCTCACCATACCTGTTCTTACTTACCTGGGCCAAATTTAAGGTTTCGCCTCAGGTGCACTGGGTGGGACTGCCCATTAATGGAACCTATCTCAAATGCGGCTCCATTTCCTGGAGAAAACACGTGAGTGCTTTCCTCCCTTCCGGAACCACGAAATAGTTCCGGACTGCTGAAGCAGTGAGCTTCGGGCAGAACCTGTCCCTGAGAGGTTGTGTTCCTATGCATGCCACAAGTAGATGTTCACTCGTGGCGGGATCTGGGTCTGTGCAAAATAGGCATCCTCGCGTGAGAGTTCTTACCTTGAATCGGTGGAAGTATTCCGGGAATGGTCCATGCCCTGTAACCGCCCAGTTAATGAGAGGCGCAGTCCAGGTGCGTTCTTCCGACACTTTCGGAATTATGTTGAACACATTTCTCCCTGTTTCCGCCTCCTCCCATCGACTTTGCCAGAGGGCTTTCACCTTCTGGCGGATCCTGGTCTTCACGGACCGGGGCGACAGACATAGAGGGACGTCAATGACGTCTAAACCTGCACCTGCTTTCGCAAGGCGGTCTGCCGTTTCATTGCCATGAATCCCTACATGGGCCTTTACCCAGAACCATCTCACCTCGAGGCCTTCTCTCGCCGCGTGAACACGTGCACATAGTGGATCTAGCGAGTACGGGTTTGCTAGTGCCGTCAGCGACGATCTCGAATCGCTGAACAATGATAGTTCGCCTCGGGCTCTGCACAACTCCAGCGCCTTGATAATAGTGACTAGCTCGGCCTGGTACACTGTCGCATGGGGCGGGAGGTGATAGGCTTGCTCTTCAATCAATTCCCCACCGTCATAGATTGCTACGCCTGATCTCTACACCTCCTCCAATTTTTGACCCGTCAGTAAATACTGACATCCCCTGCTGGCTGTGGGGTTCCCCGTTGTTCTGGGGTGCTTCTTCCCAGTCAATGGCAGGTGCCGTCGCAGGGTGTACTGACCATCTTCCCATCCGTTTTTGAACTTCGTCTGTTCTTATTGTTGTTCCACCAACTTCGGCATTTTCCCCTAAGCGGAGGACGCGACTCTGGTTGAACTCCCTTTCCACCATTAGATCCAATGGCAGGGTTCCGGCGAGTACCTGAAGCGCTAACGTACTAGTTGTACGGTAACACCTGGTTATCGCGATGAGGGCTAATCGTTGAGCTGTGATTAAGCTTTCTCTCATGCGGCCGGTCCCCGACCACCAGAAACTGCAACCATATGTCGCGAGCCTCTCTATGCCGTTTTCATAAAGACGCTTCAGTACGGTCCCTTTGAGACCCCAGGTCCTCTGACTGAGTGAGCGGGTCGCTCTCACGTAGTTTGCCAGACTTTGTTTGATGTATGCGCAGTGTGCCATTCCGTTCAGCTTGTCATCCACCATCACTCCAAGGTATCTAGTGTTTTGTGCGACTTTAATGGGTCTTCCAAGGAAGGAGAGTCTAGGAGCCGTTTTAGGGTTCCTCTTGTAACTCCCCAACCGGCGCACTTTTCGGAAGTAGACCAGTACGGTCTTTTCCGCGGAGAACTCGAGTTTATGCATCGCCGCCCAGCGAGCTATCTTCGCTAAGGCAGGATTTGCCCGCTTCGCACAAACGTGGGCGTTTGGCGCTTCGACTAAGACAGCAAAGTCGTCGGCATAAGCTATGATTTTCACGTACTCTCCCAGATCCAACTCCAACAAGGAGTTCGCCACCAAGTTCCAGAGAAAGGGACCTGAATTCGAGCCCTTAAGGCAGCCTTTGTCATACATGCGTTCCAGGGACACATTTTGCGTTCGATACTGGACTTTCCTCTCCCTTAGGAAACTCCGAACTAGCCTGTAAAGATTTGCAGGGCAACCCATCCTTTGCAGTTGAGCATAGATCGCCGGCCACCATAAATTGTTAAAGGCACCTTTAACGTCAAGCATGATGAGACATGAGTCTTTGTCCCGTGCGTGGCAGTCTTCGACTGTCTTTCGCACTTCATGCAGGGCATTCTCTGTGCCCTTTCCTGGAGTAAAACCGAATTGGTTTTGGTGGAGGAACCCTCGTGACTGGGCGTGGAAAACCAGCCTGTTTGTCACAAGTTTATCCAACACCTTACTCCAGGCTGCCAAAAGACAGATAGGACGGTAGGCGCTTGGGTCCGAGCGATCCTTATCAACTTTATTGAACAGAACTAGGTCTGCTATTTTCCAGCTTGAGGGGAACTCTCCTTCCCTCAAGCACTTGTTCAAGAGTGTTATGAACAGCGGTTTGTTTGCCCTGTAGACTAGCTCGATTACCTCCATGGGTAATCCGTCGTGTCCTGGCGCTTTCCCTCGGTTCGCGGTCCTGAAAACGGCTTCAACCTCCTTTTGGGTGAATTCCGGATCGTCATCAGCCAACGGGTGTGTCTCTGCCCGAATTTCTTCGTGCGACGGCTCGTCATCTCCGTCTACCGGGAAGTGGTATTCCATCAGTTTCCCGATGGTAGCTTCGAAGCTCGTGGTTTCCTCCTCGTCCCCTGTCCCGACCATTTTCAGTTTCAGACTATTTGAGGATTTACCTCTCATCCAGTCAAAGTGCGGGCCAAAGGGTTTCCCCGGCTCAATCTCTTCGAGAATGCGCCTGTAGTACGCCCACTTGGCCCTTCGGACCGCTCGTCTGAACTGCGCTCTTACCTTGCGGAAGAGTCCCTCATACTCTTTCCGCTGGTCGGGATCCTCACATTTCCGGTACCGCCTCCTTGCGGCACCCACCTTTTTCCTTTCTCCGAGGAGACTTGGAATCCACCACGGCTCTGCCTTTTTACGCACTTTCCGGGTACGCACGTACTTCTCGCAGAGACCTTGAACGATCTCTGTGAGATTAGAAACACACTCGTCGACCGACTTCCCTTCTAACCAGTCGACCGACATGTCACCTATCCTATCGGACATTGCCTCCCGGAGGTCGGGCACAATCAGGTCCTTGAACCGAACCCGGTATTTGGGCCTTTGGGGTGGGATCTCTGTTGAGATCTCCGTAGCGATACGCATGTGCTCCGTGGCTGTCGCTCTGGACTCTACTTTCCAACCAACAAGAACTGTCGGTCTCGTAAGCCTACCTAGTGAAAGATCAATCCAGCTGTCGCCCCTGGTTGACTGGAATGTTGGTTCACTGGCTGAATCGTTGAAGATAGAGAGGTCGTTCTGGGCACACAGCTCCAAAACTAGGTCTCCTCTACTATCACATTTCTCAAGCGGATTTCCCCATACCGAGCTCTTAGCGTTAAAATCGCCCATTATTAGTACGTCTTGTTCTGCATTTCTTTGTAAAATCTGCTGTAGCGCTTCAATGTGTGTGTCGATCGGATCTAGCGGGCTTTCTGGCGGCAAGTACACGGAGACCACAATCAACTTTCTCCCGGCAAAGTTAAGCTGGATTGCGACAATGTCGTTTGTCGCCATCAGTTCCACTATGTCAAGTGACTGATTTATCACGACCACCGCAGAACGAGCCTGCTGTGGCGCGTGATAGGCCACTGCCGCCGCTGGTATGTGGCCAACTTTGCCGTTTGATAGAACATGAGGTTCCTGTATGCACAAGACGTCATAATCCCGCATGTCATCCCTTCAACACATTTGACGCCGCAAGAGATTTTCCGGCATTCTGTTGCCCTATCCGCAGATTAACCATAGTCAATCTTTTTGCGGATGCGCACCATTTCTAGAGCTCGGGTTGGGCATTGGGGATCAAGGGAGCTGTGAGCCGTGGAGCAATGAGACTCCTTAGGATAGAACACATTTTGGCTCCCACAGTTCATGCACTTTCGCTTGCATGAATCTGCTCCCTTGTGCTTGTTCTTACCACAGTGCAAGCATTTCTCTGCAGATGACGTGCAGGATCCAATGATATGTCCAAATCGACCACATTTGAAACATTGAGTCGCCCTTATATGCTCAGCCAGTTTAACCTTCGACCAGCCCACCAGCAGCCTTCTTAATCCAAGCAAAGCCTTAAAGCCTCCTGGAGTCGTCTCAAGAACCCAATGACAGGTCCCATCCCGCTTTATGGGGAATCGGACTGAGACATCTTCCGGCTTCAGGTTCGCTTGCTCACAGGCAGCTCGGAGGACGCCGGCCCCGTCGACATCCGTGGGGACGTCAAACGCAATTATCCGAGGCCTTCGAAGCTTCGGTACCGTGACGACCACAGTGTCCTTCAAAGCTTCGTTGTTCTTAATAGCGTCCTCCAGGATTTGGACATCGGACTTCTTCTCAAGGCGCACAAGGACACCTCCGGCCGACACAGGTTTTCGCCCACGAACCTTAATATTTAAAGTTCTCGGGCTAATGGCCTTCGTTAGCCGATTCTCCACAGACTTGCTCTTTTCCTTCCTATCCTTGGGATAGACGATTAGAACATGCTCTGTGGCGGGGGTGTCTGTGCGGATCCGCCCTTGAGTTTCTGTCCGTCGTCCCTCCTGCCCATCCTCATCCTTTCTCTGAGCACATGAGGCTGCAGGAGTCTGTGCAACTCCTACATAGGAAAGTTGTTTTTCCCTTATTCGAACGAGCTCCTGTTCATCATTGAACCCAAGGAGGGTGCAACAAGGAGGTGCTCATTCTGGCCCTTGACCCGTGTTAGTTCAAGGGCCTGCTCTATGAACAATTCATAGAGTTCTCTCAAGTGCTCGTCAGCTACTAACTTTTCGTTGCTGGTTGGTTTACCTTTTATTATCAACATCGCCCTAATCTTTGCGATTAGGTCTCTCGCCACAATTCTGTGGTCCTTTTCTTCACCAACCTCGGGGACTTCGAGGTCGGCCATTGAGAGATACAAGTTGGCTTCTTGGACTCCCTTGTTCTGCTCTTCCAGCTTTCTTCGCTGGCTCTGCTTTCCGTCACCACTCATTCTTCAACGCTTAATGTTTTACCACCTACTGATTACCTACCTGATACGGTACGGAAAACCCGTGCAAGTGCGGACTTCGTTCCCGGGGTACTGATGTAAAACCGGCCTTTCTTATCTACTAATGTGCATGATTGTTTCGGTTGTTCGACGGAAAAAAATGGCTTTCAAATCAGTCAATAGTTTTGGTACTGTGAGTTTCCACTCATCGTAATCCATTCCACTCATCATCCATTGGTAGAGATCGACCAAAATTTCGGTTTCGGTTTATGTTTCGGCGCAAAATTGAAGTTTCGCCGAATATTCGTTTTCGGCGAAACTGCTGTCAAAATTTCGGCCTGACCGAAACTCGACCGAAACTATCTGTATTTCAAAATATCGTTGCTTCTTTCGGAAATTTTCAACTTTACTCATTGATATGAATTGTATCGGCTCAAATTTTCTCTATTTATGAACTGTGAACTGTGAACTGTGAACTGTGTTTATGAACTGTGAACTTCACTGTTAATCATTATCCGTCATGACTGATTCATGATGCGAGTGTAAATTATAAAGCATGCAATGCATATATGACTAAACTTAAAAACCGCTTATCACGTGATCTTTAAAAGCTGTAAACTTAACAGTAATAGAAAATTTTTACTTTGAAACTCCAGATTGTTTCAAATGCTTCATGAGAAAGGTGTTGTTAAAACATATGAAGATTTACGAAATTTATTACAAAAGACATATCGAGGTATGCATACTTAAAATATTTTTTTGATCAGATGAAATTCGTATGATTGGAAACTATTTCTGTCCTATTGATAAATTAATTACGTTTTATTTTATATGAAAATAAATAGTTTTGGATAGAGGCAAAGAGAGACAACTTGGCACCGGAGATAAAATTTTCAAGCAGGGTGCAATTTCAATACTTTTTCAGAAAGGCAGGGAGTGGCAAAGCTTTTTTTTAAGTAAACATGTTATTTAAACATATGTACCATAAAAAAGGTTTGTACAAAATTTGAAATAATTAATAATAACTAGATGGAACCCGTCAAAACTTGACGGAAAAAAAATTACAATAACATCATTAGTAAAATAAGCTTCTTTATTACATAAGAAGGGGTGCGTATGGAACAGTCTTTCAAATATTTTATTTTAAAAGTTTTTCTCCCTAGTGAATTACAGTACTAATTCCGAAGCAAACTCAAAACAAACAATCCGTAAACAACTGTGTAATGCAAATCAGTTTGACATTACCGCCATATTCCCCACGGCAAGAAAGAATATTTCCTGGACCTATGAAGTATCATACAAATAGTATATCCCTACGTTCATCTCATATTCTGTCAATAAAAGAACATAGTAAATAAAGCACACATCTCCCCCCCCCCTTTGATAATGCAACCAAATGAGCTCCTATGCGCATGTGCATTGCATCTCACCAAAGGCACCGTCAAAATTCGACGTTAAAAAAGAGTTTTAAAATGTTTAAATTAAAAGTTTTAAAATATCTTCTTTAATCATTGTTCGTTTCAAATCCATATCTTCTGAAACGCATCCATTGTTTTAAGCTAATCAATTTCTATGTAAAGATGGAGAATTTTTTTTTTTTACAATAATAAATCAATCTGCAGATAAGGGAGATTTTTAATGTTTTCAAGTGTAATTTATTTGTATGGTTTCTTCGGTTCCTTTACATAATCAGGATGATTATCCCTTTTCCATCACGGTCGGGGATCTTTTCCTTCTTATACAGTTAAATATCCAATGGAGCTTAAAAAAAATAATAAAATACAGTTCCTAGAATATTATGATGCAACATATACATCAACGAATTCAGCATATCAATTTTATGTTAATCATAAACTATAAATAGTTTTTTTCGCCAAAATGCTCTTTCTTTTGGATAATCTGATCTTATGAATTATCAAGGGTTTTTATTATTTTTCTTTTTCAGTTTTTATGATGGTTAAGAAAATCTATTTTCAATTGGGGCAACTTTCCCAGGGAATATGTTACATTATTAAAGCAAACTGGTGATCATTGTTGAGATAGAATTGAAAAATATTTCATGCTTGAAAATTATTTTAAAAGTCGTTAAATTAAGCGGCAGTTTTCAAATAAATTACAATCGAAAGCTAATTTTTTTCTAATTGATGATGTATGAACTGAAATTGTAAAATGTAGTAAAAAATTGAAATTTGTAGTATTTAGAAGTTATGTAAGCGCGATGAAAGCTAAAGCGATAGGGCCGTTTGTTGTCACAACCGTTATACATTTCTAAAAATTGCCGCCGCTGTGTTTTGGCTGGCGTCCAAAAGTAGACTATCATTTTTTGACATCGAAAGAGAAATTCACAGTGGAAGAAATAGGACTTTGCCACTAATAAGAAACTATTAAATGAACTTATAACAAACCTACCAAAATAATTCCTATAAAATATTAGCCTTACATTATTTATTCTAGCTACAAATACAATCATTATTTCAAGTTTTTTCCCATAACACTATTTTTAATAATTTTAATTTTCCTGAAATTCTTTACTTTTGTGAATTTTTTTTTATAAAAAAATGAAATCTTCTAACCTATAATTTAAAAAAAAAAAAAAGTAATTGATAACATGTAATCAAGGTATGCAATCAAGATGAAACAACCAATAAAGGCTTAAATTCTGACCTTTAAAATTAAAAAATTAAAAATCAGTTAAAATTACGTCATGTTGACACAATTAATTTTTCTTTTTAGTTTTATCAATGTTAAAATGCATTTCAAGTTAAGCATAACGTCATTTTCCCCGGCGCAAACTTTTCACACGTACTTTGTATAAGTTACTTTTATGCTTAAACACCATGTTACAAATAAAAATATATTTTGTATTTAATTGTAATGAAAAAATGGCATCAACAAAGTTATAATGCATAATGATAAAATAAATCTAATGGACAATATTCCGGTGACGTCACAATAAATATGAATTATTATTCGCTTATAAAACACGCGGATAAATATTTTCACCGAAATTTAACTTGCAAATTAAAAAATTCGGCCTAAAAGTTCTCATCAAGTGATTTTTAATTCGACGTTAAATGTATTTATAATGATGTTTTAACTGATTTATTAGTTATTACGTTAATTAAAATAAAAATTACGTCTTCGAAACCATGATATTAAAATAGAAAAAATGTTGTGATTCGTAGTTTCGTACAATCGATAAAATTCAACTGACGTCACAAACATTTATCCAATATAGTCGAAAGGGATAATTAAGAGAAATAATATAAATAAATAAATATTCAAGACTATTTTTTATTCTGTTTTCCTTAATATATTGTAAATTTTATTGTTTAAGGTTACTGATAAATGATACTTTAGTAAATTGGTCTTTTCCTAATTATTATTTTATTATTTTTTTTATTTTTGAGATTTAATGGCAACATTCTTCTGTTTGTTTATTGGGCGCTACAGTTTGGCGAATAATTTGGGGTACTTTTCGGTTAGCCGGGCGCCAGTGAAGTACATATATATATATATATATATATGTATGTCATTCTATAAACATAATGTATTCTAGGCGCTGTAACTGGGGTTAATTTTTGACGCCTAAATGACAAATTTTACTTTGTATGGCAACCTGGTGTTTTATAATAAAATTGAATATGTGTGTAAATAAATAAAATAAAATTGGTACTTTTATGTTAGCTGGGCGAATAATTTAAATTGCAATATTTTACGTGAGATTTGTTATTCCTATTGATATGTTTAATTTTATTATGATTATATTTTAGCTAATTTTAAGTAAGTTTTTTAAGATTTAATATTACAATGTTAAAATATTACCTAGTTGATATTAGCTAATGTCAAAAGATTGGCGAACCACAGAGTTCAGAAAATAACTATATACCTTGCAACAATGGGAGTTGTCGACTTTATGACGTCATAAGCAGCAGTAAAAGTTTAATTGAAAATTACGGCTAATTAATTAAATTTTCGAACAAACGAATGCACGATAACAAATCTGTGTCCAAATATCTTTCATTTAAAAAAAGAATGGTGTAATTTGATGCAGTAGTTTGTTCTCACGGATTGTCGAAAGAAATCGCTTAGCGTTTTAAATATATAGATATTCAGCAATACTTAAAGATATATATATATTTAAACGTCTATTAAATTAATAATATCATAGAAACTCGACAGAGTTTCTCACCAAGCATAAGAAACAGCAATGCATTGAACCGTAAATGAAAGTAATTTCCGCCAATGGATGCCAAACGATTTTACAATTTTTTTTTCAACTCTGTCTAGTTTATATTTTGCGGACGGAACAAAACGGGTTTTTGACACATCTATATCTCGCGTTATATTTATGATAGAAACAAAATTCTTGATTCTATGGAATGGGGCGTGCCACGTGACTAAAAAATCAAAAGAAAAGCAAGATCTGTCGAATAGGTTTTCAGAAATGCGATTTTAAAAGTGCTGTTTTTTGCACTTTTTAAATCTTGTAGAGACCAAAAACTGTTGACAGGGCTACAGCAATGTGTAATTATCGGATTTTTACGTGGTTTACGTCATTTGAATTGTTTTTATGAGTAGTTCAAACCTTTGTAAGTTTCATGAAAAAATATTAATTAGTTTTTGATTTATATCAGTTTAAAGTTATTGATTCCTATACTTAACATATAGCAAAAAAACTGTTGACAGGGCTACAGCAATGTGTAATTATCGGATTTTTGCGTGGTTTACGTCATTTGAATTGTTTTTATGAGTAGTTCAAACCTTTGTAAGTTTCATGAAAAAATATTAATTAGTTTTTGATTTATATCAGTTTAAAGTTATTGATTCCTATACTTAACATAGAGCAAAAAACTGTTGACAGGGCTACAGCAATGTGTAATTATCGGATTTTTACGTGGTTTACGTCATTTGAATTGTTGTTATGAGTAGTTCAAACCTTTGTAAGTTTCATGAAAAAAATATTAATTAGTTTTTGATTTAAATCAATTTAAAGTTATTGATTCCTATACTTAACATAGAGCAAAAAAATAATAAATGGCCCAACTGTTTTAGAAATGATCGTATACACATGATATTAAGATATGTTATTGCAGTCGACCCAAGTAAGCTCCCTATTATAAAAAAAATAGTAACATTTAAGGTTCGTTTACAGGTTCTCACAAAAGATCTTTTGATATAGGGCTAAATATTTGTGTAATTATCCGATTTTTACGCGGTTTTCAGCAATTGCATTGTTTTTATGAGTAGTTCAAATGTTTAATATTTCGTGTAAAAATATGAATTAGTTTTTTTATGTATATCACTTTAAAGTGATTTATTCCTATACTTAAGATGAAGAAAAGAAATATTAAATGGTCTAATTCTTTTAAAAAAGAACGTATGCGCAGGATGTTAAAATATGTTACTACGAACGACCTAAGTTAGCTTCCTATTGTAAAACAGAATTGTAGAATTTACTGTTTGTTTACAGGGTAACTCAAAAGATTTTTTAATAAGACTAAATAGTTGTGTAATTAGCGAATTTTTACGTTGAAGTACTTGATTCCTCAACACAGAGGAAAAACAATAGTATAAATAGCATATTTTTGTCAAAGTGGCTGCATACACAAGATATTCAAATATGTTACTGCATCCGATTCATTTAAACTCTCTATTGTTTGTATTGTTGAACCATATACGTTTAATTTACAGAGTCTCTTAGAAGATCTTGATTACATTACAACCGATGTATATTTACTGAGTGAGATGTATTTTAATGATTTTATACTGTTTCAATCTCTGTAAGGTTTTATTATCTTGCTTTCAAATTTAATACGCGTTCATTTTGTCCGCCTGAAAGCTCGTCGATCTTAAGCTCTAAATCTATTAAAATATAGTATTTTCATCGATTAAAAAAAACTGTGTTTATTAATAAATGTATCAGGAATTGATTGAAAAAGCGATTAAAAAATTCCAACTTTACGTTCATGCGCTGAGTAATAGAATGTAAAAATGTTGCTACCCCAAGATTAGAAGTTTTGCGTTTAAATATTTGCCGTTCATCGAATCTCCGGATATGACGAAC
This sequence comes from Maratus michaelseni, assembly GCA_963931845.1. Lineage (NCBI taxonomy): Eukaryota > Metazoa > Arthropoda > Arachnida > Araneae > Salticidae > Maratus > Maratus michaelseni. The sequence continues at coordinate 14,003,648 of OZ007599.1, read as the reverse complement.
TTAAAATGCTCTAAAAACGGGCCTAGAGCACAATGAAGAGGAAATATCTTCTTAAATTCCCCATAAAAATTTAAAATGCTATATTTCGTATACAATAGGTGATCGATAACGAACTGTTCGGTTTACGAACAAATCGATTAACGAACACTTTCGAGTAAGATTTTTATGTTCGGTTAACGGAAACTTTCAAGAGATTTTTATGTTTGGAGAACGAACACCTCACGAAACAAAGTCATGATGAAGCAATGCCGTGTTTTATATTTGCCGAGCTATACTTATTGCTTCTATTGTCGACTTTGGGAACATTTTAACAGTTGCATACATATGTCCTAATTAATTCATGGACTGCCGAGGATTGAGGACCTATATTTTAGTATCCCCGAATTGGAATGTACAGACTAGAAACATTAATTTTGTATTTTGTGTCTTTATGTATTTTGTGCATTTAGTAAATATAATCCTTTTTGGTTTAATCACGCTCTTTTTTAAAATCTAATTTAAAGCTTTATGATTTATCAGATCAAAAATTTTAATAAAATTTTACATTTTTTTAAACGGTTCATTATGTAAACGCATTAGTGTTTGTGGTATATTTACAAAATCACACAAAATTTGGGAATACATGTCATCCTACGAACATTTTCTATTTTGAAATCACTTTAATAGTTTTTAAGCTTTTGCAAACGTTGCGAATCTTATATTTTTTCCGATTCTCGAAACGTTGAGTTAAAAAAACTTTTAAGGTGCTCAGTAATTTTCAAGAATAATATTTAATATATTAGTATAAAAATCCCTGTAAATTACAATAGTTTGTAGAAACACAAATTTGATTATTCTCGGTAAAGTAAATTGATTGTTATAATTGACCAAAATAAAAAGGTTCTTCTTATTTTTCCACATTTTTCTGAAACTGCAGTATTTTAATTACTTTGTAAACTACTGTAAAATTTTCTATTTTTTGTTTTTTGAATGTATATAAGTGGAAGAGTGATATTAACAAAAGAAAAAGGAAAATAAACATGTCATAAATAATCTGATGAATACAATGTAAGGAAATGAATATAAAAGTTTCCCCGTTGCTATGGTAGCGACATGTACATTGGAATAAGTCACTCAATAAATTGTATAATTCTGATGTATAATTCTGTTTATAGCATCACAATTATTCCTTTATTTTGCCCCTTTCATCTTTCTTTTATCTTTTCTTTTCTGAATAAAAATGGGATCTGTGTAATTGAAATTAAACACCTTACAAAAAGGAGTGATATCTCATCAAAAACAACTCGTTGTAAATGATCCCGCCAAGCCACAAACCTAAAACGTCAGCCATAAAAAGAAGTGATATCACATAAAAAGAAACGATATATAAGTGCATACTCCGAGTCCCGTGTAAAAATCTGTCACCACTCATAATGTTTCCAAAGGACTCGGAGTGATGTACAGTATGTGAAAACTGCTTGGCGACCTGCAGGCTTTTATAATATATGCAGTATATCAATTTTGAAAATCGAAAAAATAAATTTTTAATTTTTGTTATATCACTTTTATAAATATTTTTGTATGCGAAAGAAATGACAGAACGGATTTTTCCCGAGACTTAAGCGATTCCGCTTACGCTAGAATTATTGCAATATATCTCAATTTAGTTAACGTTTATTATAAGGTGCATTGTTATTAATATGCGTATGATCATTATATATATATATATATATATATATATATATATATATATATATATATATATATATACAGTGGAACTCCAGTTATACGTTTTGCTCGGGACCGAACAACAAAACGTATAACTCAGTAAAACGTACAACTCAATTAATGGTCTACCGGAACCATTTTTAACACTTTCCAACCTAGTTGAAAAGTGTTTATGACTTCGGTTTGTCTGGCCGTCTGCCGTCTGGCCGTCTGTCCGTGCTCTAACTCCCGTAAATATGCTCGGATTGCCTTGCAATTTTTATATGTTATTGTCGCTATCTATAGCACGTTCCCTATTTCAAATGAAGTGTGTAGCACTTATAGTTTTTTTACAGGGACACTCAAAAGAATTCCTTTACATTACGGTCTACGGGGGAAAATCATTTGCGGTTTATTTTAATGATGTTACACAATTGCAAACACATTGTAATTGATATATATCACTAAGGTGTATTACAAGAAGCTTAATATGGAATAGGGTGTACATAGCACTTATAGTTAATTTACAGGGACAGTCAAAATAATTCCGTTACATTACGTCTATGGAGAAAAATCGTCTGCGGTTTATTTAAATAATGTTTCACTATTTTAAACGCGTTGAAATTTATATATATATCACTAAGGTGCATTACAAGAGGCTTACTGCAGAATATTGTGTGTATAGCAGTCATCGTTCATTTACAGGTACACACAAAAGAATTCTCTACTGTCTGTTAACAATAATTCCTGGAAGTGCATTTTAAGTTATTGAACGCGATTTTAAATTTAACTCACTTTTTGTTTATTACGCGGTGTGTATAAATTCTGTAGATCCTATACAGGGAAGCACAAAAGTTCGCGAACACATTTCCGTTTATTGACAGAAACTCCAGAAGGAGAATTTTAAACTGTGCTACGCGTTTCTTAACTGGACTAAAATTTAGCATCCTATGTAGTATATATGCAAATCTATAGATCATATACAGGGCTGAATAAAAGTATTCAGATATTTTTCCGAATATTGTATACGTTGGAAATTCTTGAAATTATGTTTTTAAATATGTTATGCGTTTTCCAAATTGTTTACTTAGATGTTATATTTCAGCTTATTAAACGGTATGATTTGAAAAATTATTTTGGAAGCGTTGGAAAGTGTTACATAATCTATGCTTGAAGCATGATTTTTCGTTCTTGTTTAAATATCTCCTAAAAACTATGTTCCGCTGAGCAGTTCCAGTTACCTTTTATATCGAAAACGGAAATTTCTTAAATATTACTGCACCCATGATATAAAGTTTCGGAAATGGAACAGAGTAGAAAAAAGGTACATAAGTAAAGTATACATGAAGTTATTTTATCATAAAAGCTTTATTAAAAATATTTTTAATACACATAGAGTACTTAAAAGAAATCATTGGAATCGCCTTGGTATGTAAATCATTTATCAAAAGACATTTCAGTAGTTTACTGAATATTGTAGAATTAATCACTATTATTCGATTGTTTCTTTTCGGCAGTGCCGACATTGAACAGCAAATTTTGCATTTCTGTTAATAATGCATCCGTCTTATCGTTACTGTTTTTACTACTGACGAACCGCTTTATTACGCTAAAAGTCCTCAGAGCAGCTCCGAAGTTTGAGTGAGATCTTTCAAATCAGACTCATCCGACGCGTCGTCAGTGTTTTTTTTTTTACAAAATGCATAAATGAGACAAAATTTCGGCAAGGGATGCAAAAACGTAACGTATAACTGAGGGAAATGTGTAACGCGAAACATAAAACTGAGCTAATTTTTAATGGCAAGCGGCCGGGACCGCTGAGTTGAAACGTATAAATGAGGAAAACGTACAACTCAGGTAACGTATATCTGGAGTTCCACTGTATATATATATATATATATATATATATATATATATATTACAAACTCAAAATCTTTACATGTTTAAGAAATCTTCTTCGTAAGAGTGGGGTTTCTAGTTTAAATAATGGTAAATAAAATCAACAAATTAATTTTTCAAGCTCATAAATAAGAAAAGACATGCAAACACAGAAGCTTCAGCTTTTTACAATTTTATGGGAGCCAAATAATTAAATAAATAAAAAAAATAAAATAAAAATAAAAATAATATAGTCATATATAATTGCAGGAAATGCGAACATTATAAAAGCCTGCAGGTCGCCAAGCAGTTTTCACATACTGTACCTCACTCCGAGTCCTTTGGAAACATTATGAGTGGTGATAGATTTTTACACGGGACTCGGAGTATGCACTTCTATATCGTTTCTTTTTATGTGATATCACTTCTTTTTATGGCTGACGTTTTAGGTTTGTGGATTGGCGGGATCATTTACAACGAGTTGTTTTTGATGAGATTTATAGTTATACAATGGTTAAAACATATTCAATGTTAATTTCCTAAAAAAGCAAACTTTTAAGTACTTTATTTCAATCAATTTAAATGCAAAATATTAATGAATTGAAAATATGAATATATTTAAAAATTAAATATTCATTATTGAATTTGTTTTACATTATTTAACTACATTGTTAATTAATTATTGATAAATGCCTATAATTATTGGTTGTTATAAAATAGTAAAATAAAAAAGTTGTATTACTTATGTTTCACTTTTGTTTGAAACTTATACACTCACATATACAGGGTGAATCTAAACTCTTGGGCAAAACTTTAAGGGGTGAAAGTGCACATCAAGACAAACAATATTAAATAGGAAACTAAGGGTCCCAAACGTCTTCCGAAGGAGATAGGCGCCATTAAAGTTTGCGGTCCAAAATTTCAAATAATTATAAAAACGGAAAAAATGGTCGATTCGTTTGCGGTTTTCGCTAAAACTATTCTTTATGTCAGTATTTTCTTAAAAATAAATTATAAAGAAAAAGGTTAAAAAAATGTCGATAGAGGGCGCTTTAGACTTTGGAGTAACGAACAACTATTTTTTACCGTTATTTTTTGTATCTCATTAAATGCTTTCAAAAGCTTAGACTTAAACTTAAATTTTGAGCTCAAAATCTGAATCGTTGGGAATGGTTAAGTAGCGCAAACTGAACTGTGTTCAGGAGTTGAAATTTGAACCCCCCCCCCCCCTGAACACAGTTCAGTTATTCCCGATCTTGGTGTCGTATACCAGGCATAAACTACTACCCCCTACACGTAAAATAAACGATAGAGGGATGACAAAATTAAATAAAAAAATTATTTTAAAAATAAATTTTAAAGATAAAGTTCAAAAATGCCGATAGAGGGCACTTTAGACTTTGGAGTAATGAACAACTATTTTTTACCGTCGACTCTGACGAGGACCTGGTTGCGAGGATTGCCGTCGTAGCAGGCGATATCCGGGAGATGCCAGGGGTAATCACTAATGTTCAAAACTCCCTCCGCTGGTGGCGTGAGGCCTGACTCGTTGCTGGTGGGCACTCTTTTGAGCAGTTTTTGTGAATCCTCACGAACATCATGCGTGTACCATTTTCTACGTGTCAACCTTGATTCATATTGCGTGCTACATGCATACATCAAATTTTTTTTTTTTTTTATTTTGCGCGGAGAAATTGCTCATGTCTGTTATGAATAAATTTTCTATTTAATTTTGTCATTACTCTATCGTTTATTTTACGTGTAGGGGGTAGTAGTTTCTGCCTGGATTAATTTTAACACAATTATTCTTTTAACACAATTATTCAAATTGGTAAAGAAATCATATGACTTGTAATTTTCCAACTGCACGAAAAATGTCCGGGCCAGGATTCGAACCTGCGATCTCTTGGCTGAAGCTGCCATGCTCTACTAACTGAGCTATCCCGGCATGAACTGGATAAATTATGCCCTCCAGATTCAATCGGGATAGCTCAGTTGGTAAAGCATGGCAGCTTCAAGAGATCCCAGTTTCGAATCCTGGCCCGGACATTTTTTGTCCAGTTGGAAAATTACAACTCATATTGTTTCTGCCAACAATACGACACCAAGATCGGGAATAGCTGAACTGTGTTCAGGAGTGGGGGGTGGGAGGGGGAGGGAGGGAGGTGTTTCAAATTTCAACTTCTGAACGCAGTTCAGTTTGCGCTACTTAATCACTCCCAACGATTCAGATTTTGAGCTCAAAATTTAAGTTTAAGTTTAAGCTTTTGAAAGCAATTAAAGAGATACCAAAAATTAAGGTAAAAAATTGTTTTTCGTTACTCCAAAGTCTAAAGCATTCTCTATCGGCATCTTTAAAATTTATTTTTAAGAAAATACTGACATAAAGAATAGTGTTAGCGAAAACCGCAAACGAATCGATAAATTTTTCCGTTTTTTATAATCATTTGAAATTTTGGACCCTAAACTTTAATGGCGCCTAACTCCTTCGGAAGACGTTTGGGACCCTTAGTTTCCTGTTTAATATTGTTTGTCTTGATGTGTACTATCACCCCTTAAAATTTTGCCCAAGAGTTTAGATTCACCCTGTATATGTAGGTGTGTTTGTTAGAAATGTGGTTCAATACATGTATAATTAATAAATTAATTAGTAACGTAATTAGTTATTATTAAGTAATTGCTAATTATTTGTTATTAATTAATTAATAATTATATGCAGTTATGTATGTATTAATCAGGTTTTAAAATTTGTTGACATTTTCGGTTTCGGCCGAAAGTAGGAAGATCACCGAAATCCGGTTTCGGTTTCTGTTTCGGTCGATCTCTATATTAATTACAGTTCAATAAAAACTGAATTTTTGTCAAATAGTTTTTGACATTTAGGGCCACATTAGATCACATTAGACCACATTAATAGTTCAGTCAAATTAGGTTTTTTTGCCATAATAAATGCTAAGGAGATAAAAATTGGTCCAGTTGTTCTTTGATGGCTACTGATGACTATGTAAAAAGTCCCCATGGATAGGAGATGGGCGGTGGGGGGGGAGGGGGGGGGGCTAAATAAAGTTTTTTTTTTTTAGTTTTTTACAAATATCTCAGAAATTGTTGTTTTTCATGAAAAAAACTACTCTGACATAAATTAAAGAACATAAAATTATCTACAAATGACAGGTATATACAGTGGAACCTCGATTATCCGTCAGTCAGAAGACCGGAGCTTTTACGGATTTTCCCTCCAAAAATCACTGAATTTCAAATTAATTTATTTAATGTCGCCATAATAAATTATAAAGGGATAAAAATTGGTCCAGTTGTTCATTGATGGCTACTGATCACTATGTAAAAAGTCCCCATGGATAGGTGAGCGGGGAAAGGGAGGGGACAAAATAAAGCATTTTTAATAGTTTTTTACAAATATCTCAGAAACTGTTGGTTTTCATGAAAAAATTACTCAGACATAAATTAAAGAACATAAAATTATCTACAAATGACAGGTATATACAGTGGGACCTCGATTATCCGTCAGTCAGGAGATCGGAGCTTTGACGGATTTTCTGCAAAAAAATCACTTTAATTTCAAATTTATTTACTTAATGTCGCCATAATGAATGCTACCGAGATAAAAATTGGTAAAATTGTTCATTGATGGCTACTGATGACTATGTAAAAAGTCCTGATGGATAGGAGGGGAGGGGGCAAAATAAAGTAATTTTTTTAGTTTTTTACAAATATCTCAGAAATTGTTGGTTTTTATGAAAAAATTACTTTGACATAAATTAAATAACATAAAATTCTCTGCAAATGACAGGTATATACAGTGGAACCTCAATTATCCGTCACTCAGGAGACCGGAGTTTTGACGGATTTTCTGCAAAAAAATTCCTTTAATTTCAAATTTATTTACCTAATGTCGCCATAATAAATGCTACAGGATAAAAACTGGTACAGTTGTTCATAGATGGCTACTGATGACTATGTAAAAAGTCCTGATGGATAGGAGGGGAGGGGGGCAAAATAAAGTAATTTTTTTAGTTTTTTACAAATATCTCAGAACTTGTTGGTTTTTATGAAAAAATTACTTTGACATAAATTAAATAACATAAAATTCTCTGCAAATGACAGGTATATACAGTGGAACCTCAATTATCCGTCGCTCAGGAGACCGGAGTTTTGACGGATTTTCTGCAAAAAAATCCCTTTAATTTCAAATTTATTTACTTAATGTCGGCATAATAAATGCTACAGGATAAAAACTGGTACAGTTGTTCATTGAGGGCTACTGATGACTATGTAAAAAGTCCTGAGGGATAAGAGATGAGCGAGGGGAGGGGGGGGGCAAAATAAAGTACTTTTTTAGTTTTACAAATATCTCAAAAACTGTTGGTTTTCATGAAAAGCTTACTACATAATTTCTGAGATATTTGTAAAAAACTAAAAAAGTTCTTTATTTTGCCCCCCCCCTTACCCTCGTTCACCTCTTATCCATCAGGACTTTTTACATAGTCATCAGTAGCTCTCAATGAACAACTGGACCAATTTTTATCTCATTAGAATTTATTATGGCGACATTAAATAAATTAATTTAAAATTAAAGTGATTTTTTGGGGGAATATCCATCAAAGCTCCGGTCTTCTGACTGACGGATAATCGAGGTTCCACTGCATATACCTGTCATTTGTAGAGAATTTTATGTTCTTTAATTTATGTCTGAGTAATTTTTTCATGAAAACCAACAGTTTCTGAGATATTTGTAAAAACTAAAAAAAATACTTTATTTAGCTCCCCCCCCCCCTCCCCGCTCATTTCCTATCCATGGGGACTTTTTACATAGTCATCAGTAGCCATCAATGAACAACTGGACCAATTTTTATCCCTTTAGAATTTATTATGGCGACATTAAATAAATATATTTGAAATTAAAGTGATTTTTGGGGGGGAAATCCGTCAAAGCTCCGGTCTTCTGACTGACAGATAATCGAGGTTCCACTGCATATACCTGTCATTTGTAGATAATTTTATGTTCTGTAATTTATGTCGGAGTAGTTTTGTCATGAAAAACAACAATTTCTGAGATATTTGTAAAAAACGAAAAAATACTTTGTTTAGCCTCCCCTCCCCCCGCTCACCTCCTATCCATGGGGACTTTTTACATAGTCATCAGTAGCCATCAATGAACAACTGGACCAATTTTTATCCCTTTAGAATTTATTATGGCGACATTAAATAAATTAATTTGAAATTAAGTGATTTTTGGGGGGGGGGAAATCCGTCAAAGCTCCGGTCTTCTGACTGATGGATAATCGAGGTTCCACTGTATATACCTGTCATTTGTAGATAATTTTATGTTCTTTAATTTACGTTGGAGTAGTTTTTTCATGAAAAACAACAATATCTGTGATATTTGTAAAAAACTAAAAAAAATACCTTGTTTACCCCCCCCCCCCCCGCTCACCTCCTATCCATGGGGACTTTTTACATAGTCATAAGTAGCCATCAATGAACAGCTGGACAAATTTTTATCTCCTTAGCATTTATTATGGCAAACTGCTCAAAAATGGGCTAATTTGACTGGACTATAAGGGATATCTATAGACATTCATAAAAACTATATAAATTTTCGGAAATTTCAAAATATATGTCGACATTTTTAGTATTACTGAAGAAGTTTGTAATTTTATCCGAAGCGAACAGGAAGTTCTAAAGGACCGCCTATTTTTATAACTTCCGTCGAAGAACTTTTGATTGAGACGTCTGCATAGAAAGAAAATGCCTACATAAAAAATTTCTATAGGAACCTATAGTTATTTTTATAGAAACAAAATTGAAAAAATTTAAATAGAAATCTACAGAGATTGCTATGGAATATTTTCCTTAGAATAATTTATATAGAAATTTACAGAGATTGCTATAAAAATCCCTTTAGAAGCATTTCTTATTAAAGCGTTTTATTTCTATGTTTGTTTTAAAGAAAACAAAAAAGCAATGTTTTAATCGTTAAATTTTTATGACGTAAACAATCGCTAAAAATCAAAATTAAAATTGTAAAACATTTAATTCATTCAAGAAGAATTTGTACGCGAATACATGGTGGGCCAAAATATCCTGGCGAATATTTGAATTTAATATAAAATCAAGTAATTGGAGCACGATGAGTGCGGTTGACGAAACTGCCAATTTAATAAATATTTTCTAACTGTCCATGTAATTGGATCATATTTGGAAAAAGACACTCACTCAAGACTCAACTACTGCTGTAGCAGTGGATTGCTTCCCAACAGACTAAATTATTGTACTCTTTAGTAATTTTATTTGGTAGTTGTTTTTGAATAATCGTTAAAAACTTTTATGACGTAAACAATCGCTAAAAATCAAAATTAAAGTTGTAAAACATTTAATTCATCCAAGATTTCTGCGGTACAGTCGCTTCATTTGAAGAACTATATTTTTATGGTGGAAGAATTTGTACGCGAATACATGGTGGGCCAAAATATCCTGGCAAATATTTGAATTTAATATAAAATCAAGAAATTGGAGCACGATGAGTGCGGTTGACGAAACTGCCAATTTAATAAATATTTTCTAACTGTCCATGTAATTAGATCATATTTGGAAAAAGACACTCACTCAACTACTGCTGTAGCAGTGGATTGCTTCCCAACAGACTCAATTTATTGTACTCTTTAGTAATTTTATTTGGTAGTTGTTTTTGAATAATCGTTAAAAACTTTTATAACGTAAACAATCGCCAAAAATCAAAATTAAAGTTGTAAAACATTTAATTCATCCAAGATTTTTACGCAGGTACAGTCTAACTGTCCTTTTCTAACTGTCCATGTAAATTACATATTTGGAAAAAGACAATCACTCAACTACTGCTGTAGCAGTGGATTGCTTCACAGCAGACTCAATTTATTGTACTCTTTAGTAATTTTATTTGGTAGTTGTTTTTTAATTTAATTTTCTTTTTTTTTTTTTTTTAAGTTTATAATTATTGTAACTGACAACAAAGGGTTAAATAATCGTGTTGTGATTATTTATTTCAAGCTTACTTAAATGGCTAATAGTTCAATATAATTTTATCATGTAATTAATGATCACATCTCGTTAAAGAGGGTATGTAAAAGCAGATTAAGATCCACAAGGATGTAAAAATGATATCGGTAAACATTTTTTCATATCGTTTTATATGTTAATATTTCTCATTATAACAATATAAATAATTTTTTATAGGATTCAATTAACATATCATCAAGCAATTAAGCACATACTTCTTCATTTGTAAAAAATACCATAATTCTTAAAAAAAAAAAAAAAAAAAAAAAAAAAAATTATTTGAATTTAGAAAAAGAACACTTGTAAACGAACTAAATTTTTTATTTTAGTTATTATTAATTAAAGCTCAATAAAAACTGATTTTTTTGTCAAATATTTTTTTGAAATGTAGGCGTTAGAAATTAACATATTAAATTGTTAACGTAATAAATATTATTTGAATTTTGAAATTCAATATCTCATACCTGTTTGTTCAAAACAATTCAATTTGCGATCTTTCTTATTTCTAATAGTAGAACAAATGTGCAAAAATATATAAATTGATGAGACATCTACAGTCCATTGGATAATTTTAAAGGAAATGACCCATCTCCCTTACAAAAATTCAGTCATGTAAAACTAAAAATAAATATTATTTAAATCGCGTGATTTGAATGTGAAATTGTAAAAATTGTAATGAAATTTGATTGTGAAAAGAAATCATGGATTATTTACTTTTGAATTCGTTCTCTTGTATTAATGATATGAAGATTTATGAAGAAGTAATGAAAAAACAATTTTTAGAATTATAACATTTTGCTATTGTAAAAATTAATAACTCATGCCATAAATATTTTACGAAGAAAGTTTTAAAGAAAAACTTCAATGTTTTCTGCTAAAAAGAGATTCCAAAATTCTTTTCTGTCAGGTATATACCACTAGCGTCCCAGACGGCGGTATTGTAATAAAATATAGGCAACGTTATGAATAGTTATTACGCTACTTAAAAAAATGTATTTTTATAAGCCGATTTTATACTAGACGGTAATCGCTGGGATGCTCGGGCTCTCGAGCAACCAATCACAGTGATTCGAAGCCAAAGCTTTGCCAACATGAGATAAAATGGTTATTTAGTAACCTTGCTTGGTGTTGTATAGCATAGGGTTGCGTTATATACAGAAGTAAATAAAACACATCTCTTTCACTGAATTATCGTATCGTTGGAGTCCATTTCTAACAAAAGGCTGGCTGTATTTATAGATTTAAAGTTAATTTTTCATCTTTTTTTCTCTGTAGATGTTTTCATACCTCTCTTTCTCATATAATTGTTGCAGGTTTTGCTTTAAGTAAAACATTTTCTACCACTTTACATTCAAAGCCAGATAAACTGTGTTCGAAGCTGTCGCATTGTAATTTTTTCGATTTTCTGATGAGTATGTTCAATAGTTTTTAATTTTCTGCAATTCTTAATCAAACAACATGTTTTTATGAATGTAAGTGTACTAAGTCAAAATCCTTTCATACGATATCTCATTTATTGTTGTGTTTTATATGTGCATAGAAAATGGTAGTGTTCACTTCCCAAACAATATAATGATTCATTAAGGCTAATTTAAACTGAAGCTTGATAATGATTTCGCTTTGGTATGATTTCCCTTTATACATTCCATTGAAATAAAGTAACTCGATTCTGACCGTTTTTTTTTTTTTTTTTAGAATGTATTAATAATATTTAATAACTTTCTAAAAAGCCAAACTTGATAGGAATGCTGTATTTTAACTTTTTCATTTTACTGTGAAAAAAAAAAAAAAAAAAAGTGCCATTGCACCTGCATACTATTCAAATAATTATTTTAGATTAAATTTTTGCTCATATGATATATTAGTGAATTAATTTGTTACAGTACAGCTCTAAAGATGATTTAATTTCTTTATTTTTTTTTCAAATACTATAATATTTATATGTAAAAGACTAAAATTTTAATCAAATCACTTCTTGGTTTAAAAGACCATACTGATTGATGCTTAAAAAAACTTTTTAAACCTTTTATTTTTCATAACAAATGTTTAATGCTACATTATTTTCATAAGTTGTAAGATGAAATGTAATATTACATTGAAGGTACACAGTTTGGGACTAAGGATTTTGTTAATTTTGTGGTCATTGTTTTGTGTTCATTTTAAAACCTCGCCAGAATAGTTATATCTTTGTGAAACAGCTATTTATATGTTCTGAATGCTAATAAAAATAGATATACAGTAAACTTCCGATTATCCGTCACTCACGGGACCGACCGGGTGGCGGATAATCGAAATAGACGGATAATCGAAAGACCATTATTAAAATCACATTTCTATTTGCTGGTTTATAAATAACAATATTTAAACGCGTGTTTTTTTATTAGCTGTGTATTTCATGAATAGAAAACACAATTAATAATAACAAATAAATTTATGAGAGTAATTTAAAATTTTACACAGTAAATAAATTACCTGTTTTCATCGAAAATAATTCGTTTTACATGTTTGTTTGCAGTTTGCTTGTCCTTTTACAGCAGCAAGATTGCGAATTTTGCGTAATAAAAGTACTTGAGTTGCATCGGCTTCATCTTGCATCTCAAACCATTTAATGCACTTCGAGAGTATTGTCTCCACTTCTGCATGACTGACTCCTGGGTCATCATTTTCCGATTCATCAGATTCATCCGCTTCAGGTTTCCCTGGATTCAAAATATTTTGGATAATTTCGTCATCCATAAATTCTTCATAACCAATATCATTGTTATCACAATTATGCCAGTTTTTCATTTCATCTGCAGAAATATCTTTTAAACATGGTACGTTTGATACCAAGGTCAGTATCTCTGTATCATCATCAGGTACATCTTCTGTGCTGGTAGTATTGGTAGCATCTTCTGGTGTATCAATAGTGTTGGGCCACAATTTTCTCCAGCTTCTCTGGAAAATCTGTTCAGATAAATCATTCCAGGCATCAGCCAAGTTGTATATGGCATCTTTGATAGTGTATGATTTCAAAAAAACGAAGACATTTGATTCATTATCAGCGAGTAGCAGCTTTTGAATTAAAGCTTTCCGATAACGTTTTTTCATCGATTCAAAGACACTTTGGTCCATTGGTTGTTAACAGTGATGTTGTATTAGGTGGAAGAAATAAGCACTTGATGTTACCGTCAGTAGATTCTAAATTTTCCGGATGTGCTCCTGCATTATCAAGCAACAAGATTGCTTTCTGAGGAAGATTACTTTTTTTTAAATGTGCTTTAACTCCGGGAACAAAGATATAAAAAAAAACACTTCTTAAAAATATCTTGCATCATCCAGGAACTTTTTTTACTGTAATAATTGACAGGCAGTGCTTTCATGTTAATATTCTTAAAAGCTCTAGCATTCAGGGGGCGGTGGCTGCAGTTTAGCTAGCGCCGCCTCACTCGGGTTCACTGAACATGCGTGTTTTTGTTGTTCGTTTCAGATTGAAAAAAAAAATGGAAAGGGGGGGGGGGTGGCGGTTGATCGAATGGCGGATAATCGGAAGTCTACTGTATTATGAAAATTTGAATTAATTCATTAAAGAACTATTTGTTTAATGAACAATTTTTGGAAATTATCCTCACTGTTAGAAATTTTTAATCAACAGTTAGTTTTAGAATATTCATTTTTCTATTTTAAAATATTTTCTGGAAACCTGCAATCAGTTAGAAGTTTTTGTTCACTTATAAAAGGATGTGACCTTTGAAAATTCCAATATATATCTTCACAAGCAAGTAGGATGTTAAAAAAAAAAAAAAAAATTCTTTTTTCAAAGGGATTTTTTTTCTGATTTAAGAATTTTTTTAATTAGATTTTTATGGGGGGGGGGGGAGGGGTTAAAGTATGGATGACTCAAGATTTGTAAACAACTAAGCCTCTAATTAGATGATATGGTTACCTAGATTGTTTACCATTAAAAGAATTGTAATTAATAATTATAGGTATAATAGAACTGCAAATAAGTTATTTCATTAATTAGCAGTGGAAATAAAATGTGACAGCTCTTTTGCAATTGTAATGATGCATTTGCAATTTATACAGTTACTCTAATTGCATAAATTTAAACTTATGTACCATATGCATGCAAACTGGGGCACTGTTGTACTATTTTTTTTTTTTTTTTTTTAGTTTGCAGATCACTGTGTTCAGAGAAATGCACTGTAATCCCTATTCATAAGTGCTGATGTGTAAGTAAACTATATCTCATCAAAAAGTCACCTGTAAAAAATGCAGCCAAGTCTCGTAACTAATTTACCGTAAAAAGTACTGAGATCGTATAAAGCCAAGTTTAACTATCTTATTAACTCTGAAATTTTCATTCACAAATCTCTCCTAGTCTCTACATCTTTCGTTAATTATTATTTTGTGACTTGGCAATTACGCAGCACAGGAAAGTTATTACACCTTACTATGTTATGGGATGGGATAATTTAATTAAGGCAAATTATGTATGCACAGGGAAGTTATTACACCTTAATAAGTTATAGTATTATTTGATTAAGACTAACTACATACATCACATTCTCGTGCTACGTAATTGCTAAGTCACAAAATAATAATTAACAAAAGATGTAGAGACTAGGAGTGATTTGTGAATGAAAATTTTAGAGTTAATAAGATAGTTAAACTTGGCTTTATAGATCTCAGTACTTTTTACGGTAAATGAGTTACAAGACTTGGCTGCATTTTTTACAGGTGACTTTTTGATGAGATTTCACTTCTTTTTGTAAGTAATCCTCCTTTTCTTGATTTTGGGCTCTTTTTGGAGATCATCCACTGATTTTCGATGAAGTTACCTTAAAGGAATTTCAGGTAACTAGGCAAGCACTAAGTTATGGGAGGGGGGGGAGTCAAAAGTACTCTCAACTGCTTCCAGGAAAGGGACTATCCATCTGAGATATTACTCGCAGCCTAGATACGTGATATTTAGCACAAGAGTACTGTTTAGGATAAAAAGAAAGCTAAAAGTAAAATTTTCAATATATCAAATTATATTTGATTTTTCGAAGGTTTCCGGATTTTTAAATTTTTTCTTATTTTGTATCCTAAACCCTACCTTTCTGCCAAATGTCAATGGTAGGACTACAAAATCAAGTTATATTCAAACCTTCGACTTTTTATAAATTTATTGATTTTTCGATTTTACTTCTAAGTTTCCTGATTGTCATGCCAATATAGTAATTCTTTGATCCGTCTTCTTAGGATCATTTAGGTTCAATTTAAAGATAAATCAAGATAATCTTAGAGTCACCATGATTTTATTTAGAAAGGACTATCAAGCCATAACCAGCCAGTAATGTCGGGAGGAGAGGGGGAGCTGTGAAGATTGTTTTGGTGCTAACATCATTTAACAATCCATATTTCATATGCAAATTAAATAGAGTATAACCTAATCTGTGAAAGAAAACAAACATGTCTATAAAGAAACCACCCATAACGTAGCCGGTCTGTAGCGGAACTTTTCTATACCGAAATTCGTAAACAAAAAGAAAAAACAGCATAATCCAGGGAAAAAAACATAAAACAATTACGGGCGGTGTAC
The DNA here is from genome assembly GCA_963931845.1 of Maratus michaelseni. Classification (NCBI taxonomy): domain Eukaryota; kingdom Metazoa; phylum Arthropoda; class Arachnida; order Araneae; family Salticidae; genus Maratus; species Maratus michaelseni. The sequence goes on along the minus strand of OZ007599.1, from coordinate 13,987,462 downwards.
TAGCTAATAGGGCAATTATCTTAAAACTCATGTTTCTAGAACTACAAAATCGAATTGTTTTGAATTTTCGATTTTTTACAGATTTTTCGATTTTATTTTTGAATTTTAGAAATTTTTAAGTTTCTTTTTTGAATTGTAAATATTACCTTTACACTCCATTTTAAGTCTCTAACAAGATCGAATTTTCCGGATTTTTTAATTTTTCCTTATTTTGTATCCTAAATACTACCTTTATTCCGAATTCAAAGTTTCTAGCGCAACAAAATCTGATTTATTTTTTATTTTTTTTTATTTTATTTTCGATTTTTATTGTGTTTTGGATATTTTTTTTTCTAAATTCTAAACACTACCTTTACACCAAATTTTAAGTTTCTACGACTACAAGATCATATTATTTTCAATTTTGTTAAATTTTCGAATTTTCTGGATTTTATAATTTTTTTTCTTTGTAGCCTAAACAGTACCTTTATTCCAAATTTCAAGTTTCTAGGCCTACGGGATCCACCTAATCTTTTTGATGACGTGTGAGTGAGTGACTGAGTGACAAAAAATTGAAACCTTCAGTTCATATATCATTAGCACTAGAAAAGACAGAAATATGAAATTTTAAATTTGGGTCTTATTTGCCACATACACTACATAAACGAAGTTTCTGATTTTTGGGATACACCAGCTCAAAGCTATGGGGAGGTCAAAAGTGCCCTGAGTTCCTTCCAGAAAAGGATGGTTACGGCTGTGCTCTCGATACAAAATTAAAAATTCAGAAAAATTCCAACAAATCAATCTTTTTTCGATTTTTTCAAAATTTTTTTTTTAATTTTCTCGATTTTTCAATTTTTTTTTCCTATCCTAAGTACTACCTATATTCCACATTTCAAGTTTCTAGTTCTACAAAATCGAATTATTTTCAAATTTTCGTTTTTCGATTTTTTAATTTTATTTTCGGTTTTTAATTTTTCCTTATTCTGAATTCCAAACACTACCTTTACGCCGAATTTTAAGTTTCTAAGGTTAAAAGTAAAATTTTCTTTTTTTTTTTTTTTTTTCAAATTTTCTGGATTTTTTTTCTTTTTTTGTATCCTAAATACTACCTTTATTCCAAATTTGAAGTTTCTATCTCAACAAAATCAGATTGTCTTCAAATTTTCAATTTTTTCGTTTTTTTTTTTTCAATTTTCCTTTCGATTTTTTTGGTGTTTTTGATGTTTTCTTTTTCTGGATGCTAAACACTACCTTCACACCAAATTTTAAGTTTCTAAGACTACAAGATCGTATTAATTTCAATTTTCAATTTTGATGGAATTTGTGGAATTTTCGAATGGTTTTTTTTTTTTTTTTTTTTTTGAATTTTCCAGATTTTGTAATTTTTTCTTTCTTTGTGTCCTAAACACTACCATTTTTCCAAATGTCAAGTTTCTAGGACTATGCGATCTACCTAATCTTTTTGATGACGCGTGAGTGAGTGAGTGACAAAAAATCGAATGCTTGTGTTCATATATCATCTGAACTAGAAAAGACAGAAACTTGTAATTTAAAATTTTGGTTCTGTGTGCCAAATACTCTAGAAAAATAAAGTTCCGGGTTTTTGGGAAACTCCAGCGCAGAGATATGGGGGGGTCAAAAGTGCCCTAAGTTGCTTCCAGAAAAGTATGCTTATGGCTGTGCTCTCTCGACTTGGCGGAGGCACTGCTGTGCCTCCAGATGTTTGGAAATACCATTTAGATATACATTTTTAAAGTTACTCATTGAATACGAGAAAATACAAACCACTAGAATATACTTTTAAACACAATTGCTGAGATAAAAAATTAGACAATGTTTGCCGAGTGTATGCTTTTATGAGTCAAACTTGACTCTGTTATAAAATTCTACATAAAACATTAATTTATTTATATATTTGATTTAAGAGTAGTAAACAAATCATACATGAGCTCTTCTTTTGTAAATTTTCAGTTGTTTCCCTGAATTACTATTTGTTTGAGTGTTTTGTTTATGATATAGGTAGTGCTATTTGAATAAAAAAAAAGTGTGCTGATGATGGCGACCTAGCTTCAGGTGCCAAGGTCATTTAAAGTAGTGCAGTGAATTATTATTAATGTATTGACAATTTGTGAAAATACAAAATAAATTTTTATCACCATACACTAAGAGTTGCTTGGATGCTGAGCACCATAACTATGCAATAAAAGCCAGCTAGCAGCTAGAATAAAAAAAATCCCTGACGGCTCGGCCTACAGGCACAGGTAGATTTCGAAGACGCAGACAGTGAGGCGCCTGTTTGTCGGGAATTGCGAAAGAAATTACATTTTTGCAATGATGCGGCAGTTGGAACCACCTACTTTGAAACCTAACTTGTTTGCAGGCGGAGCCAGCAGAATTTTTTTTTTTTTCTATAAGAGTTGGTCCTATAAAAAACTTGTCAATATAAAAGTTTTAGATAATATTAAGAGGATTTATAACAAATTTAAGCATATTTGAAATCTTGGGAATTGACGAAGTTATGAATTTTTTTCTTCTAAAACCCACCTTCCCCCCCCCCTTAATTTTTAATTATATCAAAAATCTGTCATACATAAATTTTCGGCCCTTCTCCTAGATTTTTATTGTAAAATTGTTTACTATATTCACAGTCATTTCTCCCTTTCTCTACGTTATTCAAAAACTTCTCTCTCTAAAACTTTTATTCACCAGATAACTTTATCCCAGTTTTAGCAAATCTGGTTTTGAAAAAGCTACAAAATAAAAGTTCTAAAGCTACTTCTCAATTTTTTTATAGAACTTATGTCATTTATCATGTGGTCAAAGGCCAGAATGCCTGATCTAATACTATATTTCACTAGACAAGGTGAAATTAATCAATGACCCATGTCTTGTTCAATGGAAAAAATGAATCGCTCAAAGTCAAAGATTAAACATACCAGGACATTTTTATCAGAGAAATAAAGAGGGAAAGAGGAATACTCCTGATGTACCATACTAGCATTCTAAAAATAAAAGATAAGTAAAGAATTTTTGAAAGTACAATGCAAGCAAGGCAGGATTCTACCCAGGAATAAAAGGAGGGTAGAATTCTACCTGGAGAAAGGGCAAGGAGGGTGGGATTTTATCTAAAAAGGGCATGAGGGTAGGCTGCCCTTCTGAAACTCTCTAGAATGATCCCTGCTATTAAATGAGTTATCGTCAAGCCTGAGGGGAGGGCTATAAGTTTATACCTGATACTGTGGGAACTGTTACTGGCATCGCTCCTGTTCATTAATAAACAATTTATCTGGAAATTGGCTGCTGATTATTGAAGAGACTTGTGGTGTTTCATCATTGCCTAACCTCCTCGCCATGATTCTTAATATCGACTGCAATCATTCACCATCTTTAACAAACTGCCATTTTCTCGTGGAATATTAAATCATCTTCGTAAAAAGTTTACATATATATGTATATTAATATGTGTACATATACATATGTATATATATATCACTGGTGCCCAGCTAACATAAAAGTACCTAATAAATTTTGGTTTGTTGAAGTTTCATATTGAAAATTCTACTACAGGGGATAGGAAAGGTGGCTTTGAAGAAAGTTGTACTAGACCCTGAGCTTTTCAGGGCCCTGTTATTCTTACAAGAATACTTATAAAAAGAAGTTTTAGTAGTTGATATATGTGTATACAGTAACCCTTAAGTATAATCCTTATCAGATGACACAACTTCTGTCAACATCCCTGATGGAATTATATGAATACTGCAATATCATTAGAAAGATGCATCTTAACTGTTTTCTGTTCTATCACCAGCTCATCATTCATAATTATTTCTATAAGTTGAAATAATTGCAATAATATCCATCAAAGAAGTTATGCTTGTTTTTATAGACTTGTTTAGTAACTTTTCTTTTTAATTTAAATTTGCTTTTTAATTGCTCAAAAAACTACATAATGTGAAAATCTATAGAGATTAGAATAATTATCCAAATCTGCCAGAGAATACTTCTATCTCTGTTTCTGAGAATCGTTAATAATTCCATACATTAAAAACCTCATCAAACACCTTGAAACACCCTTCATATTTCACAGTCTTCTTTTCAATATTTTGGGTACTTTTATTATTTTTTATAGTCTTTTCAGGAATATCATATTTAAAATGCATTTATCATAGTTAAAATAAAACTTTATTGTATATAAATTGAATAGAAAACTATTTTTATAAGAACTTTTGATTATACTTATTTGTATATCACCTTTTAATGTTTGTATTTCTTTTGAATAAAACAACAAAATAAAATGCAATAAAACTTTATTATAATAAATACAAAAGTTAATATTTACTTTTTCTCCAGCTACAAAAAATCTTTCAACAAAATACAGAAAGTATAACTATACATCCGTTCTGGATCCAAAATAAAAATAAAATATTTTTTTTGTTGTTGTTCACCACAATAACTCATTTCATATTCAAATGTTATTATATTATTAAAATGCATTTCAAACATTTATTACCTCATTGACGTCTCGGCAATTATGTCATAAAATTTTCTTTCGGTAGTCAAATTATTTTTCTTTTAAGCCTATCACTATGTCCTGGGGTCCACACGGACCCCTAGCACTTTCAACAAGTTGTCAAAAAAATCTATCACTCACTAAGTAGTCTCAGCCGGTGACATCTCATATCATAATGTTTGTAACACACAGTAAAACTTAAACTGTACAAATATAAGTAGTACTCGTTTTGTTTTAATTTGAAAAATAGATAGCATATTTGTCCTGGGCAACAACAGGGCATGTTTTGATAGGACATAGTGATAGGGTTAAATAAAACAATCACAAAAAATTTCTTTAAGTAAAATAGTAATTAGTAATTTTCTTGATTCCTTATAATTCTATAAATTAGCATACAAATTGCAGCTAAAAGAAAATAAAGAATAGTAACAGTTGTTCAACAGCTACTTTGAAAGAATGTATTGTAGAAATATAACCATGGGCATACCCAAGGGGTGGGATGATGGGGCTACAGCCTCCTCCGAAATAGTCAAGAGAGAAATCAATAGAGTGCTAAATTTTTTTCTTTTTTTAGAGATTAAATTTTTTTTCTATGATACAATGGATTAACCACTCTGTTGTGTACAGTGACACTACAGTATACCCAAATACGGCGAAGGGGAGCTGATGCGGTTAAAGTCATACTCGTTATTCCCTTAATAGTGCAGTCACACCACAGCAAACTCAAAAAAGGCTGATGAGGTTACAGCTACCAACCCTCCTCCCCAAAATAGTCTATCTAAAGTAACAATGTAAATTAATAGAATGATTTTTTTTTTTACTTTTTTTTAGATAAATTTGTAAATTTAATTTTTTTTTATACAATGCACTAGTCTATCTGTTTAGTCCCATATTAGTGTACAGTGACACTACAGCATACCCAAAGAGGAGGAAAAGGATTGATGGGGTTATCACGCTCCTTCTCTCTCCGAAATGCTTGCAATGAAATGAAAAAAATGGTTGATTTTGTTTCTTGCTTTTCAAGGTATATTTATAATTCTTTTTCTGTCATACAACAACAACGGACTAACCATTCTCATTACTCCTATATCTGTGCAGTAACACCACAACATATCCAAAAAGGAGGAAAGGTGCTGATGAGATAACCCCTTCCATCTGCGAAATGGTCGCAATAAAATTTAAAAAGTGCTGATTTTTTGTTTATTTTTGAGTTAATTTTGTAATTTTTTCTGTCATAATACTATGAGTTAGCATGGATGTAATGAAGGGTATACAGTGGTATATACGCAATATATCTTCTGGATTTTTTACGTATACAGTGATTTTCTCAAGTAATGCTAAAGCATGTACTCTCTAGTGTATACCCTTAGCCTATAGCATATACCCCCTGGCAGTTTCGTTTTACGACTCCAGCACTATGAATTAGCCATTCTCATCAATCCCATATTAGTTTACAGTGACCCCACCGCATACATAAAGAGGGAGTGGGTGCTGATAGGATTACGACCTCCCGCCCTTCTGAAACGATCGCAGTGAAATGAAAAAGTGCTAATTTTTCTTTTTTAATTTTTTTATTTATCATACAAGAGACTAACTATTCTAGATAGTCCCATATTAGTGCACAGTGATACTACAGCATACAGCATACCCTACCTAAAGAAGGGAGTTATGGGGTTACAGCTCCCTTCCCCCTCCTAAGTGGTCTCAGTGAAATGCAAAAAAAAAAGGTCTGAAAAAAACAGGATATAAATAAGTTGCTGATATCAGGTTTTTTAAATAAAATTATTGCTTTTCTGTCACAATTTTTATAAAAAATAAAAGTTGTATTTTAAGGGAATTTAAAATTTTGGAACATTAATGAAAATAATTTCACTAAAAATTAATGTTTAATGCAAACTTTTATGCTTAATAGTAATAATAATAAAAGCTTTTCTTAGTTTTTCAGTTAATAGAACACCACATAGTGTTGCCAGGTACAATCTCACAAAACGTGAGACAGTGGCTTCTAAATTGGGACACAAAAATATACTACATTGTATGAATATGAAATCCTGTCTTAAACATATAAAATTCATTGTCTCTACATTAGGACTACCATACATACCTACTAAAATGAAAGACCCTAAAAAACGAGATTTTTCTCCTGTCCCTTGTGATTTCGTATTAGCAGGTTTTTAAATAGGTAAAAAAAAAAAGAACTTATACAGTAAAACCTGTGAAAGGTTAATTGTATAGTATTCATAATGTCGGGACAATACAATTTTTACCATAAAACATAATTCCATTATAAACAGGTTCCATTTACGCAGGGTTTATTTAGTGTCAAAATATCGTTATTTGAATGTAGCTTTTTACACTACAGGTTTAGTACATTAGGGAAGGTTTTAATCTCAGAGTAGTTATCGTATCGTGTGTGAATTCTTTTACAGGAACATATCAATTATTTTAATATAAGATAGCCTACTGCGATATCAAACGTTTGCAATACTGTAATTTCCAGTATTGGGAACATTTGATAATGCAGTGAACAATAAATGCAATCTATCTTTGTAAATAGGGGCGGGGCTTTCAGTCGTGACGTTTTGCTTGGAAAATGACTCCAAACAAATGGTTGCAATGCTTCATTTCTTATTTAATATAAATCGTAGGAAATGTTACGACTGTTTATAAAGTATTAAAACATTTAGCTGTGAGATAGCTATAATATACAAATGATAAAGAGAATACAACGTAGCAACCGTTTCTTTTGAGTCAGTTTTCAAGCTAAACGTCATGATTGACGTCACACTATAAGCGCGACCTACGTTATACATAAGTATAAGGAAAGGGCAGCTGACGTCACTTGGTTTGCACCGAGGCTAACGAAAAAGAAAGGCTACCGCGGTGCTTTACGCGTACCGAGGCTAACGAAAAAGACAGGCTACCGCGGTGCATTCCACTTATCTTTTTTTACAGACCGCTAGAGTGACGTGATGCTCTTTTCGTACACCTGCATTGGTGCATTCGAGCATCACGTGACTCCGGCGGTCTGTAAAAAAAGATACGCGTAAAGCACCGCGGTAGCCTTTCTTTTTCGTTAGCCTCGTGGTTCAAATAGGCAGTTCTGATTGGTTTAATTACCCTGACCTCCAATTGAAGTACAATGGTTGATCAGCTGATTGCAACTTCCCTATAGAATATCCCTATTTTGACCAATGAAAATGTTTCATAATATAGTAAAGTAACCGTTTTCTCTAAAAGCGGTGGAGTGTGTCTGCAGCAAAAACTGAAGATTTTTAACATTGTGTGTTCCTGCTCCTAGTCCTCCACGTTTTCATACTTTTGGGTGCAGGAAAACACAATGGTAAACCTACAAATCAACCGCTAAAATCAGGTTTTAATGTGTTTTCCACCAAGATATGACTTGGCAGACCGATTGCGTTTTAATATGCGAATCGAGTTTTAACTAATTCTGGAATTTCAGCCGTGAACTCGATGAGGTGATTGTTTGTGCTGCCGCCTCCCGGTCTATAATATCTGTTCTCTGAATTTCGAAATATACATTGCATTTTATTCTCGTCACTGAAGAACATTGCAATAGTTTTGTTTGAATGAATGGTAAAAATTAATTTTTTCTGTGACCTATAAAAGGAAATTTGTATCAGAGGGTGTAGAAAATATATTTTGGAGTCGCCTGAAAATGTAGCTCGGGGCACATGCCTGGTGTGCCTCTGTGATATTCAGGCCCTGCATTTGATAAAACAAACGCCAGACCAGCAGCTCACCGAGCCAACATTAAATGATCCCATGCGGTTTGTGTAGCAATCCAAGAAACCATGTGAAGTTCAGCTTAGAGTGCCTTTATATGAAACTGGTGACATAGATCAAACTGTACTTAAACAGACGCGTTTGTCCAAACTATGGTAAACCGACATTCCAGAACTTAGCGATACTCGCCTGGTCGAGTTCAATTATATGAGTGAGACTAAAAGTGCCTCGATATATAAAAATTGATGCGGTGAGACGATTCTGGACTAAAACGAATCACAAGCATTTTAGAGAGCTTGACATTATAGCCAAGTTAATGCTTCTTAAATTGTCTCACTCGTCAAGACTAGTATCGTGAAGTCTGGAATGGACTTCACCCTTGTCACGTCATCTGCGGGTATATAGAAGAAAAACAGCAATAGGTGTGAAGAGCATTTTAACACTGCTTCTCCTGCCTCCAATAAACAGTCTTTTACGGAGGGCAAATACCCGAAGAGGCGTGGCTGTTGCCACTCGCGGATAAAGACCATCTAGTTTTGCCATAGTTTGGACAAAGACATCTGTCTAAGCCTAAGCACAGTATGAGCGTGCGTCAGTGTTTTTTGTTTGGTGTAATTGCGTTATAAATTTTTTTAAGACCGTTTGAGTCACGTGATACCACGTAACTTTAGCCGTCTAATGAAGTGTGTCTCTATATGAGAGTGGCGCCATACGATGCTGAGATTCTGCTTAGACAAACGCGTTTGTCCAAATTATGGCAAAGCTAGACATATTCTATTTCAATAACAAGAACTTGTTAATATTCGCCTGGACGAGTTCGATCGTGACCTACGTTATACGTGGCCGGTTTCATGATTTTTAACAACCCTCTCATTGACAAGCCCGTGTTAATACGTTCACTAAGTTCCAGGCTTCATTGCAATATAAGCATTATTTAAAGTAATAAAATTCTATTGATTTAATGCATTTTTAATGGGTTGAGCAATGAATAATAATCAATTAACTTGTTTTATATTCAATGCTGAAAAATTAGTTTTTCTTAGCATTTAAAACAAAATGCAGAGAAAAAAAATTACAGATTTGCCCTTTTGCAAGACTGTTAGAGGGTTAAAACGTCATACGGCAAGGCAACACTAGATACCGGGCTTGCTCATTCACTCTCAAAACGTCACAAATGGTGGCTGACCGTGACCAGCGATTGGTCCAAAGCAACGCGCCCATCGTTTTGTGCCAATCGCTGTATGTCTTTCCTCCTAGTCAGCCACCTTTTTTGACGTCATCATAATGAATGAGCAAGCCCGGTATGTAGTGTAGCCCTGCATACGGTGTGGATCATCTTTATACGGCGATTGGTACAAAATGGTGGGCGTGTCGCTTTGTAACAATTGCCGTGTAAAGATGATCACTGAGTGTGACTTTTAAATGTCACGAACTGGCCGTGTATAACGTAAGTCGCGATAACACAAGTTGAATCATCAATCATTTTGTTGCCCATGGGCATGGCCAATCGTTCTTCTCCTACGGGCAATTAAATGGCGTCGTAAGTCAGCCCGGATTGTAGGAGCCTTAAGCGCGACCAACGAAATACACGGCCAGTTCCTGACTTTTAAAACCTCACACGAGTTGGATAATCTTTAACACACCGATTGGCACAAAACGATGGATTGGTATCGTTGGTCTCTCTATAAGAGAGTGGCGACTTACGACCAATAAACACAGACCTTTCAAAATTAAACGGCTCATAAGTTCCTGGTACTTTAAAGGTAGGGTGTCTTTATAAGAGAGCAGCAATATGTACATGCTCAGACTAGATATTTTGTCCAAAATATAACAAACTTAGATTCCAGAGTTTGGTAATACCAAGGCAACACTAGATACCGGGCTTGCTCATTCACTCTCAAAACGTCACAAATGGTGGCTGACCGTGACCAGCGATTGGTCCAAAGCAACGCGCCCATCGTTTTGTGCCAATCGCTGTATGTCTTTCCTCCTAGTCAGCCACCTTTTTTGACGTCATCATAATGAATGAGCAAGCCCGGTATGTAGTGTAGCCCTGGTAATACTCGCATGGACGAGTTCGTCAGGTCAATTTCAAACACGTGACCACAATTCTCCAATTTGCATACAACTAATCAAAATCAACAAAAGCTAGTGGGGTAGCAAAATGCCCAGGGATTGCTAAGTTAAATGCTGTAGCAACTATAGTTTCTAGGCTGTGTGGGTCATATCATAACAATGGTATGAAGAAATCGATATTAAAGATTAAATCGATTATCTTCATAACAGTGTCAAATGAAATTGATCCATTAGACGAATGAGAGAAGTCGACAAATATTAGTTGGCGATAATGGCAGAGTCACCAAGTTGCTTCTTGATCGATTTTGCGCAAAATCTTCCCGATCAATCAATTTGTATTTCCCCATATATCACCAGTCTCATACGGAGGCACTCTACGTACTTGTTCTCAACATAAACGTTGTTTCTAGCACGTTAACTGGTCACATTTAAATGTTTTATCAGTGAAGTGGATCTTGTCAATTTTGTTTTTTCATTACACATCGACAAGGGGGTTCTATGCGCTCTAAAAGAAACTCTCCGCATTCTTCTGTGCTCGCTAGCGATATCACTCTATCCATCCATTGTAGAAGGAAGCGGTCTGGATGCATTTGGTCATAGCCTGATCAACCCTAATGCTTATATATTCACCATCTACCTCAACCTAGAAAACCTCGGTCGAATGCCTAATTGAAATTCCCGATTAACCTGATTAGACCTGATTGCGGCCAATGTCCAATCAGATTAATGATGGATGCTATTTGAGCGTTCGACACAGGTTTTCTAGGTTGAGGTTGACTGTGAATACGAGCTTAAGTGGAACCGGGCCACATAGATCACAGATTAAATATAGTCATACAGATTTGACAGTGGAGCGAAAACCCGAACCGGCGCGATACAAACGCCACTACTGAGCACAGTCAAGAACTAACGCACGCGCGCGCGATCTATAAACTGTCAGATTGTCACGGTCACATGTACCTGTTGGCAGTTTTGTTTATTTAATAGCGACACGACAGTTTCTCAGTTTAAATTATTAAGAAAAATGTGTAAATCTGTAAGAAACTCGTGTAAATATGTAAGTATTTGTATGATAAAATAAAATATGTTTGATGTTTTAAACAATAACAAACTGCGGCGACGCATTTACATAAAAAAAAGATAGATACTATACAAATAAGATAAGTAATACCTACCTGTGGCGACACGCCCGGAACGTTTGCGACTGTTGTCACTAGGGGCTCTGAAGTTGCGATTCGGTTACCATTGAGCTTATGGAAGTGTCCTATCTGGTGGAATATATTTAATCTGTGACATAGATAGCGTTGGAGCTCGGTGTTGTGGTTCTTACAACCACTGCCATTTTTTAAATTCAATTTAAGAAATATTTTATTAGTCCTTATTCATTTAATTTTAAAATTCACATTCAAAAGTATTTTAATTATTTTCTTTTTATCACTTCCCCTGTAAACTTTTCTTTCTGTCATAACATTTCGCTTTTTAAAAAAAATGATAGTGATTGTTACCTCTGTACTTCCGGTATTGGATTCTACTAGATGCTTCGATAACATTCTTTGCCTATGCTCACTTCCTGTTCTAAGTTCCGCCCCTCGCCAATCAAATTCAAATGTTTCTAATACGTAATTTTTTATCTCTGCCGATTGGCGTTTTTCAATTTTTGGCACCCCCTCCCCTTCGTTCCCAGTCACTGCTGAATCTGCGCGCTCACACACAGACACTGAGACGTTTGCCATAAGAGTGTAAGGTGATCGCTTTGCTTGCTGCTGTGAAAAATGTACGAAATGCGTACATCTAAAGTACGATATGAAGAAAATATTTCTTTTTTTAGAATGTGATAGTTGACGGCCTATACAATATCTTCTAAGTACGGCAAAGGTTTTTGCAGTTCCACAATGGAGACGCGATGAGTGGTTCTTATTTGTGATCCTACTGGTCCTGTATGCGGATAATTAATTTTGTTCTGTTTCAAATAATGTGACGTTCTGTATTCGGTTGATGACAAGTCGTAGAAAACATATTTTTTTGTGCAGTTTTGTACAACGCGATCAAACTCATGAGCGCTTTGTGCTTACCATTTGAATCATTTTTGCGAGCAAGATTTGTTTGTAATAAATCGATGATGCTGAACAACTTTGTAATTGACTTTTTTCCCGTATCTCGTACCGTTTTTGAAATAAGAACGCTAACTCCAAATTTAGCCACCAGGTGGCGCTGTAAGTGGTTTCCTTGCGTAGCGCATGGAAACTTTACTATACCTAGACCCCACTTTTATGACTATAGCTCTTGCCGTTCAGAAATTATTGGAGTGACAACGGACTTTAGCGGGCACACTGTATATAAAATTTGATGTTGTGAGACGATTCTGGACTATAACGAATCACCAAGCATCTTAGAGAGCTTGACATTATCGCCAAGCTAATGCTTCTTAAATTTTCTCACTCGTCGAGGCGAGTATCGTGAAGTCTAGAATGTAGTTTTGCCATAGTTTGGACAAAAACAACTGTCTAAGCTGCAGCGCCTAGAATACATAGTGTGAAAATCTGCTACAAAATAGTACTAAAAAATTGAATCCAATAAATGTACAACGTTGCTGAAAAGATAACGATTGGATCGCAGCGCCATCTGCTAGCTTATATAATACAGAAAACAGCTTAATGGACCCTATCAAGGCAACACTAGATACCGGGCTTGCTCATTCACTCTCAAAACGTCACAAATGGTGGCTGACCGTGACCAGCGATTGGTCCAAAGCAACGCGCCCATCGTTTTGTGCCAATCGCTGTATGTCTTTCCTCCTAGTCAGCCACCTTTTTTGACGTCATCATAATGAATGAGCAAGCCCGGTATGTAGTGTAGCCCTGATCCTATTCCGAGGCTAACGAAAGAGACAGGCTACCGCGGTGCATTCCACTTATCTTTTTTTACAGACCGCTAGAGTGACGTGATGCTCTTTCCGTACACCTGCATTGGTGGATTCGAGCATCACGTGACTCTCGCGGTCTGTAAAAAAAGATACGCGTAAAGCACCGCGGTAGCCTTTCTTTTTCGTCAGCCTCGCCCTATTCCTACTGACGTCAGAGTCACGTGCTTTGGGGAAACATTGCCCACATTGTAGTCCTTTATTATGCAACTACTCGTTTGCAACGCAATCCTACATGTCATAGAGCAGCAACGGACCAGATTTTCGTGATGTTGAGTCACGTGCTTTGGGAAAACATTTCGGAAATTGTAGCCTCGAACCCAAACGGAGAATAGGGTCCATACGATGCTATGGACTTTACCCACGAATGGCAACAGTCACGACTCTGCGGGTATCTACCCTCAGAAAAAGACTGTTTATTGGACGAAGGGGAAGCTGTGTTAAAATGTTCTTCACGCCTATTGGCGTTATTCTTCTGTATACCCGC